>JBAMCG010000127.1:1142500-1517500 GCA_037075325.1 Drosophila mayaguana | reverse complement strand
AACCCGCTGCGTACTTAGTGCTTGGCTAAAGTGACGACACATGGTGTGGCATTTACATATCTCGTCTCGTATCTTGGACTTATGCCAGTCTCCTCCTCAAATCTAAATGTTTTACGCCAAGCCCCAGCCCCATGGTTAGGATGTAGAGCCTCCTCCAGTCCCTTCCCCCTTCCACCCCCTCCGACACGCTTTCTGTCTGTGCAGCTTTTATGCAAATTTACAAAGTGCAAATTACACGCTACTAAAGCTTTTTCTCTGCTCTCCTATCGGACGATAGGTGTGTGTGTGTGGTTGCGTGTGTGTGAATGCATCGCTGTGTATGTATGCGTGCGTGTGTGTTGGAGTGTTGGTAAATGGCAAACTTAAAAATTCTATTTAAACTTTTCTATAGCAAGTACATGAAGCACCAGCTTCAGCTTCAGCTTCAGCTTCAGCTTCGACTTTAGCTTTAGCTATAGCCAGAGCCATAGCCGCCTCGCCTCTTGCACCGCTCAATTCCAGCTGCTATTTATTCATTATGTGTGGTTTTTTTCTTTAATATACCCCATCGTACTCGCACAATGGGCCAAAAGAATCACAGTCTCTGGCCCCGGGGGAAATGACTTTATTCGCCATCAATGGGCGACAAACTGACGTCGCCGCCTTATCGACTGCGAAGTCAGTTGAATGCATTTACCAACGAAACATTTCCCTGGCTCATTCATAGCTATCGATACATTATTATTTGAATATTTCCACGCACAATGCAGCTTCCCATGTGAGCTATGTAAATAACTTTTTAATTTTCAACTCTGAATGTCAAATTCAAATGAATGGTTCTTCACTTGATATACAGAAGTTCGGTCCGACTCGATTGAAGGCAGTTCATATCATCTAATATGCAAATGGGCTGAGTTCGTCTACTTTTACTGCATATTAAATAGTATTTGGAACTAGTTCATTACCAGTTCACCATAGAAATTAGTTGTTTAATAACATTTCATATGAACTGGTTAACTCATATGATGTCATACGAGCTCATAAATATGCTGGCTTCCCAGCTAAACATTCATATATAATAGTTCAATTAGTTCACCAAGAACGTGACTTATGAACTAGTTCACCAACATCATGTCATATGAGCACCAGTTCATTAGAGCAATTAATATGCATATAAACAATTACTATGCACTAGTTCACTAGATGAACAGCTCATATGTACTGGTTCGCCAAATGGCTTGCTCACATGAACTCTTTCATTATGCTTGCAGTTGAAATGAGCAGAATAAATCATAAAAAATTGATGTAGCATATCACTTAAAATTTCTACCCATAAACAACTTGACTTGTGCCACTGTGCCTGGGCTGGAGGAGTCCTTTTTTTTGCCTCCTTCTCTTTAATATTTTCATACACATTTCTCTCATTTTTTTTAGCATTTTCTCTTTTCGTATCAGGGTTTTTTTATTTGGCTCGTTGCTTTTTATGAAAAAGACAAAAAAAAAAAAAAAAAAAGAAAAAAAGAAAAAGGAAAATGCAAAAATGGGCGAAAGTGCAGGAAGCATTTCATCAGGCGAAAGGCGTGGCGGGGCGTGGCAGGTCTCAAGCCCAAACGCCTGCTATATGCAGCGAGTAGCTGGCCTTTTACACCTATACACCCCCTTCCCCCACACGCCCACCACTCCCCCAACATGCTGTCGGCCGTAACGACTCGACGTGGAGCGTTGCATTCGCTACATAAAGCACATTTATCGTGGTTACAAAAGCGTAAAAGAAAAGTGTGGCGCACCGTTTTCTCCGTTGAAAAATGTTTCAAAAACTGTTTCAGGCTAAATGAACATAAAGCGTAAGCTACCCGCACCGCACCACAGCTCGCTTATGGCCCGCAGCTTGGCTTTGTTTTCTAGTGTAGCCAAAGAAGAGAAGCCCTGGAGAGAAGAGACGGGATGCAAGGGGGTGCTGGTAGTGCTTTGGCTGCATCTTTCAGCTGCTCATCGCAGCGTTCTGAAAATAAAGCCAAATTAAAATTATATACCCCTACTTATATTTGCTTCTTCTTGCTTGTTTGTTGTGGCTATGTGTGTAGGTGTGTGGCTGGGAGAGTGCGGGTGGGTACGGGTGGGTGTGTCTGAGGTGCAGGCCATGCAAAAGTCAACTAAGTCGTGCTCAATTTTGATGATGAGGCGTTCACGCTGCAGCTGCCACTTTGTGTATCAGAATTTGCAACAGAAAGCCCGACTGCTTGATGCCCTGTTTTCAGTTGAAGTGAAGAGAACTCAATATGCAGTTTGACCTGCCAAAAACTTGACCTTATGGGCTATGTGAGCTCCTCTATTCGTAGTCCAAAATCGCGCAGATCACTAAGAACAGGTCCACCCTAATGCGAGCTACAGCAAGCTGCTGTTGACTCTATACAAAAGCAAGCAAGCTCAACGTAAGTACTTCTTGTTGTGTCTGCCTGAAAGAGCCAATATACTCTACTCTACATCAGGTGTAGGGCATGAGTAAAAACAACGCAGCGAAGGCGCACGAGTAGCTGTAGCTGCTGGCTGTTGCGGCGGAGTCTCGAGCCCCTGCCACTTGGCTCCCCTTGCGCTTTATGAATGGCCGCGCCTGTAGCAGCTCCACCTCAGCGCCTGCCACAGCCCACCGCCCACCGCCCACCGCCCCAGTCGCAGTCGCAGTCGCAGTCGCAGTCCCAGCTCGGAGCGAAAGCTGGCAAAGAAAAGAAATTAAATGCACTTCCTTTTATGCGAGCTTCTCATATTTTGCGAGGCGCCAACCCCCGTTTCGGCCACACAATGCGCTAATAATGGAAGTGCACTTTTGACACAAAAGGTGGCTGTGGCGACAATGCCAACCGCCAACCGCCAACCGCCCCCACCAGCTCCAGCAGCACCGACCCAAGCCCACCTCTTGACTGGTTTATTGCTCATTCGCTGCAACGGCGATTAGTCCGAGTGGGGGCGAAGTGTGGCTCTGACCTCGGAGGAGATTAGAAATTTTTGTGGCATTGCTTTCACTTCATTGTTCGCTGCTGCTGCCTCCGCCTGCCGCTGCTAGGTGGCGCCACCAAGGCCAATGGCAATCATTGGACGGCATTCGCTACGCGCTGATCCATCGAGATTACTTTTGAGCTTCAACTGATTCTGTTACTGTTGCAGCTGCTCCTGCTGCTGCTGCTGCTTCTTCTTCGGCCACTTCTTCTGCTTTTTCTTTCTGAACTACTTGCAGTAAATGCGTTTATGACGTCATAGCCACGAGTGCCGCTCATTGAGCAGCTCGCAAGCTGATTGAATTGCTCTCCACGATTGCCGCGCGCTGTGTCCCAAAGGTAAAAGAACAATGGAAGCTTAAAGCGAAAGCAGTGCACAAAGTACAAAAGCTCATTTTATGTGTGTGTGTGTGTGTGTGCGTGTGTGTGTGTGCGTGTGTGTGGGTGTGGCTGTGTGCGTATGTGTGTCCGTCTTTTATCTGGCAAGGCGGCTCCAGGCTTGAAGATATTTAAAGAGGTCTTAGCCTGATGCTCTGCCGACTTATACTATATAAATTATATATATATATGTATATATGTATGATAAATCATGAAAATATTATGTATATATTTAATATATGTATTGGAAAAGTTGGGAAGCTAGATGAGGCTTGATCAATAGAAATCTGTTTGCCTTGTTTTCTTTTTGCAGCTGAAACTGAGCAGAGATTGTGGGAAATTTAATAATCATTCTTATATAAATCGATAGAAAATAAAGCTTTTACTGGATATACGAGTACATAAATGAGCTTTTCACTTATAAAAAATATCAGACTGCATTTGAAACAAAAGAGCTCTCAGTGTCTCTCTCTCTCTTTCGCTCCCTCTCTGTGTCTGCCTCAGCAGCACTTAAACTCCGACTGTTCTTCGCTCCCTCTCCCTCACTCGCTCTCCCGCACTCCATCTCTCCCTCCCCACTCAGTTGTCATAAAATCAGAGTCGAACTATAGCCAACTGCATGGGGCAGACGTGGCGTATGAGTAATTTACTAGCAGAAGGCAAAGGCAAAGGACAACATAATAAGGTTGCTTAAGCCACGCCCTCGCTGTGGCGGTCGTGTGGGCGTGGCGTGAGCAGCTTTTGGCAGAAGCGGCTCGCGTCTGCTGAGCCGCGCCGTAAAAATAAATCAAATAAATAATAAATGAAACGAAACGAATCAAATGCGAAATAAAAATCAATGGCACTCAGCACTTCAATGAATTGGAATACACACACACACACACACACATACTCGTATACACACACACACACGCACACACACACACGGAGTCGCTTATACTCGCACACATGCAGTTGGCTTTACGGTTTGATTTCAAATAAAATTGTGCTTCATTGAATCGAATTGAAGCAGCAAAAATGAACGAGATGAGACAGAGACAGAGGCAGTGAGAGGGGCTATGGAGGGGGAGAGAGAGGGGGAGTGAGAGAAAGACACACACGCACGACAACAATAACAACAAATAGACCTGAACTTGCTGCAGTTGCCTGGGCATTTGGTCAATTGCAATTAGACGTCGCTGAAGTAGTGCAGTACCGCACCGCCAGCCAAGTGATGCAGCACCGCTCAATAAAAATTCAACTTGGCAAGCATTGCAGCACACACACACAGCAAACATATCTGACCTAAATATTGTACATAATGTGTTTATGTGCGCTGAGCGGCTGTGCGGTGCTCCTGCTGCTGCTACTGTGGTGCGTGGTGCGTGGTGCAGAGGTTGGCCAAGAAATTGCAACACTTGAAAACTTGAAAATGTTTTGCCAACTTTGCTCTGGCAAAAGTTTGTGGAGCGGCGCAGCGACAGCTAACTGCAGTCACTACCCATACCTAGGCTGTTGCCCCAGCCCCAGCCACGCCCCCCTTCGGCTGGCCTCTGCTCAGCCAATGACGACGACGACGACGACGACGATGACTGCTCCCAGTCCAGCAATAATTAGTGCAAACAATTGCGCCATTTGAAAAGTCTCCTTGGCCGCCACACTGCGGCATTTTGTTTCAAGGTTTCTTTGCCAAGTTGAAAACAACCCCCGCCCGTGCATCTGCCCAACCCCATCCCGCCCTCCCCCCAGGCTACGCCCCCAACAACTGCGTGAAGCACAAAAAGGGGAAAAGAAAAGAAAAGAAAAGTTGGCAAAAACTTTGCGTCCAGGCAGTCAGCATATTTTTTCTAGCAAATTGGCTGAGCCACCAGCCGGATATCGGTTCGTTCGGTTCGGTTCGGTTCGGTTCGCTTTGGTTCGAGTTCGAGTTCGATGGGATGCCGTCAGGGTTGCCAGGTAACAGCTCATTAAATGGAATTCCAGCTCTTATTATTGCCTCGCTTATTCATTTCCATCTATTTTGTTGTGCCTGCTCGTGCTTAAGCTTGGGTTTCCATAGGTCACTGTAATTTGTTGTTTTTGACTGGGAAACTCTCTTGAGATGTTGAGAGGTTGATGAACTACCCTCACCAATTGAGAACAGCTATAGTAACTGCCCCTCTCTCTCTCTCTCTCGCTCTCTTTCTCTGCTCAGTTCAGTAACTCTATCAGTATCTATCGATAGTATACACCACATCAATCGATATTCAATACCTTTTGCCTTACAGCTTTGGAAAATATCACATTCAATGGGTAACCTTAGTAACTATATATATATATATCTTTTTGGTTCGATTTCTGGTTATTTTGTTTTCCTTTCTCGTATGCCATATATATTTCTTTATATATAAATATACTTACTTAAACGAAATACTCGCAATTGACCAACTTGTTCTGCTATAGAGTTGCCCACGATTGTTAGGCAAACAACCAAACAACATCAACAACAACTTCAACAACAAAATCAATTTCTATGCATAATCTTATCATACTTAACTCTTAAGTATTTTTGTATTTTCCTACTCTTTACTCATAGTTGTTATATTTTGCATGCGTTTTGACTACACTCCCAGCATTTCGTGGCTATCGATTGCCGAGCGCTGCGCTGGTGGCTAAATCAGCCTATTAACAGATAATCGATAACAGTCGCTCCCAAGTTATCGTTATCAATAGTTGAACTAGCCACAATTGCTATCGATACAAATCGTTGACAATAAGCATTGACTTGACTAATTTTAGCAATGAATTCTTATCGATAACATGTTGTATATCGATTGAATGTTGCAATCTGATTTTATAGAAATTTTATTTTCCTCTTTCTTGTATCATTTGTTTGATGAGTGCCATCAACTGTGGCTGTTATCGATAGCACCGTAATCGCCATCGCTCAGCTCGACAATCGAACGCCTCTTTACTCGTTTTACATAACATAATTATGGCTATGTATATTTTATCTGTAGTTGCAATTGGTCGCAGCTTCGTGGACTCCACGCTAGGAGAGTCTATCGATTGGCCGCTCTGTCCATGTGTATATGTATACTTACATACATAAGTATACATGTATATATCTAAAGTCCTTGAAGCTAATTCACAGCTTCGAGATTGAAATTGTCCACATGCCATGCCAAAGCTGCGTGCCAAATACGTTTTGCACCTGTACAAAAATGACAACAACAAAAAATAAGAAAAATAAAAGTTAAATACTTCAATATTTACCTTCGATTTTGTAGTTACACACACACGCTCATGCACACACACACACTCACAGACTCACAGATTGATTCTATGTACATTTATTTGCCAAGCTGTTCTCAATAATTGAATTATCCAAGCAAAAACACATTTTCAAACTCTACCCGTGTGCGTGTGCGTGTGCGTGTGTGTACACAACAAATTAAATACTCCACAGCACACACACACACACAAACACACACAGGCAAACACAACCTAGGGACATATTTTTCACATCTATCATCCATTTCACTCACTCTTATATATACATACATATGCATATGATAATATTTATGAATATTTTCTCAATTTATTTCGTTTACTCTTAAATAGAGCAACAAAAAAAACAAAGTAAAAAAAAGAAGAAAACATTTATTTTTTTGTCTTATCTTATATTGATATTAGTTCAAGTTAAATTACTCGATATTCTTCGTACATCTCTGTATATATATGTATATATGAATTGCTTTGCATATGTGCATATATATATATATATATATATATACATATAACTATACATACAAAATATATATATTAAAATACATACTAGTTACAACTCGATGTTTTTACACTTTGTTTTCTTATAATTTCAACGAAACATGCTGAAAGCAGAACAAGAAACAAATCAACAGTAAAACGTAAACAAAACACATTCTCAAAGCATACAACTAACAAAATGTATTTCTCTTTTGCAAACACACCTCAATTTTTGCTCCATTGCAACTAAACTCAACTCGGATCAACTCGAATCAACTCGGATCAACTCGGATCAACTCGGATCAACTCGAATCGACTCGGATCAACTCGAATCAACTCGAATCAACTCGGATCCACATCTAAATGCAGTCGCGTCTCGGTGATGCGCGGCCAAGTGATAACGCCCCAAGGCCTGGGCATTGTGGGCATACGCGTTTCCGTGGATCGTGACTCACGCTTCGGCTTCACACTCACGCGCCAAGGCGGCTGGTAAGTAAAGCAGACAGATCTTTGATAACTTGGCGATAAGTTTGTGTCGAACCAAAGCGGGCTATAAGTGTTGCATGAAGATGCTCTGAATCATTGAATGTTGGATAGATCAAATATAGATACATATATCTATGCTGAACATTAAGTTTGTAGTTAAGTTAAGCTTGAATGCAGGAGAATAGCAGGCAATTCTAATTAGGATTGAATATATATATAACATACAATTTATAAATTTCAGCTTCAGTTGATAAAGCACAAATTATGCAGTCTAATCAAGTTATCGAAGTATGGCAGATTTCACTAAAAGATGTGGACGAATTTCTTTGAATTTGTCTTTGTATTTATATTATAATTTGTTCTATGAAATCGAGTTTCATCTTAACATCCAATTTAATGCCTCAAATATGCCCAGCTGCAATAATCGTCTGCTGAATGTAATGTTCGGGCTAAGTGTTTTCATTAATTTATATACAAGAGGCTTGCTCTCTCTCTCTCTCTCTCTCTTTCGCTCTCTCTCCTGCTCTCTGTCGCTTTAATCTTTTGGCCCTCGGAATGCAAATTACTTACGTATGGGTAATTTTTCATAATTTGTCAGCCAAATGGCGTCGCGTCTTGGCCAACTTTTTGGCGTCGCCTGCTCGCACTCTTGGCCAGCTTTTGATTACATTTTGTTAATAGAATTTCGTTGGGCACAGGCCAAGTGTGCTGGCAGATAAAACAAGTTATCACTTTTTAATTAAATCTCTTGCTTTGATGTGCCCCTCCCCCAGTCCGTCCCCTGGCCTCCCGGCCCCCCGGTCCCCCAACCGGCTAGAGACTGGCATAGCAAGGGCAAAGGCATCTGCGGTTTGTGTCCTTCGGCTTCTGCTAAGCAGGAGCTGAAACTTACTTAAGCGCGCTTTGTCAACTTGTGGGATACGTGACGCCAACTCAACCCAAAAGACAAGCAGAAAAGTCTTTATTAACAGCTGACCAAGTCACATTTTCCAACGAACTTAAAACAGCAGAGAATAAATTCTAGAAATCAAAATCAAAAATAAATAAAGTGCAATTTGTGCTGACTAATGGGATGGAAGTGCAGGAAAATTGCCAAAGAGAAATTTGAAGATGGGTAGGGGGATGGAAGATGGGATATAGAAGATGGCAGATAGAAGGTAGATGATAGAGAAGATAGTGGGATCGATAGATAATAGCTCTAAATTGATAGCATACGGCGTATATATAGAAGAGAGATCGATATATATCGATATCATTAGCGATGACAATAATTATCAACGGCAGCGAAAGCAAGCGAATATCTTAATACATATTTAAACTTATTCCAATAAACTACATGAATACTCAATGGGTAGCTCAGTGAATCGGCTCGATATCCAGAGTTCACTTCAACGTCGGACTTATTGCTATTGCAATCAAAAGGAACTAATGTGAAGCACTTAAAAATCATAAAGACATGGAAATATTTGCAGATTTTTCTTATGGCATTCCAAGCAGCGTGCCAGACACGAAGCCAGACAAGAATTTATATATACATATATATATATATATATATATATATATATATATATATATATATATATATATATATATATATATATATATATATATATATATATATATATATATATATATTATATGTATGTATGTATGTATATGTATATAAGTTTAGTTAGCAGCATTTGAGCGTCATTCGCATTTGGCATTTGCTTGAATGAAATTTAAATCAAAGCACACACACATACACAGAAACACACCGAAAAGGGAAAATGAAAATATAAAATGAAAATAGAAATAGAAAATGGAAAATGGAAAAGCTGCGCCAGAGATGAGGCTTGGGGCTAGAGATACACAGTAGGAGATAGAGATAGACATAGACCGAGAGAGAGAGAGAGAGCGAGAGAGTGGGTGTGGGTGTGGGAGGGAGAGGGCAGGCGGGGAAACTTGCGCCAATCCAATATATCTAATATAAATATTTTTGCAGTTGTTTTTGGTAAAAAGGATTTCCGCTGTTGCCAGCACAATAAAATCAACCCAAATGTTATTGTTGTTGTGTTGACATTTTCTTTTGCCTAACATGCATGTGAGTGCGTGCGTGTGTGTGTGTGTGTATGCACGTGTGTGTGTGGGTGTCTTTGCTGGCCAATTTAAATAAACATTTCGCACCCGCTTTGCCTGACGTTGCGCTGCTGATTTTATTATGTCCAATGTTGAATTCGATCAGAATGATAGACCAGCGGATGCCCTGTAAGCTAGTGTGTGAAATACATTTGAGCAGCTAAAGCAGTGAGAGGCGAGAAGAAGGACCAGGCAAACAGAGAGCAAGAGGGATTCTCTCTGCTCTCTTCTTAACTAGGATGTGAAAGAGGAGATGAGAAAAAAACTCTGCGCCTAACTGCAAAATAAAGTCCTTTGAAAGCTGTGGAATATAAAGAAAATTATTTCAAAAATGATCAGAGCACATGAGCTGGATAAGAAGTTGAGCAGAAAGCACTAAGAGAAGGAAGACTTGGATAAGTTTCATTAGAGAATATTCAATATTCAAATGGAAGCATAGGCATATATAGTCGAGTTCCCCCTGAATCACTTCTAGCAAGTGTCACATGCTTAAGATTCTCTCGAGTAAGCCCCAAGTTAACAGTTGGCATGGCTACAGGGTATGTCACACAAATAAAATCTGTGCAACAGCCAGATAGACAGAGAGCCAAACTAACTGTCTGATGATTATTTGTGTTTGCTTATACACACGCACACACACACGCACGCACACACAGGCAGGGAGTGGACGAGGGCGAAAGACAGAGACTGTCAGCAGTTGTTGTCGCATTGTTCGACTGGCAAAAGTGTTGCATACTTATGTGAATGGCTGTGGTGGTGTGTGCGAGCGTGCGATTACATTTTTACCTACTGTGCCATAATTTCTCATTAGCCCAGTGGCCGTTAAATGCCGCTGGCGTTGACCATTTTTCACATTTGCCTGGCCACCTACCCAGCTGCCGTCGGCGTCCCATTTTGCAATCAGCAAGAGGCAACAACAATAGCAGCAACAGCAACAGCAACAACAACGTAAACAATTATAAAGCAAGCGCCCAACTGTGAAGCCAGCCGAGCAAAACAACAACAAAAGTTTATTACACACATACATATACTTATACATAAACATACATACATAGGGGATACACACGGAAAATCACAAACATGCTCTGATTTCTGTTGTCCCGTGTATGGCACAGTGAATCCCGCGTCCTGTGCTGCGACTCCTGTGCGCTGCGAGTCCTGTGCGCTGTGTCCTTCGTTGTCAGCTTCTTAGAGCTCTGATTTGGTGGAGGACATAAATTCTTCAGTTTTTATTTATTTTTATTATGGCTACTTTGTTGTTGTTTATCTATCCTGTTCAGTGCCCTCTCCCTCTCTCTCTCTCTCGCTCTCTCTCTCTCTCTCTCTCTCTCTCTCTCTCTCTCTCTCTCTCTCTCTGTCCGTGTCCCCTTCGTCTTCGGCGTCTTCTTCTTGCTCGTGTTTGGGCTGCCTTTGAAGTATTTTAAAGTTGCTGGGGCTCCTGCTTGGGCACCGTCTTCTTGTTGCTACATTCTTATTTTTAGCCGGCAATAATTCCTGTTTATGTTCACATTATTTTTAGCTCTATATAGTCCGCATATGATGGCCATGCACACACACACACACACATACAGTGCTCTACAAAATTAAATGTGCCGGCCTTCAAAGCAGCAGCAGCAGTAGCTGCATCAGCAGGAGCCGGCAGCAGCACACAGTGTGCTATGAAAATATTGCACACTTGCATGCAATAAACTAAATGTTTCCCATTTGGATTCCCATTGAGTCCGAGTTTTAGTTACTCGTTGCAATCATCTCAAAGTAAGTCGCCCAGCACACAGCACAGGGTGTGCGCACAGGGTGTGCGCACAGGGTGACCATGTTAAATACTATTTAGTATACGTGCCAACAGTTGACCTCATTTGCTGCTAGCTTACAGAGGGCAAAGCAAAGCCAAGAACGCACAGAGAGAAGCGAGGAAAAAAAGGATTGTAGGATATATTGAAGGAAATGTAATACAAAGCCGGATAAGAAATGAAAAACAAACAAAAGACTGCTAGAGACGAACAACCATTCAATTGGAGCAAGACATGTGAAAAGAACGAAGCTTAGACCTATTGGACTGGCTTTGCTTTTCCTATCTCACAATGCTGCTCAAAGTAGGTTTTCTGATTGCCCAACTGAAAAGAAGAAACGGAAGTGCAAGAAATAGATGCGAGATAAACTTGGAGAAACTTATCAACTTATCCACCTTATGATTAGCTTCTCAGCATTATAGATAAGCTCAAGTCATATGAAGAACGAAACTCATTCCTAAATTGAGTCAGCAAATGAGAGAAAGAAACTTACAGAACTCAAATATATTTGCCATCCAATATCCCTCTCACTACCTTTATAGCCTTAAACATGTCTTCTTCTTAGCATTTAAAGATCATTTCCAAGTAATCTTATATGAAGTATTAAATGGTTTCTGGAAGAAACAAAAGTATGGAAAGGAGCGAGATGTAATATATATGATGTAACATATATACATATATATATATATATATTTTGATAATAATACAGTATGAAATGATTCCTAGAGTAAACTCGAAATATATTTTATGGAGCGAGAAACTGTAAAAAGCGAGATATAATATATGTATATATATATTTTAATGTGAATCATCATCTCAGTGAAATGAGAAAAGATTCCTGGAATATGGAAAGAGAAAAACTCACATGAATCGAGATATAATATACAGTTTTGCAATGTTGCATATATCTCGAGTACTTAAACCAATCGAGATATACAAAAATTAGCTATAGTCTGGAGAAGAGAGAAACCTATAGGAATCCAGATGTACTTCCCATCTGTGTCTCATTAGCTTTACAAGTGCACGCATATACCCGCTCATTGCTTACAGTTGGCTCACAGGAATCTTAGTATTTTCTTCAGAATATCTTTCAATTTGTCGTGCAGCTTATTAGTATGAATTATGCGTATAGTTTTGCTGCTCACTGTGTGCGCATACATACATGGCTTCTCCTGCCAGCCACGTTTTCTTCTTCTTCTTCTTCTTCTCTTTGGCTTAGCAACTTAACGAGCAACACTCACACACACACACACACACACACATATGTGCGTTACCTACTTACATGTGTAACACATACTTTTCGGCGCCACTGTTGCTTGTTGTTAATGCTCGTTCGCTGTTTTTTTTTTTTTTTGCTCCTGCTGCTGCTGCTGCTGCTGCTGTTGTTGTTGTTGTTGTAGCTGTTACTCTTAATGTTCGCGCGAGTTTGCTTTTATGGCTTTGTATTTATAATGTTTATTTCAATTTTATGCTCTTATTAAGCTTGCCAAACACACACACACACACACACAACATACTGTGGTCCATTTTTACACCCGAACCTGAACATTAAACATGGGTATATGCAGGGTATAAGAGCTTAAGAAGAAAGTTGCTAAGGCGTAGTAGAAGGCGTGGCAGAGCCCATAAAGCTACGCTGAGCTAAGCTGATATCGATAACTCAGCCCATTTGCTTATCGATAATGATGGAAATCTTAGCCGCAGCTCGTTGGGTACCTTGAGGTATCTGCTAGTCGGGCACTCCCCACGAGAGCAGGCTTACTGAGATTTGTTGACTCTTGCATATTCTGTAAGTTTTTATGCTCCATGCCCAGTAGAGTGAGGGAGAAAGAGAGAGGTGAGGGAGTTCAAGCTCGATTTGTATTCGCAGTTTCATATTTCTGCTCTCGCTTCACACATTTACTTATTCAGTCTGTCTCTTTCTTAAGTGTCTCTCGCGACTCTTAAGCGCTTCTCGCTTCTCTCAGTTCAACTCGTTCTCCTGCCTTTGCTTCTTTTTTTGGATACTTAGGATCATCTGCTCTCAGTTCTCAGCTGCTGGCTTCCCAGCTTACTTCCCATTGTCTAGCTGTTTTCCAGGGTATTGCTTCAGTCGTGTCATCTTTAGCGTATAGATGTCTTACTCGTTTTTCGCTGTTCTTTTGACTTGTTCTCTCGTCTTTGCTTTTTTCTTGTTTTTCTTTTCTTTTTTAATATGTTTAATTTTAATGTTTTTGCTGTTTATGCTCGTTCACAATACGAAATGTGAGTTGATTGGCTTTGGGTATTTTTTCGCCTGCTGGCTGTAAGCATCAAGCTTATACAAAATACTATTCATTATCTCAGATACCTTGATTTACTAACTACATTTAAAGAGCAGCAATAGAAAATCTCTGTGGCAGATATATATTATAGATGATGCAACTAATATGCCCTTTTGTGGCATATATACGTAAGCCTTAGAGCTACGCTCAATAAGCTCTGTAAAATTTCAAAGTGTTAATTCTAATTGAGCGTGCATGAGCGTGTATTCATCTGTTGATTACGCCCGATTACTATATTCAAAAGTGAGCTGTTTTTTTTTTTTTTTTGTCGCTTTTAATTTTTTGTAGCTTTGCTTCAATTGGTGTCCTTTTGCTGGTTTGCCATTGTTGCTGTCGTCCTTTGGCATGCATTGCCGATTGTTGTTGTAGTTGTTGTTGTTGTTGTTGTTGTTGTTGTTGTTGTTGTCAGCCCGAGTAGTAATAAAGGTAATAAAAGCCATTATATTGTGCTGCAGGGGATTATTGTTGGCATTTTTAGCCACATATTTTAAAAGTTATAAATTGCATTTGTGTGCGGCGGGGCCCAACACCCCCACCACCCCCACCAACAGCAACAACAACAACAACAATCGTCATAACAATACTGACAATTGTAACTCTTTTTAAGCGTGACAATTAAATTAAATTAGCAAAAATTGTAACAAATATTTAATGCCATGCTTTTTAGCAACAACTGATTGCCGAAAAGTGGGGCATATTGATTGTTAGAATATTACTGTTATTTTTTTTAGTTTGTGTATGTATTTAGGGCTTTTTAAGTGTATTAAAAGTAATTTAAAAACAATACTAATTAAAATTAAATAATATATTTATTTAACTTGAAAAAAAAAAATATATAATAACTTATTTAAAATATATACACATTATTTAAAATTTTACAAATTTTTTAATTGAATCTGTTTCATAAGTTTCCCAATTCAGTCCAATTAAGTTGCGGCAGTATTAGTGTGCTGCTGAGAGCTTGTCTAGTTGGAGTAGCAAAATTCTTATACGATTCAGCCTGCCTGCCTCTCATTGTCATTTCAAGAGAGTGCGAAAGAGCGAAACAAAGATAGCTGTTGCTGAACATAGTCTTGGCTGTTGCTGAGCGAGAGAGCGAGACAGCTGCTGATCACTCTTCGAACATGCTTGCAATCAGTGTGTGCCCATTGGACGCAGAAAATGCGCCTAGAAACTAAATGGGTGAGCGAGATGGCATTCGTTAGGCTGGTCAGTGCACTGCAGTGGACGAATAGGATGTGAGTAGAAGACTGCATTCTTCAGTAGATTGCATATTTCAAAATGGCTGCCATTGCAAAGGCGAAGGTAACAAATTAGAATGAAGAATGGTCAAAATGGCAGCATCACGCAATAAGTTAAATGTATATCATACAATATATGCGTATATGTACAATTTATATATAAATTAAAAGGATCATTTGATTTATTATTATTGCCACGTTTCGCCACGCCCACTGCCTATGCTCACAGGGTATCGTGGAGTCGTGCATCACGTCCTCCTCATTTAATTTGTTTTATGTTCATGGTCTAGCGAATTGCTTTCAAATGTGGCTTTTGCCTTTGTTTATTGTGAAATTTAATGTAATTCTCGTTTTATTTTTAGTTGTCATTTAATTTTAATTATTTTTTTTTTTTCTGTTTGCCTATAACATATGCTATTGTTAAAGTGGGCGTTGCTGCAATTTATATAGCCTAGACTTTGCCACAAATCTGTTCGTGTCTCTCTCTCTCTCTTTCTCTGTCACTCTGATTTGCTGTCTCTTTCTGCAGCGGCTGCTGCTTCATACAAACACAATTAAAAATCACATTAATTAAATATTTCCAAAGCAAAAGTTTTGCCATTTCTTAAGCTTTCTGCGCCACTGGCCACGCCTTGTTGTTGTTGCTGTTGCTGCTGCTGCTGGCCTTTGTTTCCCAACACTGCTGCTGCTTCTTCTTCTTCTTGTTCTTCTGCTTCTGCTCGCAGCTATTGCCTGGTCGAAGTTTTTGCAACTTTTCGTACGCCAATGCGAAAAATACTCGCAATAATGAGAAGGCGGCCCGAACGCAATCGCCATCATTATATTTAATGCGGCTGAAAGCGGGTGTCTGTATGAGTGGGCTGGCTGTGAGTGGCAGGGGCGGTCGTGGCTTAAGGGTTGGGCCACAGCTGACTGAGGTCTTAACTTATGCTCTAGCAATTGTTGTCGCTGCCATCTGCTGTTGTTGTTGTTGTTGCTGTTGCTGTTGCTGTTGCTGTTGTTGCCCCAACAAAAATCCTAAAGTTTTTCAATTTCGACAAACAATTGAGGTATTATCTGCTCAGCGGGGGCCGCTCAGTTGGTGGTGGGGCTGGGCGGTAGGCACTGAATATTGTGGGCTGTTTGTCTACTCATGCGTCAAACGCGTCCAAAAACTTTATTAAAATATTAATTTGCATGTTTTGTGCCGTGAAATTTGATGTTGCACATGTTTTTTCATGTTTAATTCTCGCTCTCACACTCTCTCACTCTCTCACTCTCTCTCTCTCTCTCTCTCTCTCCCCTTCTCCTTCAGGTTCGACGTTTTGGTTAATGGCGGCGGCGCTGTCACCTTGCAATTCCAACGTTCGCCATTCCGCCCACTGACCCGCACCGTCTTCGTGCCCTGGAATCGCATCGTGGTGCTGCCCCCAGTCCAGATGCAGCTGAGCGACGACGATGAGACGACGAGTCGCAATATCAAGTGAGTGATCAAGAGCGATAGCTTCATATACGAATCTGCATTGATATATGCTCTGCGACTTCAATGAATGCCAATTCGATTGTTTCCTCCTTACAGAGTGGCTCCATTGAATCCGGCGCTGACATTCCTCAACTCCATACACTATCACACGGCGGACGAGGCGAACGATGCGAGCAAAGTGTGCATGGATCACGATCACGAGAAGCTGAAGCCGCAACTGATTAGCACTTGGATGCCGAACGGCGTGGGCGCGATGCCCGGCAAGCGTGTCATCTTTGCCGAGACTCAGGTGAGCTGAATGGTCCCTCACACCTTACCCCTGGCCCTACCCTACCTGCTTGCCATTTGGCTTGGCTCATCCTCTCTAATGCCACTCCTAATTAGCGGGCCGTGCAGCGGGCAACAGCTGGACGCTGCGTAGTTTTAATTAATTTAAAGTTCGCCTTAATGGCATTATAACTTTGCAACGAGCCAAGCACAAGAAGAGAGCGAGACAGAGAGAGGAAGAGAGAGAGAGAGAGAGAGAGAAAGTGACTGAGCGGGCTGAGCATTACGTTTAATTGCTGCATTATGCCTCGTGCTCCAGCTGCGCTCCCCGCAGCGAGCCAGCGACCTGACCGCACGGCTAATAACTAACTCACTTAGAGGCAGCGACAATTATAGTGCTCTCAAAGGCCCGCCCACCCCGGCCCTGATTGCCCTTCATTTTCCTTTCGCTTTGACCTAGCTCTGCCTTTCGTTCTTTCCACTCTGACAACGATTCTTGATTGCCTGCATTTTGCAGTCAATCTTGCAAGCTTCCTGCAGCTTAACACATTGCTCAACACTGCACTTTAGTGTCACTTTTCTCTCTCTCTCTCTCTCTCTCCCACTCTCTCTTTCTCATTTATGCTTCTCACTCATACTCATACTCAATCAGCTTTGGCCACTTTCCACTTTCTTCTGCCATATCCCGCTCTAAGACTTAACTTTATATAATGTCTCCCTCTCTCATACGTATGCCGTCTATGTCACTTTCCAACACTAAAACACCCTGGTTATGTAACACTCGTGTCTCTTATTTACAGCTTTCATAAAGTATCTATTACATCTGCTTCTCTGTCTGCTCAGACTTCGCTATATCTTTCAGCTTTGGCCACTTTCCAACACTAACTCGTCATGATTTCTTCCGTTCACAGATTGTGCAGGAGTCGATTCAAATACCCGGCTCCGATCTGCACCTCACATACCAATCGTCGCAAGCCTCTGGCTACTTGAGCATTGTGCGCATGCGTTTGACCTCGGAGATAATACCCAAGACGCTGACCCATGTGCACGTGGGCGTGGAGATCGAGGGCGCGCTGCATGTGAAGACGTACGAGGCCGATCCGAACTTGATACACACGTTTGCGTGGAACAAGCGCAACGTCTACCGGCAGAAGGTCTACGGCGTGACCATCGCTCGCATCTCTGTGGGCTATCAGCACAACACGTGCCTAACTCCGGTTTGGATAACGCAGACTGCGAAGCTGCAGGGCTACGATGTGGACATCTCTGATATCGGTGGCTGGGGCCTGGACATACACCATCACTACAACTTCCACGAGGGCATACTGCAGAAGGGCGACGGCTCCACGCTCCACATGAAGGAATATCCGCGCACCGTCAAGGTCGTAATGGGCACGGGTCTGCAGCGGCCGCTCAACTGTCCGGACTACTGCAACGGCGTGGCCAAGGATGCCAAACTGCTGACACCGATCGCTCTGGCCACGGGACCCGACGGCAGCCTCTATGTCGGCGACTTCAATCTGGTGCGTCGCATCACGCCCGACGGCAAAGTCTTCACCATACTCCAGCTGAGCGCCACCCAAGTCTCGTATCAGTACTATTTGGCCGTATCGCCGGCCGACGGCCACCTGTACATTTCGGATCCGGAGAGGCATCAGATACTGCGGCTGCTACGGCTCGAGAAGGTCAAGGATCCCAGCATTAACAGTGAGCCCGTTGTGGGCAGCGGCCAGCGCTGCATTCCCGGCGACGAGGGCAACTGCGGCGACGGCGGTCCGGCCCTGCAGGCGCGCCTCTCCCATCCCAAGGGCCTGGCCATTGCCGCCGATCGCACCATGTACATTGCCGACGGCACCAACATACGCGCCGTCGACCCCAAGGGGGTTATCCATACGCTCATTGGCCACCATGGCCATCACAATCACTGGAGTCCGGCGCCCTGCTCGGGCACTCTGATGGCCAATCAGGCGCAGCTGCAGTGGCCCACAGGCCTGGCACTCAGTCCGCTCGATGGCTCGCTTCACTTCATCGACGATCGGCTCGTGCTGCGTCTCACGTCGGACATGAAGATACGCGTCGTGGCTGGCACTCCGTTGCACTGCAGCAACAACGGGCCGGACAATCGCGTCAACAAGACGGCCACGGATAATGTCCTCGGCACCGTCCTGGCCATGGCCTTTTCACCCTTCGGCGATCTTTACATAGCGGACAGCGATTCGAGGCGCATCAATTCGATACGCGTCGTTGACACCGCTGGCAATATGCGTTACTTTGCTGGCAAGCAGGAGGGCACCGGGTGAGTAATCAATGCAGAGTGAACCAACACCAACACCAACACCAACAACACCGTCCGTCCGTCCAACTCCACTCGGCCCGCTCGATGCTGGCGACCATTGGGGACTCGCAACTTGTTTATGCGCATATTTGACCCAATTATCTGACGGTTCGAGCGCTTTTTGGCCATTTGCATTTTGGCAAAAAGCGATATCTCCAGAGGGGCATAAATAGAAACAGGCAGGCTGGCAGCGTAAAGGGTGCGACTGCCAGATGCCCTGTAGAGTGGGGGATGCAACCGATTAGAGGGTGAACCAGAATGAAAGAGACCCCAGCTAGACTGGGTATATATATCATCGATATATATCAATCAATTGGGAGAGAAACATCGAATATCGAATAGTGCCGGACTAATCTAACTTAAACTTAAGCCAATCCCAACTTCATCTAGAGAAATGTCGATGATGGAATGGATTGGCGATGAAGCCTTCAGCGGTTAGCAGCTGAATTAAGCCATTGCCCATGGCAAGCGCAGTCCATAGTCGCATATGCCCTGCTAACCAGTCAGTTGACAAACAGGGTATGCATATTTTTCAGCTGCACTTGCATAAAATTTGCTGCAAGTGCAACCAAAACTCGGGCAATAAATGTCAATGCAGCTAGGCTAGTGCTACTGTTTATATACACATACATATATGTATACATATGTGTGTGTGTGTGTGTGTGCTCAATCGAGGCCAATCGATTGATGGTGCTGTACAGTTTACTTTATTTGACTTGATTAAATCTTCTTTAAAGCATCAAAAACAGTGACCAAAAAGTTAATTGGAATTTTGGCATTTGGGAATCGCTAGGCATGTGTGTGTGTGTGTGAGTGCATGTGTGTGAGTGTATTAGTGTGCTAGTGTGTCACACAGCCAACGAGCATATTTGCATTTTGTGCCACGTGCAGTGTTGGCCAATCGAATTGAATTGAGCTGGCAAGTGGAAAGCAGCAGCAACGCCTAATTGAACAGTGTTGCAAAGTGCTTGCAAATTAATGAGTAACTAGCGAAACAAACGCAATTGATGCTGCAGGTGGCAGCAATTCAAAGAAAGCAGTGCTGAAAGACGCCCAGAAGTCAGAGACGATGAAATGATTACACAACTGAAGAAAAATCATTTTTAAGTGTTGCATAACGTATGAAAAAGAATAAAGAGACATCCGCCAAATGTTTCATAGTACTTGAAAAACCATAAAAAGTGACAAATGTGGCGTGGTATTCGTAGTGTTGGCTAACAATTCACAATGAAAGAGAAAGGAGAAAAACATAAGCCTGCATTCAGTGTTGCATAAGAGAAAAAACAGTGCTGAAAAACAAACGAAACTCAACCTTGGACAGCACTCAAAACTTAACTCAAGCACGTGAGAATCTATTGCCTTTTAACGTACAGTAAACATTCAATATTGCGATTTCGATTTCGATTTCGATTTCGATTTACTAGAGAATTAGAGATGGCAAGCGAAAGTGAGAAAAGTAGAGGACTTGAAAGTGATAGGGATGAAAGAACCCAGTTGAAATCTGTTCTGAGCATTGCTTCTCTACCCCTCTCTCTCTCTCTCTCTCTCTCTCTCTCGCTCTCTCTCTCTCTCTCTTTTCTCTTACTCTTTCGCTCAGAACCGCAACACATTGAGCAAAGTAAACTAATTAATTTGTTTCGCTGATTAGTTTGCGGCTGCCCAGAGCCACGCACTAGGTGCAGCGGCACAGGTAGAAGGTTGAGTGACTGCCATAAATATGGCATATTTCGCACGCACCTGCACACACTCGCACACACACACACAGAGACAAGTGTGTGCAATTTGATGCAGCTGGCAGTTTATTTAATCTAATGGAATTCCATTCCGACGTCTGTGTTGATGGACAGAGCGATCGAGGGACTGAGCGACTGCAGGGCATTAAAGGGTTCCAGCTATTGTACAGCAGCAGGCCCGTTCTTTTTGTAAAGTGGGCGTGGCTGGGGCAGACGTGGCAAAAGTAATTAGCAGACACCGCAAGCGCCGGCCGGAGCCAACGACAGAAACTATAAATCAACCTTTTTATTTAGTAGCTACTGCGCACGAAGCAACCGCCAGCCGTAACGGGGGCGTACATTTCAAGTGGGCGTGGCCGGAGCGCGATAAGCGAGCACGACAGAAGCTCAAGGGAGCGGCGGGCGGGGGATGGGAGGATGGGTGGATGGGTGGAGTGGGCCAGAATGGAGCGAGGCATTGGGTCAGGTCTGCGTTGTCTGCACTTTACTTTAAAATGTTTATCGAACAAACAATGTCATCATAAATACGCGTCGGGTTACAAGGCACCTCAGCACCACCCTGAGCAGCAGCACACGCTGTGTGTCCCACTGTCTGTGCTCCGGCTGTGGGGCGTGGCAGCGACATGTAAACGATGCCTGCGCCACAGATAACGGCGGTTGGGTGAATGGACGACGGTTTTATGTGGGTGGTGGTGGGTGGTGTGGGTGGTGTGGGTGGTGTGGGTGGCTAGGGTGGCTGGCTTAAGGGTCTAAGCATTTCCTGTTACATTACTAACGCTCTCGCAATGCTCTTGGCATCTCTTCCCCTTTGGTTTTTGCCACAGCACTCAGACCTGCGACTGTGCAATTGGAAATGGCAGCAATGGCTCGGCGGCCACCGGGCTGGGCGTGGCCAGTGGAGGCGCCTACTCAACGACCGTGAATCCGACACGCAATAATGGCGGCACGACGCCGACGACGCCAGCTGGCGGAAACGGAAATAATGGCAGCTCTGCCGCTGGCAGCGCCGGCAGCAGCGGCAGCGGCGCTGGCGTCTTGAACAGCAGCGGCGTCTGCGTCTGCCCCGGCGGCAGCATCTCCGGCAGCAACTCGGGCACACTTGCCGGCATTGTGGCCGGCGGCAGCCTAATGTCTACCGGCCCCACCACAACCACAACAGTGCTGCTGGGCGCCAAGACAACAGCTGGCGGCGCCGGCTCCACTCTGGGCCTGGGTGCCACCCTGAACGACGACGGCACCCTGAGCAACGCCGAGACCCTGCTCTCCTCGAACGCCCGCTTCCAGGCCATCTCGGCCATCGCGGTGGCCCAGGACGGTGTCATCAATGTGGCCGATCAAGGTGAGTACCACAGCTGGATTATAGCTAAATAGAGTTAAGTGAAATCTGGAACTGGAACTGGGCGTAAAGTGGTATAAATCATAGATGAGAGGGGCATAGCTAGAGGAAAAGTCGGGATTAAAATACGGAGAATAGAAGCTGGAAGTAAACTTTACTTAATGCGCCTCCACATTAACAGAAAGAAGCCAAGTCCAAGCTAAGCTGTAAGAGAGAAGAAGAGCAAGAAGCAAACTAGATTCATATGGAGAGAACACAAGATGAGCTCCGAAGAAGAGAGAGTGAAGCATAGTGAGATTAGACAGAGCAGTGAATGAAGAAAGAAGCAAAATAAACAGTTAAAAGAAGCTAGATCCAATATGAGTAATAAGTTGGAGTGTATTACAGAAGAGAAGCAGAGGATAAGTTAAATAGAAACGAGAAGCACATCGTTTCATAAAATTTAGTAATTTAGTATTGCAATAAATATAGAAATAAACAGAGAAGCTAAAGAAGAAGAAGAAGTGAGAAGCATTTTGCATCATGTAGAAGCAGAAAAGTGAGAGGCGAGCAGCATTGTGATAAGTTGGAATATAAGAAAAGGAGAAGCTATATGTGAACTGAAAGGAAGAGCATAAAGGACCTCTGTAAAGATGTGAGAAGCGAGCATCGTTAAGATAAGTTAGGATATAAATAGAAACATAATCCATAAACTATAAACTGAAAAGAAGCGAGAAGTATTTGGAGCTTAGCAAAGACGTGAGAAGCGAGCAGCATTGTGATAAGTGCTATAGGCTTGTATTCGAATTCCTATTCAGGTAACTTGTCCCGCTTCTCTACTCACTTCAGTAGAAAATGCAAAAACTATTGAATAAATCAAAAGTAGAAAAGCAATCGAATGTTTTTCTATATTTTCGACTGAATTTCAAGCGGAATGGCCCAATTGACCGCAAACGAAATGTTGATGTAATCAGTTAGCGTGCTGAATAATCGCGGCTAATAAACGCAAATGCGCATTCATTTGCTAGCTGTCAATTCCAAATGAATACATTCAATTATTCGAATGAATATTCATGCAGCACTTGGCGCACGCACCTCAAGTGGGGCGGCAGAGATGCCAGTGGCAGAGCGGGGCGGGTGGGCGTGTCAGCTGCCCATCTGCCATGTGCTCTAAATAGAAATTTGTCAACTGCAAATAATACACACACACGCACACTAGCACTCACACACACACACACACATACTTTGTTACATTTCCTTTTTGCACAAATTTGGATCGTATTTTATTTTCTTTCTGTTGCTTTTGCTTCTGATTTTTCATGTTGTGTTATCAATATGAAAAGCAAAAGAACTGGAAGAAGGCGTGCGAGAAACAGAGAGAGCGTGTGTGAGAGAGAGAGAGAGAGAGAGAGAGAGAGGGAGAGAGCGAGAAAAAGAGAGAGAGAGAGAGAGAGAGTCAGGTAGCATTTGTTAAAAGCGGAAGTGAAATTTGCGACATATTGCAAAACACAAAACACAAAACGCAACAACAACAAGAACACAGGCCGTACGATAATGACAACAATAATAATAATAAGGGCAAGAGGAACAACAACAACAAGAGCAACTGGAAACAGTTGTCACAGCTGTGGTTGTTGTTGTCCCTGTAATTGGCCATTATGGCAAAAGCATTGAACGGGAAATGAAATGTACAACGGTACGATGCAGGAGGCAGAGTAGTAGAAAGAGAGGAACAGGAGCGGCTGAGCGTGAGAGAGAGAGCGGGGGCAAGAGTCAAGCGCAAGAAGAAATAAAAAGCGAAACCAATTTCCGTCACAATTCGAACGAGGACAAATTAGGACGAAATACGCGCGCACACACACACGCACACACACGCACGCACACACAAACCTGTACAGCAGGTAGCACAGTTAGACGAAAAGGAAGCTTAAACAAAATGGCCGCCAATAAATAAGATGAAGCCCAAAGTGCTGCCAGAGCCACAGAGCCGAAAAGCAAAAGCTCAAAAAACAGCAAGAAAACTGAAGGAGAGAGCAGGAGAACGAAAAAAGGAAGAGAGAGAGGGGGAGGGAGAGCAGTGGTAGTGGGCTGGGCTGGGCTGGGCCTGGCAGGGGTATAAATTTGAGTGCATTAACAAAACGTAATTTGATAAGACCAAAAATGTAATTAATAAATTTCGACAATGGCCCAAGACGAGGAGCTAAAGCGACGCGACGCTAACGATGTGCACTGCACACGGCAAAAGGAGGGAGAGAATAAAAGGAAAGGGCAAAGGGGTGGCCGGCGAGGGGTTGGGGACGCTTGACAACGTAAAACAAATTAATGAAGGGCAGGACGTAGAAGCAGCAGCAGGAGCAGCAGCAGCAGCAAAAGTAAAAGTAGAAATAAATAGAAGAAGAAGAAACAGCAGGAGTAGCAGCAATGCCAGCCGTGGAAAGCAAATCAATGACTATAATTAATCAAGTTTTAGTCGCACCGGAAGTGGAAAGACAGAGCTCCACGTGTGAGTGATTGCCTAGAGGGGGGGCGGGCAGGCAGCGGGCCCTAGAGTGGGATCTGGTCTGGTTTTGGCCAAAAGCGAAAAAGTGAAAATCAATCTTATTACCTACGCGGCGAATTGGCGCTTGTAATGCGAAGCGAAAGCAGAACCTGGAGCCGAGCCAAGCCCCCAAGCCCCCAAACCCATCCAGCCCCAGCTGAAAGCTATGAACATGCATTAATCAAAAGCGCAATGTATGTATGTATGTGTGTGTGTGTGTGTGTGTGTGTGTGTGTGAAAGACAGTCGGTAGTAAAACATGTTAAGGGGGCAAGCGTTGGAGGTTTTTGTTAGAGCGAGCAAAACGTAAATAAGCTTCATTAAAAGCTTATAGCGCAAGTGCCAATGCAAGAAGCTACACTGAGCGAAAAACTGAAACAACATAGAATGTGATATAGATAGTAATTATATATATATACATATATATATATATATATATATATATATATATATATATATATATATATATATATATATATATATATATATATATATATATATATAATATACATATTTATATTTATATGTGGATATATACGCAAACTACTTTCTGATACAAAGTTTCATCTAGCTATAGTTGGTGCTCTCAAAGTCTGTTCATTTTGTTCAGTGTAGCCGCGTGTGTGTGAAAAATTGTTGCGTTAACTGCGTTGCGACTAGCATAGGAAAAACAGAACCCTCTAGGCTAGGGGTAGAGCAGCGGCACGGCTTAGACTCTGCGAATTGGAGCAAATGACAACGCGAAAGCTGATCAATGAGCTAGCTGGCAGCTAGGGGTAACTGGGAATAATCAGAAAAGTTGTAACCTAAACTTATTAATCGCCCGCACACACACACACACACACAGAGAGAGAGAGAGAGCGAGTGTGAGAATGGATGAGTAGGGGTAGCCAATACTTGGCCTGTAATTAAAAACAAAAACTCATTAAAATTTAGTTTCATAAGCTATAAAAAGTTAAAGTGAGAAACTATGGAAAAGGTGGCAACCCTGAATTGCATTACGCTCAGCTAACAATATATGTATGATGTAGGAGAGCCAAATAGTTGAGAACGTTTGACTGTGCAGTCTGCTTTTCTCTCCCCTCCTCTCTGTCTCTCTCTCTCTCTCTCTCTCTCTCTCTCTCTCTCTCAAAATTGAATAGTTTCTCTGCATGCAGCATTCGTAAATATTCACAGCTAGAGATTGCTGCTCTCCTCGACCCCTTCTCACGTTTGCTTTTGCGCACCTTTCATTGTCTCCTCTTTGTGCTGCATTCGTAAACGTTTTGCCTTCACATTTGAATGGCCCTAACTAACTGTAACTAAGCAACGAGAACTTATTCTTAGCAGACCTCCGACTGGCACAGCAAACCTAAAGAGTTGAGCGTAGAAGGAGAAAGGAGATAGATGGATATAGCGGGGCCGGGGAGGGCGGTTGCTAAAATGCATCTAAATTCCATTTGAATGAATATTGGCAACACTTGTGCGCTGTCCCATATGCCAGCTAGAAAAACAGCTTAAAATCAGTGGAGCTGAACGAGTGAGCGACTGAACGACAAACCAATAGACCAATAGACCCACAAAAACCGATACATGCTGAGCATGTGGGCGTGAGCACAGAAACCCCGTTTGCACAGCCAACAAAGCGGCGGAGAGAGAGAGAGAGAGAGAGAGAGCGAGAGGTAGAGAGTTGGAGAGACGGGGGGAAGAGCGAGGCGACTGACTGGCAGCCAGCCCTTTGGCACAGCGACGAGCACAAACAAGTTGTTCACTTTATGGGGTCATTACCATTACATTACATTACATTATACACACACACTCACACACACACACACGTGGGGGGTGGGGCACACCCTCGCAACCTCCAGTGGAGCGAATTGCATTGCATTGAAATTCGCTCAATCGTTGACGCCACAGCATTTGGCGCTCTGCCAATGTCCTGCGTCCTGAAAATCCAGCTACCTCAGCTGAGCCCTTCCTTCTCCACCCGCTACCCTCTACCCCGACTTGCTCCTGTTTTTGCTTTGCCCGCAAACATGGAAAACTTGTCCCAAAATGTGACCCCAAAAATGGATACTCAGCCAACAGCGGGCGCAGCTCAGTTCAGCTCAGCTCAGCTCGCAAACTATTTGGCTCTTCTTCTAGCGCGCTGGGTAAATGAACTGTAACGCAATCAAATCAACACCGACAACAACAACAACAACAACAACAATGAGAACAACAATGGAAACGAACAGCCAAACAACGTCTTAAATATTTTATTGTCATATGCGAGCGATTATCATTTTAATGTGAATGCGAATGCGAAAGGGAATGCGAATGGGAATGGGGATCGGGAATGGGAATGAGAATGGGAATGGAAATCGGGAATGAGTGCGTGCTGGGCATGTGGAGTCGCACCCCGCGTTAGAGCAGTGATAAACAAAATTCTAATACACTTAAACAAGCCAGAAAGCTCTAGCCGGGACTGCCCGACTAGCTGATGCCCTCAAGAGAAAGGCGAGTCCTTAGCTCTTGTAGGTGTAGAGATTGACGCATTTATATGGTCAGGCGGACAGATGAATAGACGAACGGATAGACAAACAGATAAAGCTAAATCGACTCATCTAATTATTCTGCTCAAAACTGTATATACTTTATAGAGTCTGCCACGCCTCTTTTCGCCTGTTTCACACATTTGAAGAAAACCTGATTTGATGCTCCGACTCCTTCTTTTAAATGGGTTTAGGGCATAAGAATTAAAGCTTAAAGCAAATGGGAAGCAGTTTGAGTAGGAGAATTAAATCATTTGATATATTATATACCTAGATATACGCCCAGAAGATCTGATTCAATAGCTGAATCAAGGTTTTACTTCAGGCAAACTCAGTTATGGTTAGACTTTTCATATAAATTAAACTCGAATTGCTCATCGATAATGAGGCAATTGGGGAAAAAACATTTCCACTGCAAGCACTCAAGTCGAATATGCTCATTATTTGCCGAGCAGGAGACTTGCCTAAAATGCAGACAACACATATATCAGGCGGATATCTTATTACACTTAAAACAGTTTCTATTCAATGAAAATATATATGCATATATGCGAGTGTGTGTGTGTGTGTGTGTGTGTGTAAGTGCGAGTTATGAAAGCAGACTGACTACAGTTGCTGTCAGCAGTAATGGAAGCAACTGCAGCTACTTATTGTCAACATTTCGTCTGTGTCGCTGTCTGCCAGTGTTGTCAACTGTTGTCGTCGGTGTTTGTGATGCAAAGCTGGCAAAAACAAGCAAATTTATGCAAATCCAAAGCGATTTACCAACACTAACTTAAAATGTAACGCAACACAGGCAACAGCAACAGTAACAACAACAACATCAACAACAACAACAACAACTGTGGAACAACAGCCAGCAAATTGCACAAAAATACTTAAGGCAGGCAGACACTTCTCTGCCTCTCTCTCTCTCTCTCTCACTGCCGTGCTCTCCCTCTCTTGTTCTCACTCACATTTTTTGGTGCAGAGATTTTAAAACTTGCAACGTTTTATGGGCAGTCGTTGTGTGAAGGGACCTGAGTTGCAGGGGGCCTGTAAAAGCAAACAGCTGCAAGAAGTTGGCGTTTAGCTTAAGCAAATGCAGTCAAAAGAAAGAAAGAGAAAGAGAGAGGGAGAGAGGGAGAGAGACTGAGACAGCCTACAATAGCTAGACAGATTTAATGACCATTTTGAAAGGTATTTTATATTGCTCAAATACTAAAGCACAACAGCACTGAGATGCCGTAAAGCTAGAGGATTGCACCAATAGAGATTTATTGTGGAGCCCATTCAACTGTGAGCGCACAATAGCTATCATATTTCGTCTATAATGCCACATAAATACCGTGTGAAAAGAACTGAAAATCAGATACATAGGGTAGCCTAGGCACGGCAACAACTTTTCTTAAAATCAACTGCAATAACTGTAAATAAATCACTGTAGTAGACCTATAAGAGATTAGATTAGTTTAGTGGGAACAGCAGCAGTGTTGCTGCTTTGGCTGCGTTAACATTAGGAGAAAGTATTAAGAGAATGCCTCCTGCTACAATAGGTTTAGCTTCTCCCTTCACATTCCGCAAATAACGAAATGCCATTATTATTGCCCTTTGCAGGCTCGCTACATGTGCTCGCCCTGGAGCACTACTTGCCGTCGCACGATGAGAATGGGGAATTCCATATACCATTCCCGCCGTCTAGTGAGATCTATGTCTTCAATCGATATGGCCAGCATGTGGCCACCAAGGATCTGACATCGGGCAAGACACGCTACAGTTTCCTCTACTCGAAGAACACGAGCTTTGGCCGCCTGTCGACGGTGACGGATGCCTCGGGCAATAAGATCCAGTTCCTGCGTGACTACAGCAACGTGGTGAGCTCCATTGAGAACACCCAAGATCACAAGTCGGAGATACAGATCAATGGCATCGGCATTATGACCAAGCTGAGCGAGAAGGGGCGGCAGGAGATCGAACTGGACTACGATAGCAATACGGGTCTGTTGAACTCGCGCTCCTCGGGCGGCGAGACGTACATCTATCAGTACGATGAATTTGGTCGTGTCACGGGCATGATACTACCCAGTGGCGAGATCGTGCGCATCACCTCACAGCTGGCGGACAACAAGGGACTCACGATCTATGTGCACGCCTCTGTCGAATCGCTCTTCTCTCGGGAGCGCATGTCCGGCGTAGGCACCTCTGGCGATAGCAATGCCAACGAGCTGTTGGTCCTGGGTGGCGTTCGTTCCACGTTCCTGAAACGCGGACGCGCCCACGCCGATGCCGAGCTGAAGGCCAACAATACGCTGGTCATACACGGCGCCAATGGAGTCGTCGTCGAGGCTTCGGCCGTGGCTCGGCATCCTCTGCTGGAGGCAGCGCTGCCCGTCGAGGCCGAAATGCTGGCCATGTGGTCGCACCAGAGCGTTACCATGGGCGATGGCCTAACCAACTCGATGTACTCGGTCTACAATCTGGTCGGCGATGTGCGCAATCCGCAGCAGACGCTGAACCGCGAGATATGGGTGAACCAGTCGCGTGTGATTGGCGTCGAGTTCGATCAGTTCACCAATCGGGAGACGTTCTACGATGCGAATCGCACGCCCATACTGATTGTGGCCTACGATCAGTCCGGTTTGCCCAAGTCGTACTATCCGACGAATGGATATCCCGTGAACATCACCTACGATCGCTTCAATCGTGTCGAGGGCTGGGCCTGGGGTCCGGCGGAGCTGAAATACAGCTACGATCGGCATGGCCTGCTCTCGGAGATCACTTCACAGCAGGATGGCATCATCAGCTTCGTGTACAACGACTGGAACCTCGTCTCGGAGATCGGCTTGGCCAGCCAGCGCAAGTTTGTGCTGCAGTACGATGATGCCGGCGGCTTGAGGCATGTCGTCCTGCCGTCGGGCACACGGCACAGCTTCAGCATGCAGACATCAATCGGCTTCATTCGCTGCACCTACACGCCGCCGGGCAGCACGCGCGCCTATCTGCAGCACTACAGCCATGCGGGTGCCTTGCTGCAGACCATATTGCCCGGCGACGGAGCTCGCATCGTCTACCGCTACAATGCAGCCGGCCAGCTGACGGAGGTGGTGCACGGCGACGGACGCAGCGAGTTCCAGTACAATGATGCCACTGGCATGCCCAGCACCGTGTCGCATGCCGAACGGGAGCTGGAGTACCGCTGGGACTTTGAGTATGCCGCGGGCCTGTTGACCGAGGAGCGCATCGACTACGTGGCCAAGACGGGGCTGAGCAATGCCAAGTTTAGCTATGAATACGACAGTCAGCTGCGCGTGGTGGCACTCCAGGGCCGTATCGGCGGCCAGAGCTTGCCCAGCCAAGCGTACGCCTACGACAGACGCACCGGACAGCCCAGCCTGATTGGGCAGTTCAAGTTCACGCGCCCGGCCTTGAATCAGACCCAACTGCACGACGGCACCGCTGGCTTTACGCGCACCGTCGACGGTCGCTTCCAGACGCAGTGCATGGCCCTGTCCATACACCGGCTGGAGGTGTTCCGCATGGAGTTCTCGTACGGTGTCCACGGCCGTATCTCACAGACACGCACCTACACGCGCAACATGGCCGTCAACAGCTACACGAATGTGAAGAACTATACGTGGGACTGCGATGGGCAGCTGGTGGGCGTTGAGGCGCAGGAGCCGTGGGGCTTCCGCTATGACGACAACGGCAATCTGCTATCCCTGACGTACCGCGGCAACACCATACCCATGGAGTACAACGCCCAGGACCGCATCGTCAAATTCGGCGAGGGGCAGTACAAGTACGACGCCAGGGGCCTGGTGGCGCAGAATGCTCGGGAGGAGCGCTTCCACTACAATACGCAGGGCCTCTTGGTGCGTGCCTCGAAGCGCGGACGGTTCGATGTCAGATACTACTACGATCATCTGAAGCGCCTGACCACGCGCAAGGATAACTTTGGCAATGTCACCCAGTTCTTCTACACGAACCAGCAGCGCCCATACGAGGTCTCGCAGATCTATTCGCCGCGCGATGGCAAGCTGATGTCGCTGACCTACGACGATGTGGGCCACCTGATCTACGCCCAGGTGTACAGGCACAAGTACTACGTGGCCACGGACCAGAGCGGCACCCCGCTGATGCTCTTCAATCAGTATGGCGAGGGCATTCGGGAGATAATGCGTTCGCCCTTCGGTCACATCGTCTATGATTCGAATCCGTATCTCTATTTGCCCATCGATTTCTGTGGCGGCATTTTGGACCAGGTGACGACGCTTGTGCACATGGGCGATGGGCGGGTCTATGATCCGTTGATTGGCCAGTGGATGTCGCCCGACTGGCAGCGAGTCGCCGAACGCATCATCACGCCCACTCGGCTCCACTTGTATCGCTTCAATGGCAACGACCCCATCAATGTGGGCCAGGAGCGTCACTATCCCGCCGACTTTGCCAGCTGGCTGCGCACCCTGGGCTACAACGTGGGCAACCTCATGCCGCAGCTGGCCAAGGACTTGTGGCAGCCCCCAGCGCTGTGGGGTCGCCCGCCAACCAATCCGATTGCGATTAACATGCGCCGTCCCTTCGACAACATACCCACCATGGCCGTCGAGAGCGGCTTCCTGGCCCATCTCAATATCCGTCGCATGTCCGACTTTGAGCAGCTGTCGGCCCCGCCACGCTCCGCCTTGAAGTGCGATGTGATGGATCCGTCGCCACGGATCATTGGCTCCGACACGGAGCCGCCATTTGGCAAAGGCATTGTGGTGTCGCGCACCGCTGACGGCCAGGCGATCGTCTCCAGTGTGCCGGCCGCGAATGCCATCTATCGGGATGTCTATACGAGCGTCTTCAACCGGTCCAAGCTGCTGCCGTTCACCTTTGTGGTGCACAATGCGCAGCAGGACTCGTTCTTCTTTGTCAAGGAGGATGCGTGGCGCGCCAGCGAGGATCGCCAGCAGCTGAAGCGTCTGCAGGGCCAGGTGAACACCACCTTCCATGAGATCACACGCGAGTCGACGGCAGCCGGTGGGGCTGGTGCGGCAGCCGGTGGTGCAGGCGCTGGCAGCTCATCTGGTGGCAATTACTTGGATGTCAAGATTCATGGTGCGCATGCGATCATCAACTTGCGATACGGCACCACCGTTGCCAAGGAGCAGCAGCGCCTGATGCACCACGCCAAGCTGACGGCGGTGCGCAAGGCTTGGCATCGCGAGAAGGAGGCGCTGCGCAGCGGCCTAACCACCGCCCTCGAGTGGACTCAGCAGGAGAGCGACGAGATACTCAAGCAGAGCTATGCCAACAACTATGAGGGTGAGTATATACACGATGTCGCGCTCTACCCGGAGCTGGCCGAGGATCCCTACAACATCAAGTTCGTGAAGAAGAAGGGCGCCACTGGCGGTGCGGCCGGCGTCTCTAGTGCCCAGCGGCGACGGCGCAGCCTCAGCTGGTCCACGGACGACCACGAAGCGGCGCCAGATGCGGAGCCGGTTGCCTGTTAGCTCCTAGGAACCCCTCCCAAATACGAAACAACACAAGGAAAGCCCACTAAATATAATTAAATATTTATAATTATCATAAATGCGAGTATTATAGCCACTGGGTTAGCAAAGGAACAGAGACAGAGACAGAAACAGAAAGAGAGACAGAATCGCAAGGGATAGGGATGAAGAGAAGGCGCAACTGTACTAAATACTAAATAATAGGCCTACAGAATAAACTATATATATATATACATATATATATATATATATATATATATATATATATATATATACAAATATGTTAATCGATTCATTTTTTTTACGTCCAAGCTAAACAAGAATTTTTTTTATAATTATTAATCGTTAGAGATTAGAAATGCGACAGAGCAAATGCATAAAAAGTAAAGGATAAATATTATATATGACACGCCATTAGAGCTATAGCATATATACATGCATATATTGGTGTATATGTGTGTACGTGTGTAGATGTATATGTGTGCATGTGTATGTGGTCTATATACCGATACATATATATATACATATATGTATATGCAAATATCTAAGCAAACGGCCGTTCATACCTTTAGATATATAAATATATATATATTTAATGAAGCGCCCAAAAAAAAAAGAAAAAAATACACGGAAATACTAAATATATATACACACTCATACATATGTATATGCATATACAGCAACACACAAACAATAAGGAAAACTTGACGCAGCCGCAGTCGCATAGGCCATAGACCTATCAAATATTACGAAAGAAAAACACAACTACAAAAATGAAGATGAAATTTTTTTTTTTTTTTTTTGTTATATAATCGTGGTACTCGAGCTTTTTGAGACTGGCATAGTTTTAAAGAAAATCAACCAAGACACAAACACCCACACACACACATACACATACACATATATACGCGAAAGTCGAGGCAAAATATATGCTATATGTCCCATAAGAAAAATACTAGATGTGTACACATACATATATATCTAGATACTTATATATGTATATCCATCATAAGTGTATATAAATAAATTTAAAAATAAAAATAAAATAAAAGAAATGCAAGCATAGTTTTAGGCGTCGTCGCAGCTGTAGCTAATCTAAGCCAAGTTTAGACCAAACACAGAGAATGAAACGGACAAATAGGGACGGAGACAGACGACAACGTACGCAACAAATAGAACAAGAAGAAGAAGAAGACAGAACACAAGCTCATGCTATCCCCATTGTAGCCTACTTCGTATGTATACAAAAGGAAAACAAAAAGATAATTAACTAAATAAGAAATAAGAAAGAATATTCAACTAAAAATAAATAAATATATATAACATATATATGCGCCATAACTATAACTGTAATTGTAACTGTAAAACGACGCCGCCAATAAAACAGGCCAAGCAAAATTGTTAAAAAAAGAAAATCCAATTTCAAACCTAAAATTTAAAAACTCCAAATTTAGCTTTTACATACATGAACAAAAAATCATTTATTGCTTAAAAAACTTTTTTAAAATTATATTTTATGCCTACATTTAATTAATTTATTATTGAGAGGAGTATTAAAATATTTAAAATTAATATTAATGCATACACATTGATTATAAATTCAAATATATATACATATATATATATATACATTTTTTTTTTTTATTTTTTGCATCCTAAACTAACTTTTAGCCTTAAATATATTATGATATGTAAAATGTTTTGTTATTATTTTTAAGTTTTGCAAGTAAAAACAGAAAAACACAAGCAAAAGTAAATAAATAAAAGTTTAAATTAAAAAAAAAGAAAACAACACAGTATTAAACAATTAGGTGTAGTGGGAATACCCCTACAGAAAACAGCAAAATTCAATCGAGACTCGATTTCCGATTTCCGATATCCGTTTCACATCGCAGCTGGTTCATTTTTTCCGTCCAACCAAAAAGCTCAAGCAAAACTTTTTGACGCGAGACATCAACACGAATTCGAATTTTTATTTTTATTGAAGTTTTTTATTTTGAAAGAATTTTTTCGTTTTTTGATGAATTGGTGCTTATCGAATTTATTGCAAGAAAAAAAAAAACAAAAACTACTTAGAATAAAATATTGTAAAAATATATACGAAATAAAAATAAACAATTTTTTTTTATCTTTTAGCGCTTAAGTAAAGCAGAGAGACGAGAAATAAAACAAATATAGTTGTGGAATAAGGGAAACTAAGAAGAAAAAAGAAAAATTGCTGAATTAGTTGCAAAAGCGAAAACCCAAAACAAGAAAATTTTTTAAAAATTTTGCAAACGTGGCCAAAAACAAAATGAAAACAAAAGCGAACAAAATGAAACTAAGAAAGTAAATATGAAAGAAAAGCATGAAGCGGTAGAGGTGGGCGAAACAGAGAACTAATAGTAACGATAGACGATAGACGATAAATGATAAACGATAGCCGATAGCTGTTAGTCAATAGACGTTAGTCGATAGCGATAACGATAACACGTTTAGTTTGTATTCATTAATCGAACTTGGCAAACACCGCACCCGACCTAAGCAACTGCTAGCTAGATACATAGGCATATGCACATACATATGTACGTATATGTATGTAGATTATGTATATGCGTGTATGTGTGTGTTTGGGGTCGTGTGTGTGTGCCACGCATACATACATACATAGTTAGCATACATAGCGTTATATCAAAGCTTCAGCTATAACTGTAACTAGCTGTAGGTACCACCAGTCACGTCGCGATGGCCCTAATCAGCAAAAAGATCTGTTTTTTTTTTCGTGTGTGTAAGTGTAAATACTAAACAGAAAGCAAAACTAATTACCTAGTAAACTAGTGTTATATAACACATACGAGTATATACTAGCACCATGCATTGATCCATTTCTTTTCCAAGTGTTTTTCTGTGGCTTTTCTTGTCGCTCGCGCCTGTAAAACGAAGATTTATATAAACGTAAATGTAAAAAATATAACAAACATAGAAAATTATATATATATATATATATATATATATATATATATATATATATGTATCAACTAAGATATGAATACCATTTGGTATTTATGGTATTTAACTGGTATGTATTTTGTGTGTACTGTACTTTGATAACGTTTTAGATATTTTCTTTCTCGATTCGGGTTTCTGTTGTTAATTGGCAAACCAAAAACAATTTGACAAACAAAATAAAGAGCAGGAGTCAGTTACCTATTAGAATTTGGCAAGCATTAAACAACAAAAATAAAACATGGCAAAAAGCTAAAAAAAAAAAAAAAAAGAAAAAAAAAGAATTAAAAATTGCTTCAAAAGCAACAAAATACTAAGAATACTAAAGCAAAAAATAAATACAAAACAAAACAAAAAACGAATAAGAAGCCAAAAAAGAACTAAGAGCTGAATTGCACACCTAAAAATAAAGAAAAACACACAAAAAAAATCCTTAGAGCAAAGCATAAAATGGCTTAAGTTAAAGTAAAAAACAACTAAAAAAAATATTTATATGTACATAAAATGATATTTTAGTATATTTATGTTAGAGCGCCGTCAAATAAAGAATGAAGGCAAAGTCAAGCAAAAACAAAAAAAAAAAAAATACATAAAAATACTTAGCAAATAAAGAAACAGGGAAACAATTGAGATAAAAATTAACATTTAAACGTTTTGCACACAAAAACAAAGGATACGAAACACACACTGCCACACACACAAACACTTCCACAGTCACACACACGAACAGCACTCGAACGAACTGCAACTACAGCAACAACAAAGATGAAGAAAATGAAAACAAAATTTAGCAACAACAAGAATTTATGAGATATAATAAAAAAACGATAAATAAACTAAATACAAAATAAAGTAACGCAAAAACAAAAACAAAAAGAAAGAACAGTTCATATTATTATTACAGAAAAGGAACAAATTATATTTACTAGACAAACAAAAATAAAGAAACAAAATACCACACTCACAAAAAAAATAAATAAAATAAAACAAAAAAAAAAATAATGAAAACTTAAAGTTTGTAGTATATCAACTATGTATTTCACAAAAAAAGCAAGAAAAGAAAAATAGAAAATAATATTAAAAACAAAAAACAAAAAATGTTGTAGGACAAATTCTACTTAAAGTAAAGTAAAAATATAAAAATAAAACTTTTTTTTTTTGTAAACCTAGTGAAAAAGTCCCGTAAGATCCCGAAAAGAACGCTGAAATGAGCTAAGAAAACGACTAAAAACGCACGAAGGAAAGAAGTCAAAGCAGACAATTTATAGCTAAGCATATGAAAATATATATATAAATATATGAATATGAATATATATACATAAACATGCATGTATATATATACATATTTATATATATATATATAAATATATATATATAGAAGAACAATTATATATGGCATTATATTACAGCAAGCGAATATGCATAAAATATAATAATAATAATACTAATAAAAATAATAATAATGATAATACTAATAAAAATAATGATTATATATATGTATGTATATGTAATAATTTATAAATATATATATATCTAAAAAATATATATATATAGTAAGCGTATTAAGTTGAATTATGAAATAAACCACACACACTTCTGAGGATATCAAGGGTCTAAGAATAAATAAAAACTAATGAATTAATTACAAATAAATAAATAAATGAATATAAAGCTAAATGTCAACCAACATTCAACTGTTTGCACTTACTCATTTAATCATGGTCGGGCCCGATCCCAATGAATTTCAATTATATTCTCTTTCAGCTATATAAATAAATGTATTTATTTATGGGGCTGCAATTGGTTGGCCGGACAGCAGGTTGGCCGGTTATGCAGGTGGGAAAGCTGCGGCAGCTATCAGCTGAGCTTTTTTATTTGATGATTTTTTATTTGATTGCCCCCTATTTAGCACTGCAGTCCATATCACGTCGTGCTACTAGTAATGATGAAATGCTTGCTATCTACTCCCTATCCCTACTCGATCTTATATGGGAAATCTGGAAATCTACTCGAGTTCCTTACTCTCAATATCGATCAGCAAAGGCCATGGATCTGCTCGAAAACTTGTCATGCCTTAAGATGTTCAAGATATCCTAGATAGCGCTCCCTAGAGAGCTGGGATTATTAAAGAGAGAGAGGGAGAAAGAGAGAGAAAGAGAGCGAGAGAGAGATCATACAACTCTTATGCTTTGCCGCTGCCTAGTTATATTATGGAGCTTTTAGCCTTCAGTTTTAACTCAATAAAGAAAAATCATTCAAATCTCCATCAATAATGTTATCGATAGCTGCTCGAATACAACTATCGATAGCTACTGTTCATTTTGCTTAGCTAGGCAGCTGCTCTGTTCCATGTTTTGAAATTTGTAGCGTTTTTTCTTTCAGTGTTGTTTATCTGCACAGCAAGTCTCTCCTTCCTCCCTTCCTTACTCTCCCCTTCTCCCCCGCTCACTCACTCTTCATCTGCATCGCTGTATTTATCATCCTTTGTCTCTCTCATTTTGCATTGCAATAATGTTGCTTTTATTGTTAAAATATTCAAATTTATACAAAGCATCTTCAGGTGCAGCACAGTTGCTGCTGCTGCTGCTGTTTGCCAACTACAAACTATGTGTCAACAAATGAGTGGTGCGGAGTGGTGCGGAGTGGTGTGGCGTGGTGACTGACGCTGCAGCCAGGTGGCTAGCTTTCAGGCAAGTTCTGAGCCGACCGACAGCGACAGCTGAAGAAAACTGAAATAGTAAAAAATAAACCCCATTGCTACAGCTGCATTATTTATCATGAAACGTTGAGCACTCGCCAAAAAGTGAAGGGTATGTGCCAACCGCCCAACCACCTCCATAAGTTGGTTGAAGATGCGCGACTGTGACTGCAGGTCGAGGCTGTTCGCTCGACTCTTTGCACTTGAATTAAAGAGCGCCCGGCATCATCGTCCTTAACATCCTCAACATTCATCTCATTCTGTCCCATTCTCAGTCTCTGTCTCAGCCTCATGCGCAGTTTCATTCCCGCTTATTCTCATCATTATCATTATTCGCGAACATCATCAGTATTGTGAAAGCGTGGCGCAGCCGTCTCTCGTTTTTGTTTTAAGTGCCAGAAGCTGGCAACGTTTACATTTTTTGACAGCAACTGCAGAGGCGAAAACCACCAGGCCGAACCACCGCGGCCACCGCAAGCCACCCGATGCCAGCTCTAGCCCCACAACATGCGTGAATATGTTGAAAATGCAACCTGCCACATCTCAAGCCCCCATCCAATTTGTATACCCTGTCGCCTGATGGAGCGACAGCTGCGAGAAGCCAACTGCGATCTTGGATCATCTAAGATGAAATATGAAGTGGAAGCTGAATAAAGAGAAAAGGCTAACTCATACCACAGGCACCCATTCCAACCATCGAGATATATCGATAGCCGTATATCGATAGCAACATATATCGATAAGCCCATTTGCAGTTTACAGCGTATCTAGAAGTCAGACACGCGATCTTGGCTAAGATGAAGCATAAAATCGTCGCTGAATAAAAATCAGAGGAAAACCCTATGACAGAGGTGTACCAAAGGCACCCAACCCTACTATCGATATATACCGATAGGAGCATACACTTTGCACTTTGCAGCGTATCTAGCAGTCAGACACGCCCAGCCTCGCCTGTCGTCTAACTTGTTTTGCAATTGCTTTGTCTTGTTCCCGTTGTTGTTGCACGTTATTCAAAGTATGCACATACACTTGACATTCCAAAGCTGTCATTTCGTTTGGGCGCCTGTGCAAATATTTATGAGCAGCAGTGCTCAAGGAGGCTAAGGAAGGGGAGGGTCTGTGGCGGGAGGGGGCAGTGAGTCGAAGGTAGAGGGCATACCTTGTGCTCTATTCCGTGCTCTGCCTAATGAGCACTGGGCTGCATCACGAATGCGCCCCGCTCGACTTTTAAAGCTGCACTGCAAAAGCACGGACATGCCGAGCCGGACCGGACGCCACACACACACAGCCAGAGAGAGAGAGAGAGAAATAGAGAGAGAGAGAGATAGGGAGAGAGAGAGAGGGAGACATGCACGCATACAGTGAGCGCTAATGGGCAGTGGACAGTGAGCAACACTCGCGCGTAATCAGCTTACGTAAATGTGCGTGGATGCGGTCAAATGTAGTTGAGGATTTACGCAAAAAGGATTTCCATGCTATAAGCCAGCAAACAGGCAGTCCAGCTGGGCCATGGAGCAGGAGTGGACCTGGCAGCTGCCAGGACAACGCCAAATGTTAAGTCCCTCCGCTGCTAAGTAACTTCAAGTCAAGTGACGAAACTGGCGAAAGTAGCGGAAGGGCGTGGCAGCTGCTGCACTTCCAGCATCTTATGCCCAGCGACGTTGGCAGTCACCTCAACAGGGAAAATAAAAAGTAAAGAGAGACGAAAATCACACCAAGCGAATCATCCTTCAAAAGCCAATCGATGCGCTCTTCAGTCCCGTTCCTCTCTACCAAAGGACGAGTCCTTGCGCGCCCCAGGCGCCTACTGTAATCAAGGCGTTCCTTGAAAGGTCTTTAGTATAAGCGAGATCCGTAAAGCCGCTGGCCTCTGGCCAAAGACCTTACCCTCGGTAATGACAGAGCTTGAGCTGTAAAGTAACTAGACTCACTTAATAAATGAGATTCGGGAGTGCTTGAGCTTATAAAAGTTGATAATCCTTATGGACTTTACTCAAGTTCCTGAGAAACTGATCTGAATTGTTATCAAGGGATGAATATTTGAGGCAGCTACTCTTTAAAGGTGAGCCGGGAAGAAAACTATTCTGTATTCCTTATGTCCGACAACAGCTCAACTGAAGACCTTGCGTGCTTGCTAAAGGAACACATCTGCTACAGCTTGAGCTGTTGAGCAAATCGAGCAGGACGCGAGCCTTGGGACACGAGCAACAAGGCTCTGTCGCACAACTATGTGGCAAATGTCTTTGATGCGGCAATGAAACATCAAAAAGATGCAAAAGTCAACATCCCAAAAACACACACACACACACTCACCCACACACACACACACATGGGAGTGTGCTGGCCACATTATTAACTAGTCGACAATGCTGAATGAACTCGGCTAAGGCGCCTGGCGAGTAGGCGTCACAGAGGGCGCTCTGGGATTAGGCAGCAGGAGAAGTGGATGGGGGAATTTCGTGATGTGCTGCTGCCGGTGCTGAGGGCAAACTTTTGCATATTTGTTAAATACTTTAATTAATAATTTAGAAAGATAGCTAAAGACCAGCAGCAGAGCCGAGCCGGCGACGGGCTCTGGGTAGCGGCTCTCTGTCGCTGACAAACAAACAGCCACCAGAAGTTGAGCAAACAACTAACAAAAGATCAAGGATTATGCGTGCCAACACAGATAGATAGAGTGTAGGCGTGTCTCGTTGCGTTGGGTGCGTGGGTGTGTGGGTGTGTGGGTATGTGGGTGTGCAGGATGGGCGGCACGTCGATGTGGTCGCTGCTCCGCTCGAGGACAGGTCGCCGCTCTGCACTCGACTCGTTGCGCTCGGCTTTTGTGCTCAGCAGCAGCAGAAGCAACAGAAAAAAGAAAAAAAAACGAAAGGAAAACAAAGAAGATTAGACTAAACGCAAGGAGGAGGCGGAGGGAAGACGAGGGCTAGGCCGGCAGGCTGTGGGTCTGTGGACTGCGTGAAATGCTCATAAGGCAACTTGATGAGTTTAATTATTTGAATGCTTCAGCTCACACACCCACAAGGTCGAAAATATACAAACACACACACACACACATACGCATTCATTGGGCGCCAAGGGCGCGCTAGTCAAACAAAAGGCAGCTGCTTTTGTCACATGCAGTACAGCAAGACCTCCGCCCGCAGCCTCCTACCCGCTCCACCCACGCACAATGGCCAAAAGCATACAGAGGCGAGCAGGAGCAGGAGGCGGCACAGTGGGGCTAGGCGCTCGCATGCCTATGTGCGTGCCAAGAAACAACGAGGCATAGGCATGTCCTTGCACTCGCCCCTACTCGCGCCTACAGCCAGACAGCATGCAGGCAGCTATGTGTGTGTGTTTGTGTGTACATACACACACACATGTTTATGTATGCATGGCTGTATGTGTACTTAACAATTCACAATCTTTTTTGCCATCCGCAGCATTATCTCTGTGTCATACTATGCACGGAATGGTGCGGAATGTTTTTGAGCCAAGCTCACAATTTGCTTCAAATTTCAGAGGCGTTAAAGACGCATGGGGGCCCGGTAGGTCGGCAAGGGAGGCAAGGGCGGATGGCAGAGAAATGCCATTTAAGAAATGCGCGCATGCTGGGCAAATGCATTCGAGGCTCTTAACGAACTTAAGCACAAGAATACTTGAAAAATGGCAAAAGGAATTTCAGTCCATGGAGCAAGCCCTAAATGGAGATTACTGAGGGATAGAGGTGAGTGGAGAGCAGCTACGACTCCATTTGGTCATCAATACTCCCGGAATGGAGTGTGTCAAGTGATTGAATGATGGACAGGGAAAGATTGATTGAAGAGCGACTGATTGGCTGGCTGATTGAGTGATTAACAGACTGATTGATGACGGACTAGTTGATGGAATTGGAGGAGGTCTTTTGTCTGATTGATTGACTGATGCTAACTGATTGATTGAAAGCAAGAATGATGATTACTTAAAAGCAAAGTGATGATTGCTTGACTTGAATGCCTGATTGAGTCAGAGAATAATTGAGCTAATGGCTGATTGATTGACTTTCTAGCTGATTAATTGACTGATTTAATTGAATGATTAACCTCAAGATTGAGTGACTAATTGACTTTAACAGCGATTACAGCCTGATTGACCGCCTGATTGAGTTGGTAACTGGTTGATTAATTGACTGACTTATTAAACAACACAAAACGCGATTGATAATTGATTGACTGATGAGTTGACTTACTTATTTGCGCAGCGAATGATTGAGTTACTGCTTGGTTTAGGGAAATTGGATGATTGACTAAACTATTGAATAATTGAGATGATTGTCTACTGCTTGATTTACTTAATGAATAGCTTACTTAGTCTACGATGAACTCATTGACTGACTAGCCCGTTGACTGATTGGAAGCCCAACTGATTGATAGCCCAACTCATTAAACTTTTGACCGAGCCTCCTGTAGTGTTGACCAAATTGACCAAATGATTTGATTTGCTTCGATTTGCTAATTCTTCAGCTCAGCAAATCTTTGAGTTCGAATATCAAAATGAATTTCAAGTGTTGTTAACAGCACTACAACATAATATATACTTTTTACTGTTGAACGAGCTGTTGGTATTCCTACCTTTTGTTTGATTTAACAGCAGGCTACTGAAATATGGAAAGGCATGAAGTCGATGTCAAGCTACGACTGCAAAATGCAAAAGCATCTTGTCAAATTGGCCACAGAAATGACCTCTTGGTTGTCATTACCATACCACACACTCGCACACACACGCACACTCACACACACACACACATACACACATACCGAACACACAATGGAATGAGCTTGCGGTGCGACTGATGAAATGCGATGTTGCCTGCAAATGGAAATGGAGCTGGAGCTGGAGCTGGAGCTAAAGTCAATGTAGAGACAGCGCCAGCAGGTGGCCTTGGGGGCGTCGTATTAGTGGGTTGGGCGTGCTGCGGCTACGTGGAGCGCTGGCGAACTTCACTTAATGTCAACTTAATTGCATTGTTTCAGCCACAAATTACAAAACGAGTTTTGCACAAGGTAACAAAACGTCGTCAGCCCCACGGCCTTGTCCCCTGCTGCTGCTACTGCTCCTCCTGCTGATGCAGGGTGCTGGCTGCTGCTACCTGCCACCTGGCACCTGGCTTCTGGCCCCTAGCTAAAAAACACTGATAAAAATATACATGCGAAACATGATTTGCATTGAGCTAGAATCCGGGCATGAGGCTAACTGAAGCCAAAACTTAGTAATGACGCATTAATGAAACTTCTAGAATATTTTCCCTAGCTAGGCTAAATGCATGGCTTGCTTTGATTCCAATTTCTGTTATACTCTGAACTGACTGACATTTGGACATCAGAGTATACAATTTTTGTTTCAAGCAGGAGTAGGCCTTGCAAAGGCCATTTCGTATTTATATTCCTGATCAATTTCAGTTTGTTCGTTTCGTCTGTCTGTTACGGTTGTGCAAGTTTTGTGAAAAAAAAAAAAAAAAAAATCTAAATTACTTATAAACTGCATCCATCGGCTGTTGGATACGACGGACTCTGCGGCCGTAAGCACGGTGACTCTTAAAACGTAAGTAACCAAAGTGCGACTGCATACACATCATAGCCTAGTCAAGGAATGAATTTCAGTTTTTTCGTTTCATCTGTCTGTTACGGTTGTGCAAGTTTTGTGAAAAAAAAAAAAATCTAAATTACTTATAAACTGCATCCATCGGCTGTTGGATACGACGGGCTCTGCAGCCGTAAGCACGGTGACTCTTAAAACGTAAGTAACCAAAGTGCAACTGCATCCACATCTTAGCCTAGCCAAGGAATGGTAGTCCAGCTGCAGATTTCTTTCCGTGTACTGCTGCATGGCACAACAATAACAGCTTAATGTTTGAGTATGTGCGGTGTATGCGCGTGTGTGTCTGTGTGTGTGTGTGCATGGGAGAGAGTGTGCCTGTAAAAAGAATCAATTGTGTGTGACCAAATTAAGTTCACTGACTCGCACACACAGCGAGAGATCTCGCCCAGGGTGAGCATGTGTGTGTGTGTGCGTGCGTGTGTGTGTGTGTGTCGCCATTGTCAAGTGGTAGCCAAACAGGGATTCATTTGAATTGAGTGCTGCCAGCAATGGAGCAAAGCATGAGCTCTGGCTGCGGCTGGCCAGAGTGAGTGAGTGAGTGAGTGGGGATAGACGACGGCGAGGTTAAACCTTTGTCCAGCTCCCAGTCGCTAGCTAAATACGACTCCACCTCCCTCCCCCCTTCAGTCTCTACATCTCCCCCTGTCCGCCTGTTTGGTAAATTGCAGGTGTTGGGTTCGCCTGCTGCTTCGCTGTGCACAACGAAATTGAAAACCGAGCAGAGCCATTGCATGCGCTGAATGCGTTACTCGAGCAACGCTACACAGCAGCCAAATGAACGTTCACACACATACGCACACACACTAATGTGCACGAGTGTGTGTGTGTGTGAATGGAAGGCTCTTCATTTCGTGACCCGCTCTCCCCTGTGACCAGCCGCTCATAATTGATCGAAAGGTTGCCCACTGGCGTCTTTAAGCAAGTGGCGTAAAGCGCACTGAGTTTTCTTATCCAACACTATTTGGAGTGGCCAAAACAGTGTTGCGAGTGACCTTAGGCATTGCTTTAGAGTTAGCCAAATCTGTTTCCTTGCGAAGACCTCAAGGAAGAATGCGGAAAGTTCTAGATAACAAAAGTCACTTCAGTGAGGTGGGCAGAAGAGAAAGTGTTTTCCAACACTTAGTAGTTCTTGCTTTTATATTATTTGAGTCTGCTATAACACTGGTCTGGTATCAACATTTGATTTATTTTTTCTCAGTAACGCTATCGAATATGCCTATCGATGTCATATCAGTTTAGCTTTCAGTGCTATCGACAGTTTCAGTCATAGGAAAATCGGCAAGACTAAATGTCAGAAATTTATTTTAGGCTGATGCTCCGTGCTGGTACCCAATGGCCGACAAAACAGATGAAGGAGAAGAAAGCTCTTCGAGCGAAGAGATTTATGTAAGTAGCCAACAATCGCGACCGATATCCGATATCCGATCCACATCCAATCTTACGTTGTCTTATTTTCAAGGAATCCTATTTTCTGGTCTGCACGGAGTGCTTCGAATCCTACACTCCAACCTACTTTAGCGGCCAGCTCAAGGATTTCCGCATGTGCAAAACATGTCTGAGAGCGAATCCGGACATATGCAGGTACTTAAACAAGTACATATATTACCCGATAGACGCGGACAGGCCCATGAGTAGAGTGCAGCAGCTAGTCAAGAAATGCGAGGAGCTGAAGCTCACTATGAAATTCTCGAAGCAGAATTACAATGCCCCATCAGCCGAATCGATAGCGAAAAAAGATGAGGCCGCAAAACTCTTGACAGCTCTGATCGTGAAGTTTGAGGATTTCGAAAGGCGCGTGCTGCTGTTAAACAATAAGGACGCTCAACGGGCGCAATGGGCACTGGTAAAGGAAGACAAACGAGAAAGGAAACAATATAGACTAGAATGGAAAAAAGGAAGACTGGAACGCAAAATAAAAAGACTAGAACGGAAACAACTAGAGCACCAACAAGAACTAAGAGAACAAGAGCAAAAAGAACGAGAACGAAAAGAACAAGAACAAAGAGAACAAGAACAAAAAGAACGCGAACAAAAAGAACGAGAACAAAAAGAACGAGAACAAAGAGAGCTAGAGCAAAAAGAACGAGACAACCCAGGATGGAAAGCAGAACAAGACCGACTACAAAGAGAATATCTTTCACACAAACAATGGCAAAAAGAGCAACAACAAATACGAAAAGAACTACTAGAAAAATACAAATCTAAACCCCCAAAAACATGGAGACAAAGAGAAGCAGAAGAACTGAAAAAACAAGAAGAAGCCCAAAGATTCTATGTAGAATGTGAAGAATTGAAAAATAAAATACAACTAGGCCTTAAACGTGAACAAGAGCTACTCGAAGCCCTTCAAAAACACAGCCAAAAATGGGCAAATCAACCAAACCAGCTACGAAAACAACAAAAAGACCCACAGTGGCAAAAGGAACAACAACACCTACGAAGCCTACTGGAAAAACAAAAAGAACTAAACCAACAGTGGCAAGCCCAGCAAGAAGACCTAATACATCAACGGGAAGACGAAGAAGAGGAAAAACAATGGCTACAACAAATACAAGAATGGCAAAACAAAAAGGATCTACTAAAGCAACTACAAGAAAACCCAAAATTGCAAAGAGAACAACAAATACTATGGAAAAAATATGAACGGCAAATGAAGCTACTAGAAGCAAACCCACTCTGGCAAGAAAAACAAAGACGATCTCAAATATGTAATCAATATATAAAGGAAAAAAAAGAAAACCCAGAATGGCGAGCACGAAATGACAAACTACTAAATGAACTAAAAGCAGACCCAGAATTTCAAGCAACCCACCAAGAAATGTTGCACAAATGTCGACAACATGTAAGACAACAACAAGCAGACCCGGAATGGCAAGCACAACAACTACTATGGATTGGATATCAACGACATCTAAGGCATCAAAAAGCAAACCCACCAGATCAACAACACCGATCAACCTCACCATTCGAACGACCCCAGCTTATGTGTAAATACCACCACCAACGACAACAAGAATGGCAAAACCAACTACAAGAAACCCAAGAAACAAAACAACAAGAAAGCCAACAACAACAAAAGCAACAACAACAAAACCAACAACAACAAAACCAACAACAACAAAAGCAACAACAACAAAACCAACAACAACAAAAGCAACAACAACAAAACCAACAACAACAAAAGCAACAACAACAGAACCAACAACAGCAAAAGCAACAACAACAACAAAACAACCTACAACAACACAACCAACAACAACAAGCCAAACAATCACAAACACGAAAACAACAACCACAAAGCCAACAACGACAACAACAAAACCAACAACAACACAACCACCAACACCAACAAACCAAACAAACACGAAAACAACAACAACAAAGCCAACAGCAACAACAACAACACATCCAACAACAACCAACTCAACAATCACGGAAACGAAAACACGAATACCAAAGCCACGAACCACAAAAACGAAAACCACAAAACCAAAGCCAACAGCAACAACAACAAGAAAGCCAACAACAACAAAACCAACAACAACAAAACCAACAACAACCCAACCAACAACAACACAACCAACAACAACAACAACAACAACAAAGCCATCAGCAACAACATCAAGAAAACCAACAACAACACGAAAACCAACAACAGCAATTACAACTACTAGAAGAACTACAACAAGCCCTACAAATAATACAATTCAATCAAGAACAACTACTACTACAACTTCTAAGATACCACCATAAACAACAAGAAGAATGGCGAAAACAATTGCTAAAACAACAACAACAAAACCAACAACGACAAAACCCACAACAACAACAACAAACACAAAGCCAACAACAAAAAACCCAAGAACGACAACCACGAGAACGAAAACACCGCCACCACAGCCATGAATCACACAAACGAAAACACAAACACCACAGCCATGAACCAAGCAAACGAAAACACAAACATCACAGCCATGAACCAAGCAAACGAAAACACAAACATCACAGCGATGAACAACCAACACAAGAAAACCAACAACAACAACTACTCCTACAACAACAAGAAAACCAACAGCAACAAAAGCAAGAACAGAACCAACAACAAAAGCAACAACAGAACCAACAACAACAAAAGCAACAACAACAAAACCAACAACAACAAAAGCAACAACAACAAAAGCAACAAAAACAAAACCAACAACAACAAAACCAACAACATCAAAAGCAACAACAACAAGAGCAACAACAACAAAACCAACAACATCAAAAGCAACAACAAGAGAACCGACAACAAGAAAACCAACAACAACAAAACCAACAACAACAACAAACACAAAACCAGCAACAACAAAACCAACAACAACAAAACCAACAACAACAAAAGCAACAACAACAAAAGCAACAACAACAAAACCAGCAACAACAAAACCAACAACAACAAAACCAACAACATCAAAAGCAACAACAACAAAACCAACAACAACAAAACCAACAACAACAAAACCAACAACATCAAAAGCAACAACAACAAAAGCAACAACAACAACAACAACAAAACTATCAACAACAAAACCAACAACAACTGCTGCTACAGCAACAACAACAAAACCATCAACAACAAAACCAACAACAACAAAACCAACATCGACAAAACCAACAACAACAAAACCAACAACAACAAAACCAACAACATCTAAAGCAACAACAACAAAAGCAACAACAACAAAAGCAAACACAACAAAACCAACAACAGCTACTGCTACAACAACAACAACAAAACCAACAACAACAACAACAACAAACACAAAGCCAACAACAAGAAAGCCAACGACAACAACAACCACGAGCACGAAAACAACACCACAGCCAAGAACAACCACAACAAGAACACCAACAACAACAACTACTACTACAACAACAAGAATACCAACAACAACTACTACTACCACAACAACTACTGCTACAACAAGAAAACCAACAACAAGAGAACCGACAACAAGAAAACCAACAACAACAAAACCAACAACAACAACAAACACATAGCAAACAACAAGAAAGCCAACGACAACAACAACCACGAGAACGAAAACACAAACACCACAGCCATGAACCAAGCAAACCAAAAAACAAACACCACAGTCAAGAACAACAAACACAAGAAAACCAACAACAACAACAAACGCAACAACAACAAACACAAAACCAACAACAACAACAACTACGAGAACGAAAACAACACCAGAGCCAAGAACAACCACAACAAGAATACCAACAACAGCAACTACTACTACAACAACAAGAAAACCAACAAAGAGAAAACCAACAGAGAGAAAACCAACAACAATTAATATTACTACAACAACAAGAAAAGCAACAACAACTACTGCTACCACAACATGAAAAGCAACAACAACTAATGCTACCACAACAACTACTACTACAACAACAACAACAAGAAAACCAACAACAAGAGAACCGACAACAAGAAAACCAACAACAAGAGAACCGACAACAACAACAACCACGAGAACGAAAACACAAACACCACAGCCATGAACCAAGCAAACGAAAACACAAACACCACAGCCAAGAACCACCACAACAAGAAAACCAGCAACAAGAAAACCAACAGCTACTACTACTACAACAACAAGAATACCAACAACAACTACTACTACAACAACAAGAAAACCAACAACAACTACTACTACTACAACAACAAGAAAACCAACAACAACTACTACTACTACAACAACAAGAAAACCAACAACAACAACTAAAACATCAAGAAAACCAACAACAACTACTAAAACAACAGGAAAACCACCAACAACTACTAAAACAACAAGAAAACCAACAACAACTACTAAAACAACAAGAAAACCAACAACAACTACTAAAACAACAAGAAAACCAACAACAACAAAACGAACAACAACAAAACCAACAACAAGAAAACCTACAACAACAACCACGAGAACGAAAACACAAACACCACAGCCATGAACCAAGCAAACGAAAACACAAACACCACAGCCAAGAACCACCACAACAAGAAAACCAGCAACAAGAAAACCAACAACAACTACTGCTACAACAACAACAAGAAAACCAACAACAAGAAAACCAACAACAACTACTGCTACAACAACAACAACAATACCAACAACAAGAAAACCAACAACAACAACCACGAAAACGAAAACACAAACACCACAGTCATGAACCAAGCAAACGAAAACACAAACACCACAGCCAAGAACCACCACAACAAGAAAACCAGCAACAAGAAAACCAACAACAACTACTACAACCACAACAACAAGAATACCAACAACAACTACTGCTACTACAACAACAACAAAACCAACAACAAGAAAACCAACAACAAGAAAACCAACAACAACTACTACTACTACAACAACAAGAATACCAACAACAACTACTGCTACAACAACAACAAGAAAACCAACAACAAGAAAACCAACAACAACTACTGCTACAACAACAACAACAAAACCAACAACAAGAAAACCTACAACAACAACCACGAGAACGAAAACACAAACACCACAGCCATGAACCAAGCAAACGAAAACACAAACACCACAGCCAAGAACCACCACAACAAGAAAACCAGCAACAAGAAAACCAACAACAACTACTGCTACTACAACAACAAGAATACCAACAACAACTACTGCTACTACAACAACAACAAAACCAACAACAAGAAAACCAACAACAAGAAAACCAACAACAACTACTACTACTACAACAACAAGAATACCAACAACAACTACTGCTACTACAACAACAAGAATACCAACAACAACTACTGCTACTACAACAACAACAAAACCAACAACAAGAAAACCAGCAACAAGAAAACCAACAACAACTACTACTACTACAACAACAAGAAAACCAGCAACAAGAAAACCAACAACAACTACTACTACTACAACAACAAGAATACCAACAACAACTACTGCTACTACAACAACAACAAAACCAACAACAAGAAAACCAGCAACAAGAAAACCAACAACAACTACTACTACTACAACAACAAGAAAACCAGCAACAACTACTACTACTACAACAACAAGAAAACCAACAAAGAGAAAACCAACAACAAGAAAACCAACAACAACAACAACTACGAGAACGAAAACACAAACACCACAGCCATGAACCAAGCAAACGAAAACACAAACGCCAGAGCCAAGAACAACCACAACAAGAAAACCAACAACAACAACAACTACTACTACAACAACAAGAAAACCAACAACTACTACTACTACAACAACAAGAAAACCAACAACAACAAGAAAACCAGCAACAACTACTACTACTACAACAACAAGAAAACCAACAAAGAGAAAACCAACAACAAGAAAACCAACAACAACAACAACTACGAGAACGAAAACACAAACACCACAGCCATGAACCAAGCAAACGAAAACACAAACACCACAGCAAAGAACAACCACAACAAGAAAACCAGCAACAAGAAAACCAACAACAACTACTACAACCACAACAAGAATACCAACAACAACTACTACTACAACAACAAGAAAACCAACAACAACTACTGCTACAACAACAACAAGAAAACCAACAACAACTACTACTACTACAACAACAAGAAAACCAACAACAACTACTACTACTACAACAACAAGAAAAGCAACAACAACTACTGCTACCACAACATGAAAAGCAACAACAACTAATGCTACCACAACAACTACTACTACAACAACAACAACAAGAAAACCAACAACAAGAGAACCGACAACAAGAAAACCAACAACAAGAGAACCGACAACAACAACAACCACGAGAACGAAAACACAAACACCACAGCCATGAACCAAGCAAACGAAAACACAAACACCACAGCCAAGAACCACCACAACAAGAAAACCAGCAACAAGAAAACCAACAGCTACTACTACTACAACAACAAGAATACCAACAACAACTACTACTACAACAACAAGAAAACCAACAACAACTACTGCTACAACAACAACAAGAAAACCAACAACAACTACTACTACTACAACAACAAGAAAACCAACAAAGAGAAAACCAACAACAACAAAACCAACAACAAAACCAACAACAACAACAACCACGAGAACGAAAACACAAACACCACAGTCATGAACCAAGCAAACGAAAACACAAACACCACAGCAAAGAACAACCACAACAAGAAAACCAGCAACAAGAAAACCAACAACAACTACTACAACCACAACAACAAGAATACCAACAACAACTACTACTACTACTACAACAACAAAACCAACAACAAGAAAACCAACAACAAGAGAACCAACAACAAAACCAGCAACAAGAAAACCAACAACAACAACTACTACTACAACAACAAGAAAACCAACAACAACAACTACTACTACAACAACAAGAAAACCAACAACAACTACTGCTACAACAACAACAAGAAAACCAACAACAACTACTGCTACAACAACAACAAGAAAACCAACAACAACTACTACTACTACAACAACAAGAAAACCAACAACAACTACTGCTACAACAACAACAAGAAAACCAACAACAACTACTACTACTACAACAACAAGAAAACCAACAACAACTACTGCTACAACAACAACAAGAAAACCAACAACAACAAAACCAACAACAAGAAAACCAACAACAACAACCACGAGAACGAAAACACAAACACCACAGCCATGAACCAAGCAAACGAAAACACAAACGCCAGAGCCAAGAACAACCACAACAAGAAAACCAACAACAACAACAACTACTACTACAACAACAAGAAAACCAACAACAACTACTACTACTACAACAACAAGAAAACCAACAACAACTACTGCTACAACAACAACAAGAAAACCAACAACAACAAAACCAACAACAAGAAAACCAACAACAACAACCACGAGAACGAAAACACAAACACCACAGCCATGAACCAAGCAAACGAAAACACAAACGCCAGAGCCAAGAACAACCACAACAAGAAAACCAACAACAACAACAACTACTACTACAACAACAAGAAAACCAACAACTACTACTACTACAACAACAAGAAAACCAACAACAACAAGAAAACCAACAACAACTACTACTACTACAACAACAAGAAAACGAACAACAACTACTACTACTACAACAACAAGAAAACCAACAACAACTACTACTACTACAACAACAAGAAAACCAGCAACAACTTCTGCTACAACAACAACAACAACCACGAGAACGAAAACGCAAACACCACAGCCATGAACCAAGCAAGCGAAAACACAAACGCCAGAGCCAAGAACAACCACAACAAGAAAACCAACAACTACTACTACTACAACAACAAGAAAACCAACAACAACAAGAAAACGAACAACAACTACTACTACTACAACAACAAGAAAACCAACAACAACTACTACTACTACAACAACAAGAAAACCAACAACAACTACTGCTACAACAACAACAAGAAAACCAACAACAACAAAACCAACAACAAGAAAACCAACAACAACAACCACGAGAACGAAAACACAAACACCACAGCCATGAACCAAGCAAGCGAAAACACAAACGCCAGAGCCAAGAACAACCACAACAAGAAAACCAACAACTACTACTACTACAACAACAAGAAAACCAACAACAACAAGAAAACCAACAACAACTACTACTACTACAACAACAAGAAAACGAACAACAACTACTACTACTACAACAACAAGAAAACCAACAACAACTACTACTACTACAACAACAAGAAAACCAACAACAGCTACAGCTACAACAACAACAACAAAACCAACAACAACAAAACCAACAACAAGAAAACCAACAAAGAGAAAACCAACAACAACAAAACCAGCAACAAGAAAATCAACAACTACTATTACAACAACAACAAAAAAACCAACAACAACTACTGCTACAACAGCAACAACAAAACCAACAACAACAAAACCAACAACAAGAAAACCAACAAAGAGAAAACCAACAACAACAAAACCAGCAACAAGAAAATCAACAACTACTATTACAACAACAACAAAAAAACCAACAACAACTACTGCTACAACAGCAACAACAAAACCAACAACAAGAAAATCAACAACAACAACCACGAGAACGAAAACGCAAACACCACAGCCATGAACCAAGCAAACGAAAACACAAACGCCACAGCCAAGAACAACCACAACAAGAAAACCAGCAACAACATCTACTACTACAACAACAACAAAACCAGCAACAACAAAACCAACAACAAGAAAACCAGCAACAACAACTACTACTACAACAACAACAAAACCAGCAACAACAAAACCAACAACAAGAAAACCAACAACAACTACTACTACTACAACAACAACAAAACCAACAACAAGAAAACCAACAACAAGAAAACCAACAACAACAAAACCAACAACAAGAAAACCAACAACAAGAAAACCAACAACAACAACCACGAGAACGAAAACGCAAACACCACAGCCATGAACCAAGCAAACGAAAAGACAAACGCCACAGCCAAGAACAACCACAACGAGAAAACCAGCAACAACAAAACCAACAACAACAAAACCAGCAACAACAACTACTACTACAACAACAAGAAAGCCAACAACAACAAAACCAGCAACAAGAAAACCAACAACAACAAAACCAACAACAAGAAAACCAGCAACAACAACTACTACTACAAGAACAACAAATCCAGCAACAAGAAAACCAACAACAACTACTACTACTACAACAACAAGAAAACCAACAAAGAGAAAACCAACAACAACAACAACCACGAGAACGAAAACATAAACACCACAGCCATGAACCACGAAAACGAAAGCACAAACACCAAAGCCAAGAGCGACAACAATAAGAAAACCAGCAACAAGAACTACTACTACTACAAGAACAAGAAAACCATCAACAACAAAACCAACAACAAGAAAACCAGCAACAAGAACTACTACTACTACAAGAACAAGAAAACCATCAACAACAAAACCAACAACAAGAAAACCAGCAACAAGAACTACTACTACTACAAGAACAAGAAAACCATCAACAACTACTACAACAACAACTACAAAGCCACCAACAAAAACAACAACAAACCTAAGCCAAAGCCGCCAACAGCAAAAATACGAGCAACAGAAACGTCGTCGACCAAATCGGAATCAATGAGCAATCAAATAATCAATCAAACAATCTAGCAATCAATAAATCAATCAAAGAATCTAGCAATCAATCAAGCAAACATCCAATCAAACAAATTTGATTGAAATACAAGGATAGAATATGGAATAATACTGAATTAACTAGAAAACACTGAGAGAAATTATCGTCGCCCGTTAGCTTAAGGCGCGTCGAACATTACGAGGATATGAGAAATGCGAAATCATATTTATCAGCTTTGAAGCAGACTGTTTTAAGTAAATATGTACGTCTCTATAGCAGTATATCTGTACATACATAATACATATATCTACTCTGTATACTTACATATTAATATGTCTGTCTATATATATATATATATTAATATATCTATGCATACGTCTATATCTATATCTATATCTATATCTATATCTATATCTATATCTATATCTATATCTATATCTATATCTATATCTATATCTATATCTATATCTATATATATATATATATATATATATATATATATATATATATATATATATATATATATATATATATATATATATATATATATATATATATATATATATATATATATATATATATATATATATGTATACTTCTATTTAAATAAATGTCCATATTCGACTATCCATATTTTGTTCTATTAAATCAAAGATCAACACAATTTTTTTGGTGTTAATAATAATAATCATTTTATTTGGATCAAGTAGATTTGTTGACATCACTTTTTGAATAAGATATCTCCCAAATGCCCGCCTTGAGAATTAACGGCGTTTGCAGCATTTTCCATAGCTTAGGCAAACATTTCGGCTGGAATAGCGGCGATTACCTCACGAATGTGGTTATCATATCGCGATAACGCTCCTGACTAACGGCAACAGCTTGATATATCTTCATTTTCGAAGGAAAACGGCCAAATAATCGTTTTCACACTAACGCCGCAGCATACAGTGACTTTTTGGTCGTTAAGAGGTAGCTCTTGAATTTCGTTGAATGTAAATTTGAACAATGTGGGAGCACGCGTGTGGCATATACTGATTCATGGTAAAAATCTGCTTAGACTAAAGCTTCCAACGCGGTATGTTAATAAGCGATCTGGCATCTCTGTCAAAAGATATAAGGCTGCCAGATGGGTCAGTCGAATATGGAAGACCCTGTATACATATCTACATTTATTTCTTTATGAACATACATATATGTTTGTCCTTATATATCGACACCTCTATCTATATATCTATACCAGTTGCCTTTAAATAGGTATTTAATACTTGACCATGCCCTTTTTATCCGCCATTTTGCGTTCGCTTTGCATTCGTCGAAATTGAATTGCATTTGATGCCATTCAATACAACTTTTAAGCAACTCAATTATTGGCCATCCAATGCAGATGCAATGCAGTCAAACGCATTCTCTCCCACACACACACACACACATATATATATATATATATATATATATATATATATATATATATATATATATATATATATACACACATACGTAATGGCGTTTAAATGTTGGATAGTTTTTATTTTATATTTCGCAACAAAAATAAAATAAAAAAAAAAAACAAAAAATACAAAAGAAGCGGAAAAATGTTTCCGAAACAACGAAACAGGGTAAAACGCCCCAACTCAAGTGCAGAATTACGGAAATTAATTTTGAAGCATGTTCTCTTAACTTTAATGAGATTTACGTGTGCGTGGCTGTACATGTGTCTGCGCTTGTGCGTGTGTGCGTATGTGTGTGTGTGTGTGAGTGTGTGGCCTTAGTGGGTTAAGCGGCTTATGATGTTGCTAAGTGACAAAAGAGCAAACTACCAAGTGCCAAAAAGCATAATTAGTTGCATGCAACAGCAACAGCAGCCACACACACACACACACAGTCAGTGTACCAGCCACGCCCACCCTTCGCCTCCCCCACATAAGCAGAGTTGGTCACTTAGTTATATATTATTTCTCATCATTTTTTTGCTTCGTGGCTGGCAGCCCTGGCAATAAACTAAAACTATTCGAGCACTAAATTGAAAATAAAGCAGGTCAAAAACCATAAAGTAAGTCGGTCTCTCTCGTTCTCGCTCACGCTCTCGCTCACTCCCTCACACGTTCTCTCACTCACTCACTCTTTCAGCCTTTCACTCCTGCTGTGTATCTGTGTGGCTCTGCCAATTGTTTGAAAATAATTTTAAAGCGATTAAAATAAAACATTAAAATATTGAAATTAATATATAAACGCATTTAAATAGTTTCTAAATAAATTATTACGCCAAATTAAGCAATAAAATTGCGTACAACTTTTTATATGAAAAAGGAAAATTCGGAAAATAAATTTGTTGCAGCTGAGCGTAGGAATTTATCCAGAGCTATGTGGATGGGGAGTGAGTAGGCAACGGATTAGACTCATTTTTCATGTGATATAATAAATGTTATATATGCTTGATGTTGAAGTTTATCTATTCGTTTGCATCACATCATATTCAACTTTATTTGGGATTTGCATTTGGAAATACTTTTCCAGTTTCCTGTTGTCCTGTAACAGCTTGGAAAAAGCTGTGGAAACTTGTTTACTCGATATAGAAATGAGACAACCCTACATGGCATGCGTATTAGCATATATTTGCTGTAATTATGCTCTGGACTCTATGTCCTCAAATGGAAACAAGTGAGGCTATGTATTCAAATATTTACTCGCTTCAGTAAGCAAGTATCTTTGCATGACTCTAGCTCGTATATTCTACTTGAATCTATCCTGATAACTTAATAATATGATATTACTCCCTGGATTTGGATAAAAGATCTAGCTTGACGATAGCTCGTGTTTTCTTTGCCCGATTTGAGACTCAATCATATTTTTCACTTCGTTAGAAACGCAATTCTTGATCGGCATTTCAAACTTTTGTCCACCAGTCATATGCAATTATAATATTCTAATAAAAATCTGGTCGAACGCAAAAAAAAAAAAAAAAAACAACAAAATCTCTTTTGTTTTGATTTTTGAGTATCAATGTTTGGCGTGTTTTTAGAGTTTTGCTAAACAAATCAATCAATAAATAATATGTATGGCTGAGATACACATACACCTGTGTAATAGTATTAGTGAGTGATAGGAGAACTTAGTGATAAGCTCAATTTGAAGCGAATATCAAAATTGCTTGATATATTCTTATTAGTTTGGTTGTCGATATTAAGTTACTAAGTCGCTACGTGCCCAACATTTAGTGCTCAGTCGCAATATTTGTATATAACTAATACTAATACTTATAATTCATGCCATACACACGATATATGCTTGGCTCTAGTCAAAACACTCAAAAGCCAGATAAACTTCGAAATGCTAGAAAATTGAATTCGTAAGTCAGAGAGGGACAGAGTAAAAAGGAAAGGGAGACCGAGAGAGGGGCAGAGAGAAGACGAGCAATGGTGTGAAATGCAAAGAAAGAGAACGGAGAACAAAAAGTGAATTAGTGGGCAAACAACTGAAACTAAAAACTAAAACTAAAAACTCAGCAAGATTAATAGGAACACGTAAAATGTAATTATTTTCCTGTACTTGTGCTATTTGTTACTGCGCTACAAAAGGGCGCCAGAAGGGACAAGGACGAGGCGAGGACAGCTACGCACAAACACAGAGAGACAGAGAGAGTGAGAGAGAGGGAGAGTGGGAAAGAGATGAAGACAGGCAGTCAGACGCGCTCGACTTGACAACTTGGAGCATTTTTCCCAGACACGTTGCTGAGACAGCAGTCAGGACTCGGCACACGCACACACACACACACACACGGAGAGACACACACTCATGCAGCACATGTCGCTGCTGGCGTTTAGGGTGCGCGTGTATGCGTGCATCTATGTGAGCCTCTGCGTCTGTGTGTGTGTAAGTTGTTTCGCCCCAAGTAGTTTTCTTGTGTAATTATAATTGCATAATTTATTTATAATATGATTTTCATGCTGTTTTCCCTCGCACACACACACACGGCTAGCTTTGCTGGAGCCACAGTTAAGGCTCGTGTTGGGACTAGGTGCACGATGTGGAGCAGCAGCTCTGGCTGCATAGACGGCGATGCTCGTGCGTTTTACATTGGTTTAGTTTATGTTTCAGCAAATGCATTGGCAATGCCAATTGCGAGCAAATGGCCACAGTGCCCAATCAGGAGGCAGGCCCAGGACGGGCCCAGAACAGGCGCCCTAAGCAGCCAGGCCCAAAAACCTGCCAGAGCCTAGGCCAAAGTGCCAAGTGAATTGTTTGCCTAAAGAGCGAGGCCGAAGTGTTGGAGAGAGAGGCAGAGAATGATAGAGAGAGAGAGAGAGAGAGAGTGCATGTGTGTATGTGTGTGGCTCACGTTGCAAGACAACGTGCAAATGCTTCAAGTTCATTAAATTTGGGCATATAAATTTCACTTGGGCCGCAAACCGAAATCGGAGTCAAATGGCTCTGGAGGCATTTGCCAACACATGCATAGCACACCTACACACACTCACACACACACACGTACAGGAATTTGTGTCGACCACAGCACTGCAGTGTTTGGTTTTAATGAACGAAGTGTCGCTGGCATCAGAAGTTGCAGCGATCCTGCTGCTGCTGCTGCTGCTCCTGCTGCAGCCGGAACTAAAAAATAATGCAATTTATATTAGCCTTTGTACATAGCTAAAAAATGATATGTAAATTCCATCGAATCAACTGAAGAAGAACTAAATTCTTATGTCACATATGAATAAATTAAAGTTCTGTGTCGCCTGATTCAGACTCAGACTCAGCCCCAGACCGACTCAAGCTCAAACTCTGACTCTGACTCTGACTCTGACTCTGACTCTGACTCTGACTCAGCCCCAGACGGACTCAAGCTCAAACTCCGACTCCAACTCTGACTCCGACTCTAACTCTGACTCTAACCCTGACTCTGACTCTGACTCTGACTCAGTCTCAGTCTCAGTCTCAGTCTCAGTCTCAGTCTCAGTCTCAGTCTCAGACTTATACTCAGACTCAGTCTCAACCTCTAGTCACACTTAAATATATATGCTGAGCCAGGAGCAAATCCCATTGCTTGCACAATTCTTTTCATCTTATTGACAACAAAAATGTTCGCGCAGCTTAAATTGCTATTAATATGTGGTCAATCAGCTCTCGACTCAAACGCACTGGCACACTCCCTCTTTCCCTCTCTCTCTTACTCTGTCTGTCTCTCTCCTACGCTCTAAAGTAGCCAAGGCCCATAGGAGGGCAGAACTCTCCGTGTGTGCGTGTGTGTGTGCATGTGTGTGCGTGTGTGGGTGGCTTACACTTTGTCCTGCCGGTGGCATTATTTGTTTGCATATGCATTGACGTATTTGCCGAGGCCAGCGAAGCGTGTGATTAAATTTAAAATATTTAAGCATATTTTACGCGTTGACTAAAAAACTGCCCATTGACCAAGTGGCGGCTGCCACGGCTGCCACGGCTGCCCCTCTCCCTCTCCCTCAGCCTCACCCCACTCAGGCGGTTCCCTGCCAGCCCCTTTGCGCCCCGCCCCGGCAGTAGCAGCAGCAGTTGCCGCACAATGAAAATAATAACAATAAAAAATTAACTGCAAACGGGCAAAAAAAAAAAACAAATGGCGCGCAAATTAAAAAGAAAACCAAAAAAAAAAAAAAAATGAAAATACACAAAAATGCAATGAAAATGCGCCATATAAAAATGTAAAAAATGCACGCAAAAAAAAAAAGAAAATGCAGAAAAAACAAGCTTAAAAAAATTGGAAAATATAGGCGAAAAAACGAGAAAGAAAGAGCGTAGAAAATGTAAGCAAGCGGCGCTGAAAATGCACAATTGTTTACGGCCACTGGATCGAAGGGGGCGCCGGAGCGGGGAGCGTGCGGCAGCGGCAGTGCGAGCGCGAGGAACAGAGGCTGAGGCAGGACAGGGCTGATAGGCTGAATGGATATGCCCGCGGGCGTTTGTGTCTTAATGTGTGTGAGTGTGTGTGTGTGTGTGAGTACGTGTGTGTGTGTGTGTGTGGCAAAGGCTTGCCTTGTTGTCTGCTAGGCATGTGGAAAATCAGCGCCAGCGAAGCGAGCGACGTGGCAAACAGACAGCCAGAAAGAGAGGCAAAGAGACAAAGGCGAGAAGAAAGAAAGAGAGCACAGAGAGAAAGATGCACACACATACATACACACACACACATACAAAGCGGCGCACACAATATGTTTCCAATGTAGCACATTTAATATTAACTTTTCGAATTTATTTTTATTTCCGCTTGGCGCAAATACATTTGCTGCATGTGTGTGTGTGTGCGTGTGTGCGTGTGTGTGTGCCACATTCATTTCGCTTCATTTCTTGCTTTCTTGCAGGAAATTACAGCATGTAATTTGCATTCAGTTGTAAAGTGAAATGGAATAATTTCACGTTGATGCTGATGGGCGCTCCACAATTTCGCTCGCATCTCTGCCCGCATCGCTGCCCCACTCAGGCAGCATTCTCCTGCTCTACTTTTCGCTCTGTGTGGTCGATATGTGTGCATGTGTCTCTGTGTCCCTGCGTCTCTGTGTGTGTATGTGTATTAATTTCTCAATCATTCAATCATGCATTCTCGCAGGCTTCTCGTTCCTCGTTCAGTTTTGAGTGTGTGAAAAAATTTGACAGGCTTTTAACCAGCGACAACAGAGCCGAGAGCCAGCGTATATATTTATATATACATATACATATATATGTATGTGTGTGTGTGCAAAAACGCGGAAGTTGACACTTTCGTGTCTAATGGAGAGGCTCGGGCAAAGCGGAAACAGCAGACGCAGCCGCCGCGTGATGAGAGAGTCCTCAACTACAGCCGTGGACGACTACAGCTCAGAGCCCTCACTCGCCCACTCTCGCCTCTTCACTTTGCTCTCACTCGCCGTCCTCCTCTCTCTCCAGCTCCAGCGCCAAGTCAATATCTTTTTGTGGGTCGTATGGAAAAAAACAAATTCGAATAGTATTCACTCGGGATATTTTCTGCACATTCCTTTTGTGCGCTGCGAAGAGAAGGAAATATTTAGTGAGATATATCGATACATATCGAATATGATAAATGCTGATACATACATGAATAATGGGTACAATGAGAGGATGCTTGCTGGATTTTTCGATGAGTGCGTAAGTTAATTGATCCTGATTTGATCAATTCATTGGCAGTTGCATCTATCAATAGTCGTCGCTCGCTCTCTTTCTCTTAATATCCGTCTCTGTCACTCTCCTTGCTTCTTTTTCAGTCTTTACAGTGGCTATGTCTCTTCGTTTCACTCTCTCCTTCTATCGCTTTCTCATTTCATCTGGTTTCACTCTTCTTCGCTCTCTATCTCTGTCTATTTCAGTGCCTTCTCTCTCTCCGTCTCTGTCTTTTTCATGATCGTGACTCTTCTCTCCCTCTCCCTCTCTCTCGACTGTCTTTTTCATGATTGTGACTCTTCTCTCCCTCTCCCTCTCTCTCTCCTTCTGCGTTTTCATGATTGTGACTCTTCTCTCCTTCTCTCACTGTCTCCTTTGTCTTTTTCATAATTGTGACTCTTCTCTCTTTCTCCCTCGCTCTCCCTCCGTCTCTGTCTTTTTCATGATCGTGACTTTTCTCTCTCTCCCTCTCTTTCTCTCTCCATCTCTGTCTTTTTCATGAGTGTGACTCTTCTCTCTCTCTCTGTCTCTGTCTCCTTCTTTGTCTTTTTCATAATTGTGACTCTTGTTTTCTCTCTCTCCCTCTCCTTCTGTCTTTTTCATAATTGTGACTCTTCTCTCTCTCTTCCGCTCTCCCTCTCCTTCACTGAACTTGTCATAATTGTGACTCTTCTCTCTCTTTCCTTCTCTGTCTTTTTCATGATTGTGACTCTTCTCCGTCTCTCTCTATCTCTTTTGTGTACTTTTATTTTTCCCTTTCTCTTTCTCTCTTTCTCCCTCTACTCCAACTCTCATACATTTATATATATTGCTATCTTTTCTTCACTCTTTCGCTTTTCACATTCCCTGTGTATCTTTCCCCTCTCACTTTCTCTCTCTCTTTCTTTCATATATACAACACATGTTAATATTTTCTCTCATCTCTTTTGAATTTCTCACTCCATCCCCCTCTCTCTCTCTCTCTACACTATTTCTTCAACCTTCAGCCCAATTAGTAATTCCATCTATTGTATAAAATATGCCTGCCAATCTAAGTTCGCCTCATACATTCAGTCATTCGCTTAAATATCTGTTAATATGTCAATATTTCGCTTTGACGCTGACAGCGCAGGTGCTGCAGCTGTTGCTGTTAATAATGAATGAGGTGCAACGGATTGGCGTATTAAATGCGGCGCTGAGCTCAGCAACAGCAGCAACAGCACAAACAGGAACCGAAAAGCTGACTCCGGCAATTGCGCTTGATCTTGCGCCGCTTTTACGCCCATTTCCCGCTCCCAGTTCCTCGCTGGCCAATCCCCAGCCCAGGCTGGGATACAGGCAGCAGGACATTCGATGCTGTCATTGCTTTATTCTCATACCCTGCACACATGCAGAGACTGGGTATGCTGCATGCGAGGATATTGAATGCAATTTCAAATGAACTCACATCTAATTGTAGTGGGCCACGCCTGTCTGTGATCTCCGTATATCAATGACTTCTTCAGTAGTCCAACATATATTTTCGTCTCAGCTAGTACTACGTCCGTTGCCCAGGGCCAGGTGATGATTCCGCATCGGACGCGCCGACATCAGTTTGTAATTCCACTCAAAAATGCAAAGTGTGGAGCGGCACAGGAGAGAAGCATTGCATTTAATACTTTTGCACCATTCATTAAATATTCCAACAGCCAATCGATACACTCAGTCAGTGCATCTACTCACTGCAACTGCTACTCATTCTGCTCACTCACATCTTGAGTCCATTCGCTGCTTGCTCCTCTTGTTGTGATCAAAGGAAATCAAAGGTCTACTCGAGTTTTCCATTCGCCGCGAGCTAGAGCTGCAAAGGCTCTCTCGTTCGATGTTATCGATCCACGCAACAGTTCCCCCGCTTATGGAAGGAACTTCTATAAGAAACGTGGACAAAAAGGCTTGTACGAATGAATATAGACTGTCTTAAATCACCCATCCAGTACTCTAAGGGATCAGTTAGCTGGCCAGCTTTGTGGCTCTCGGCTAAGCGAGACGAGCATCGAAAGAAATCCATTCCTCTGACTTTGGGAATATCCATCGAGTCATCGAGGTGCCGGAGATGTCGGCCTTCAATTCCCTCAGTCAATTGGGATGAAATGAGATCTGCGGTAAGTTAAGTTTAATATAGATTTTATACAGAAACAAACAGTTATTACCTGTATAGAGCTCTACTTGAATCAAGTCTTGGACTTGACCTATGAAAGCTGCCACCTCCACCTTGATGCCAGATAATTCTATCTGAAACTATTTTCTGAGCTTCTAAATCGTCTACAAATACTGGAATATTAATGGAAATCTGTTGGATTTATTAACTTTTTGAATTATTAATTGTTGCTTGCGAAAGTTTTCAACACTGAAACACTCTGAAAGCAGTGTTGCCGATTTGGCTATTTTTATATTAATATAATATTATTATATATTAATATATATAATATTATATATTAATATATAATATTATTATATATTATTATATTTATTTTACACGAAACTAAACGCACATGGAGAGATCGAACATATAAAGAACGATTAGGGACATTCCCACTCTTATGATTCCATCTATAATTTAATGTAGCTTGTTTAGCTATACAAATATCGCTATTCAAATCAAATTAGCTTTTCTCTTGCCTGTGCAGTTGGCAGGCCCGGCCTAAGGCAGTTGGCAGCGTTGATCCACATCACAGTGCTGCTACTTCGATAATCGATAACACTAAAGCCGCTTGTCAAAATTTTCGGGTCGTTCAGCTCAGTTTGTGCTTGACACTCGTCTTACAAACTGTGCGTTCGTAGAGAAAAGTTTTCTAATAGTCTTCGAAATGGATTCATTGTTGGAAAGCGTGGTAAGTTTATAATGAAGAAAAGGTTTTCTCCTATATATACAATATATCTTCGGCTTAAGTTGCAATGTGTGGCTGCTTTGGACGAAACCCGCGAAGAGCGCCGCCAGGACATGGAGCGCTACGAGGAGCAGCCCGGCAACCATCGGAATATGGCGTACCGGTATTTGGACACTGGACTTCCACTGCAGCCGCAGCCGCAGCGGCAGCCGACACCACCGCCACAGTCGCGGTGGCAGCGGCGGCAGCCAACACCACCGCCACAGGCGCAGCGACAGCCGACACCACCTCCAACACCACCGCCACTACCGCGGTGGCTCCCGATACCCCCACCACCACCACCGCCACCGCCGATGACGTCGAATCCGAGCCCTGAGGAGATAGCAGAGTTCGAATCGGTTTTAGCCGAATATGAGCTGGTACTGCTGAGCCATACCAGCAATAGCCGTCGTCTCTAGGATCTTGCATCTCAGCAGAATGGTCGGCCTAACTTATTGTTCAAGATGCACAAGTGAAACTTTTACACTGGAATTAATAAAGTTATAAGAGCCAACTGAATTCGATTTGTCGAGAGAACTTTGCTTGGTGTGGGGAACGGGGGAACCTGGTTCAAAGAATTTGCAGCTTTATGGAAGTGTGCGTGAGGGGTTAGAGCCGGCTGGAATGGAATTTCCAATTGTGCGGCAAAAACTTTCAATTTCAAAGTGTGTGTGACATTCGCGAGTTTCGAGTAGATCTGTTTGATGGTGTGTGTGACAAAGTAGAGTAAAGCTGTCTGTGTGTAAGTGTGTGTAAGAGCAGGCTGGAATAGCTAGAAAAATAACCGTCTGGACTTACGAGTAAAACTGCTTGATAGTGTGTGTGACAAAGTAGAGTAGAGCTGTGTGCAGGTGTGCGTGAGAGGGTAGAGCATGCTGGAATGAAATTTCCAATTGAGCGGCACAAATTCTTTCGTTTGAAAGTGTGTGTGACCTTCGCGAGTTTCGAGTAGATCTGCTTGATAGTGTGAGTGACAAAGTAGATTAAAGCTGTCTGCGTGCATGTGTGTGTGAGAGTAGCAAAGGTTAGCTGGAATGGAATTCGCAATTGAACGGGAAAATGTTTCCTTCGAGTAGAGCCGTTTGACAGTGTGTGTGACCTTCGTGGGTTTCAAGTAGATCTGCTTGATAGTGTGAGTGACAAAGTAGAGTAGAGCTGTGTGCAAGTGTGTGTGTGAGCAGAGCAGACTAGCTGGAATGGAATTTGCAATTGAACGGGATAAATTCGTTCGTTTCAAAGTGTGTGTGACATTCGCGAGTTTCGAGTAGATCTGCTTGATGGTGTGTGTGACAAAGTAGAGTAAAGCTGTCTGTGTGTAAGTGTATGTGAGAGTAGCAAAGGTTAGCTGGAATGGAATTTGCAATTGAACGGGATAAATTCGTTCGTTTCAAAGTGTGTGTGACATTCGCGAGTTTCGAGTAGATCTGCTTGATAGTGTGAGTGACTAAGTAGAATAAAGTTGTATGTGTGCAAGTGTGTGTGTGAGCAGAGCAGAGCAGGCTGGAATAGCTAGAAAAAGAACCAACGAGTAAAACTGCTTGATAGTGTGTGTGACAAAGTAGAGTAGAGCTGTCTGTGTGTGAGAGCAGAGCAGGCTGGCTGGAATGGAATTTGCAATTCAACGGTAAAAATTCGTTCGTTTCAAAGTGTGTGTGACCCTCGCGAGTTTCGAGTAGATCTGCTTGATAGTGTGAGTGACTAAGTAGAATAAAGTTGTATGTGTGCAAGTGTGTGTGTGAGCAGAGCAGAGCAGGCTGGAATAGCTAGAAAAAGAACCAACGAGTAAAACTGCTTGATAGTGTGTGTGACAAAGTAGAGTAGAGCTGTCTGTGTGTGAGAGCAGAGCAGGCTAGCTGGAATGGAATTCGCAATTCAACGGTAAAAATTCGTTCGTTTCAAAGTGTGTGTGACCTTCGCGAGCTTCGAGTAGATCTGCTTGATAGTGTGTGTGATTTGCGGTGTCGAAGTGTGTGAGAGAGCACACAGGCTGGAATAGCTAGAAAAAGAACCGTCTCGACTAACGAGTAAAACTTCTTGATAGTGTGTGTGACAAAGTAGAGTAAAGCTGTCTGTGTGTGAGAGCAGAGCAGGCAGGCTGGAATGGGATTTGCGGTTGAACGGAACTCTGCATTTCCAGGCACGTCATGGAAATGAAATGAAATCTTGTTTGCAATTCCACTCGACGACGCTAGTGAGGTTCGCTTGCATGGCTTGGCCACTGGGTACAGTTGCCTTCCTGCTAGTTATTGTCATTTTTGTGCACATGTGTGTGTGTGTTTTAATTTGATGGAGATTCGTGTCGGTTTCAGTGTGGTCATTGCCGCAAATGTTTTGCTTAACACCTTCACGTGATTCCGGCATTTATTAAATTGTTTTGTACTTTGTTGCCATTTCCGTTCGCGCTGCACGAGACCCCAAAACATGCGACGTGACAAATGATGAGGCAAAGGCGGCCAGGTGGGCTGGCTGAGGCACTAGTGAGTGTGTGTGTGCGCGTATGTGTGGGGCTTGCACAATAATGAGGCGTATTTACAAATGCATTGCTCCGGTAACGCCCCGAACTGAGCTCTATCTCTCGGCGGCGACTCCGACCGGCGGGTGGCAAATTTGTATTTTAAATTATGCGCATCTCTTAACGGGGCCAGGTCGACGTGGGGAAGGGGGCAGGGGCAGCGTGGAGGGCGCGGCTCGGCAGCTTGCTGTTGCCCACAGGGACCACGTCCTGGGAGACATCCAGCGGCGTGTTTTAAAATGCGACGCATGACTTTCATTTCACGTTTGTTTACTTCGCATGCGGCCGCGTGATTTTCCTGGCGAGAGAACAAGACAGAGAGAGAGAGAGACAGAGGGCAGCAGGGAGAGAAAGAGAGAGAGCGAGGCGGGCTGAGCTGGGACTATGTGTGCGACGGACGCTGTAGGGGCTGGGTGGGGAGCGCTTGGGGTTACAGGTCGCGCCACGGCGCGGCACGTGTCAACAGTTGGAAATGGGTTTTTAAGGCGTCGCAACGTATGCTGCAGTTCCTTGGCTTCAACTTTTGTTTCAATTACCGTTACCTGTTACCCAGCCCTCCCCCACGCCCCACCCGTCGCCGCGCACAGCCTCATGCGCGCTCGTGACCCGCAGGCAACGCATTTTTATGACTCAAAAGCGTGTTCATAATGCGAGCTACTTAGTACGTGTCCAGTGTTGCACAACGCGCGCACAAGCACACGCACACACAGTGTGGCCATAGTGTTAGGATTCAACAATGTGGCAACACTCACTGGCTGGCCTTTGCTCTGATTTTCGATAGTTTTATTGAGATTGTCTTGGCGTAGACTCTTAGAGTTTCGCTCTTTTCTCCCCCCCCCCCCCTCTCGCTCTCTGACTGTTTGCTATTATAATTCTATTATCTATACTCTATATTTAAACAGCTGAGCTGATGCCCATGGGGGTAATGAACATGCGGCTTAAACTGGAACTGAAGACGGCTTTGAGAAGCTGAGAACAAATGGAAGCTGGATTGAATTTGGTATCTGGATTACTGGACAACTTCCCTGCACCTGTAATAGCTGGAACTAACTGCATGATTCGCCACATACTGTCTCTTTATTCATTGCATGCTGATAATACGAGATGAGAATCAAGTGGAAATTCTTGGATTTATTCACTAGATTGCTGTTAGGTCTGTTGCTGTTAGATCTGTAGGTCTTGGCGAGACTTTTTCTTCTCTTTCTCTGACTCTATTATCTCAGCTCTGTCCTCTGGATTGATGTAAGACTTCTTGGTGCCTGCACTGGATTCGTGGACTTGGTTGCTAGACAAATCTGCTTAAGCACGTGCCTTATAGTCTATAATTTAGTGTGCAGCGAGACGGAGATCATCAACTAATGAAATGGGAACTGTGAAAACAAACAAGGTCTCGCCTAAGCAGACAATTAATAGACAGCTCGTCTCTCTCTCTCTCCTCCTCTCCCTCTCTCTCTCTCTCTCTCTCTCTCTCTCTCTCTCTGTCTGTGCGTATCAATAATAATTGTAATAGTTGAATGTTGAATGCCACATGAATAGGGCAGCTGGGAAGTGGCTGGGGTGGGTGTCCAATGAATAAATCAAAGTTGTTGCCGCAACTAAGTGCACTCCGAGTGCCATTAATAATGCCCGCTGGCCATTGGCATTTCGGCAGCAGCAGCAGCAGCAGGCAATCGGGGTCAGTGCATAACCCGGTTACGGTGCTCCCCTCTCTCTCTCTCTCTCTCTCTCTCTGTCCGCTCTATGTATATTTATATATACATGTATTTGTATATGTTATGTCTGTCTGTCTAGCAGCACCCTCCCAGCCAGGGCTAGGTAGCGCTCGTTGTCTGCATATACATATTGCATGTGGCCTAATGCCGAGCGATTAAAGCCAAGTTAGCCAAAGCTCTCGTGTGCTCGTGTCATGCATTTTTCAAAGGGAACGCTTGTGTCCAGGACACCGACATTAATATTAAACAATAAATACCAACAAGTAGCCAAGCAGACAGCAGAGAGCGAGAGCGTGAGCGAGAGAGGGAGAGGGAGATGTGGGATTTTAGGTTCCCAAAGTGCTCGCTGGCATAAATGCATCGTCAATTAATGTAAATTAAAGGGAAAACCAAATTCCATTTCCGTTTTAACAAGACACTTAATTACATAAGTGAATGGACACACACACACAGCGTGCTTAGTGTGTGTGTGTGTGTGTGTGTGGTTGCTAGCAACTATGTTTAGAATTTACTTAACAAGATGACGACAAGACGTGCCCGAGTTATAGACCATTACAGGCAATATAGACACATGCAGTTGGCATTCATGCATATTACTCATACGCCATGTGCCGCACACCCACCCACCCACACATACACACGCAGAGAGAGAGGGAGCCCTTAAACAGGCGTTCAGAAATTTTAGTTGCGGCCCTCGCTTCGTCTGCTGCCATCTCGACTGCAGCTTCAGCTCCAGCATCAGTTTGGGCTTCGGCTTTGTCAGGTATTTGCATTTGCATTTCGCATTTGCGAGTTTGTAATTAAGATTCAAGTGCAATTCGAGTTTATCGGCATCAGCCATTCCATATCTATGCAGCTCTCTCTCTCTCTCTCTCTCTCTCTCTCTCTCTCTCTCTCCTTCTCTCTCTCTTTCACACAATCGCTGGTTATCTTGAGCGCTGTGTGTGCGTGTGCTTTAATCCTGCCAATTTGACTAACTCAACTTGTAATACTCGGGTACTCATCCATTTTTAATACCCTGCTTACGTCGAACTGACACTAATGGGCATACCAAGTCGAAACGCTGCTTAAAGCTTACACAACTTTAATTACTATACGGCATATGTTCTTATTATATACCTAATCTAGCTAACATTGTTGAATGGGAAATTCTATTGGACTTCTTAGTTATTCTCACCTATTTTCCACTAGCTGCACATTTAAAAGAGATATCTGCCAGTCGAGCATGCCTGGCCACACAACTACAACAATCCACAGCAAAGCTGAAACCTTCAAATGCATTTTATTGTCGGATACTATTTTAATATTTACCACAAAATAGTTGTTTCTTGTTTTAGCTAATTGTTGTTGTTATCGTTGTTGTTGTTGTTGTTGTTTAACTATACGAGTGGCTGCAAATGAAATTGATCACATAAGAATGAAAGTGAGAGAAAGAGAGAGGGAGAGACGGAGGGAGAGACGGAGGGAGAGACCAAGCTGCTAGCCAAGTGCCAATAGGCGAATTATGTAAATTAGTTGATAATTCTACAGCTGCTAATCAGCCAGGAAAACACGAAAACTCGAACATTTTCTCAACGTGAATCGAAGCGACAGCTGAATGAAGGCATTCCAAATGAGATATAAATAATATGTTAAGAAATGTGTCTATTTCATTACTGTTAACATAAGCGTCTATTAATATCTGGTTACTCCTCGGGTAAGAGAGCAGGAGCACTTGATGGCAGTAAAACTGATTGAATGAGCATAGTGAATAGAGTAGGCGGAAAGGTCATACGATTGTTGCCAGCGACAGCCTCTGCTCTTGGAGATATCCTTAATGCTGATAAAACTCTTCGTTAACAAACGCAAAGGTAGCGAAACTCTTGTTAAATATATCATGTAATGAATGAATAGTTGGCTGTCTGATATACTACTGGAGCTGGACTGGCGCTAACTGGTTCATAAGGAACTCTGTTCTATGCAAGGATCTAGTGATCCTAATGCAAGAATATATATTATTAAATGTTTTAGCTTTCATTAGCAACGAGATATAAACTAGTATACCTATACATTTGCCATATATGCATATTCCATCATTGGAATTGTGTCAAGAGTTGATTCATCAAGACTACGACGGCAACAACTGGAAACTGGATCGTCCGACTGTGATATTGATGAGCCCATGAATGCGATTTCTCCACCCAGTTATCAAATACATTTCCGCAGAGAAGAGAATATGTACACTCATGATGAAAATAATAGGTACACCCCTTAAAATTTTATTTTATTGAGTTTACTTCAGCATAACATTTTTTCTACTGCCCGAAACATCAAAATTTAAATGCACGTTTCTGTATTAGGTATATATTAATGAAAATACGAAAATTTGGAAGAAAATAAAAAGTTTTTCAAAAGTTACAAACAAAAAAGCGAAAATGCACTTCATTGTGCTTGACTAAAATAATAGGTACACTTTACTTTGGTAAGATGTATTTCATTTTTTGATTTTCAAATCATTCAAAATCTTTTGTTATTTTATTTTTGGATTAATATCCGGTATATCCCCCTTTATTTTTAACAACTTTTTCTATCCGGTTAGGCATAATCCTCATTAAGGCTTGGCAGGACCCAATCGGAATCTTCCTCCAAGTTTCTTGGACGAAGTCCCATAATTGGCGTTTGTTTTCACACTTTTGCTTCGCTATCTGCTTTTATTCTTCACTCCACAAGTTCTAAATTGGTTTCAGATCAGGAAACTGACTGGGCCAAGTGAGAGTGTCCACTTTATTATCCTTAAACCAAGTTTTTACTAATTTAAACGTGTGTTTCGGGTCGTTATCTTGTTGAAAAACCCAGCGCAGGGGCATGTTTTTCTCAGCACATTTTAGCATTATATTTCCGAGAATATGCCTGTAGCCAGCTGCTCTCAAAATTTCAGATATTAGGAAAATCGGACGTACTCCGTAGGAACAGCTTCAAGAGAAAGAGCCCCACACCCTAATGTTTCCACCGCTATGCTTAACTGCTTTTTTTGTGCAGCGAGGATCAAATTTTTTTCTTTTAGGGCGTCTTATAGGTCTAGAATAGTCATTTCCAAAAAGGAAAATTTTGGTTTTGTTGCTAAATAGGACATTACGCCACTTTTTTTGACCTTCAGATCCTGCCGATGTGATGTGATCTTTAGCAAAATTTTGCCTCATGTTTAAATATTTGGTGCGCATCAAAGTAACCCTTTTTGCGATATGACCTGGTAGTTTAGTCCTTCGTAGTCTTCTCCAAATTAAAGAACCGTTAAAAATATTTTCCATTTCGGTTTGCAACGACTCTTGATGATTTGAAAGGGTCGGATTTTGCAATTCTTATAATGCGTCGGTCCAATTTTGGTGTGGTTTTCGATCGACGTCCACGTGTTTCCTTTTTATTGTGCACCTTTAAAGCATTTTACACAATATTAAGAGATCTGTTCATCAGTTTCGCAATATTACGCGAAGATTTGCCACTCCTTCTAAGGTTTTTAGCAATTCTGCGTTCCTCACTCGAACAATGAATATTTCGACCCATCTTCATAGATATTGATAATAATTTTTCTACTCTTAATGTCTGTGTGAAGAATACTTACTATTTATAACAATAACAGAATCCTTTCGTATTCAAAAAAAATTTTTTTTAGGCAGTAGAAATCGAGTGTACCTATTATTTTCAGCAGGCTATTTACAAGGAATTGCAATTACTATAAATTTAGGGGGAAATACAAATTTTTTTTTTTGCGTAGATCTCATTGCTAGATTGTGTTCTTAAAGTTACCATCAAGTTTTTTTTTCAAAAATATCAAAAATTAATTAGTTATGACAAAAATTCCAAAATTATTTTGGTGTACCTATTATTTTCATCATGAGTGTATGTATAAGTCATATAGCCAGCGCATATTGGTATAAATCGAGTGCATTTCATTAACAAACATAAAAATCAAAAATTGCAGCATTAATAATTAAAGAACTAAAATGATTTATTGTTATTATTTATTCGGTGCGAGTTATGAGAATTTATGGATAACCATTAACATTTATCGCATGCACTCCGAGCTACAGCAAAAGCGCAGCTAACTCTGTCAGTGGTCACTTCCCATTGGGAGCGTGGCCACGCCCCATGCAATTTGTAGCCTGGCCACAAACCCAGACAAGCTTGTTTATAGCAAGCGTTTTATGGCAGACCGAAAGAGATAGATAGAGAGAGAGAGAGAAAGAGTTAGAGAGCCAAAGTAACGCAGAGTGAGAGCATTCCGAATGCTCTAATTACTTGTAAGCCTGAATATAAGAGTAGGAACAATGAATATGAAACACACAAAAAAAAAGAAGGCACTTCTTTGTGGTAGTGCTAAGGGAAGTGAAACAATTTTGATAGCTCAGCAAAATATTTGCATGGGGCGTGAAAATATATCTCTGTTCTAATAACGAACTGAAATATGCAAACTAATTTGACTTATTGCCCATATCTGTTTGGTATACAGTATAAGCTGTTTCAATATCACTATGCCAAGTCTTAACCAAAGTACGCTCCCTGCTTAAAGTGATCAACAATAGAGATGAGCACATTTGAGTTCTTTATTTTGCTGTTCCATTTCCAAAACGTTTCGTGTGCAAGCCAATTGCGAATGCCTAAAACCTGGCCACAAAATGCAAATGCTGCGAATTCGTTTAAGCGATTTTGATTACTTAAAACACTAGAGCAACAGTAGCAGGAGCAGCCGCCACAGGAGCAGCAGCAACTGCAGGAGCAACAAGAAGCAGTGGCAGCGGCAATAAAAGTAATAATAAACAAAAAAAGTGGAAAAACGAAATGGGCAGAAAATACAAATAAATACAGCAATATATATATATATATATATATATATATATATGCATTTTAAATATATATATGTATATATATATATATATATTTCCGGCGCTGTTGCATGCAACAACTGCCCCCAGCTCCACATGCTCATCACGATGCTGATGATGGCGATGGCAATCGAGATGATGATGATGATGATGATGATGATGATGATTATGATCATTATTATTTTGGCTCCGGTTTTTCGGTCTTTGTCTTTGGGTTTGTCTTTGGGTTTTCCGTCTGCTGCATTTGCAATGGAAATGCCCCGCGCCCTGCCGAAGCAAGCGAAATGCATTTTAAATGCGACTTTTTCCCCCGCATACGAAATGCGAAATGTGAAAATGCAGCAGCGCTTGCCCCATTACAATGCAGACCTCCCCGGGTAACAGCCACAGCTGCCCCTCAGACCTCCTTCTCTCCTCCTGCTCCGCCTATACGCCCTGCAGTCGCTGCCCACTTAAAAGTCGTTGACAATTTGGCGTCGACGATGAAAATAAATAAATAGGCAAAGACCCAAAACGCAGCTCCAGCCAGCTCAAAGCCCACTCGTATTACTGCCTCGGCCTCCGCCCTTGCCTCCTGCCGCCACCCCTGACCAGCCGCCACACTCGCCCCCTCCACCGTCCCCGCCCCGCGCTACAGCCGTTGCAGGCATGCAAATATTTAGATTAATGCAAGACTTTTGCAACAAAATACGCGACGCGCATATTGCCAAACAAAATTTTTATTTATGCCATGCGGTGGGCGTGGCCAAGGGCCCAGCAGCGCGGGGACTTGAAGGTGTGGCAGTAGTTGGCTACGATTGGTTGTGTCTGCCCAAGGCACTTGATGACAAAATTTCGTAATCTTATTTTTCCGCTTTACGTCAGCTCCCAACTCGAAAGACTTTGCCTACGTAAAACTATATATACGAGTGGGCAATGTTGTGGGCTAGGCAAGAGCTGAGCTTTAGCCTTAACATATCTTAAAGAATGAGCCCTGATTGGGCTAGAAAAGCCAGGCAATGAGTGGAGAAGTCTGCCTGGCTGTTCTCTTAGATATGGAGCCCAGCCAGGCGATAAAGCATTAAGGAAGAGCGATATATCTTCTAAGTACTCCTGCCCATAGAGGAGTTGCAACTACTGTGATTTTCAAGTGTTTTTATAGGGTGTTTAATGTCGATCATTTCCATGCTATTTCATGCACACCACCAAATCGACTTCTTGAAGTGCTAACCAAATGCGAAGCTAAAAAGTCTCCTGATAGCAGCTCCATATATTGGCAGTGCTACGGCTTTCAAATCGGATTCTATTAAATCGGGACAGTAACTGAATTCAATGAACAACAGGAAATTTTCAGACTAGAGGCAAACTGCCCATTGATTGCCTCCTAGTTGGATGGTTGGCTGGTTTGCTAGTTGGGTGGTTGGGTGGTTGGGTGGTTGGCTGGTTTGGTGGCGACATCATAGTTGCAAACGGTTGCCGTAGCTTTTTGGCCGCCGCGTCTATATGTCAAATTAATTGATGACCAATTTGCGTTTTCAATTAAAAGCAGCGCACACTTTTTGCGCAGATACGATTTCAGTTTTGTCTCACATACCTTTTGCTTTCCCCCCTTTTTTCGGTTTACCCTTTTTTATGCGTACCCTGTAAACGGCGGAGAGCCGAGCGTAGTTGATGTTAGCTGAAAAGCTTCTGGTATGGAGATACGCTTACTAAATACCCAAAAGGCAGTAGAAAGTACTTCGGTGTATAAAGAGGATGCAGAAAGTAGGAAAAAGGAGAGCTTTAAGAATTCGCTGTATCTTGGTTTGCTATATAGAACTAGTCTACCGCAAAAGTTAGTAGAAAGTACTAAAATGTAGTAGCAGTAGATATTCAGCTAAAGTTGCCTTTACCTAATTATGTCTATATCGAAAGATATCGACAAAAAGTACTATACCAGAGTAAAAAGAATAAGTAGAATTACACAAAAAGTAGTAGGAAGTAGTATTTAATCTGATTGAATTGATAACGTCAAAAAGTAGTAGACATTGGTAAAGGCATTCGAGAATAGAAGAGTACCAAAAAAGGTAGTAGGGGCTTGTAAAAAGTAGTAGATAATCTGTGTGAATTGACTTAATATCAATCTAGTTTTAAAGAGCTAGATATATAGATATAGTAGTGGTAGAAAGCGCAATAATGGAGTACAAGATTATCTGCAATAGAGAGTATTAAAAGGTTTTCTGGATTTGAGTTGATAACTGAACTACTACAGATGGCAGTAGATAGCAGCAAAAAGTAGTGGAAACCCCGTTTTTGGTTTAGCTATTTATGTGTTGACAGGGCAGCTGCCAGTCGGGCATGCCCAACGGCAGGACGGTGCTTTCCCAGTTGTTTTGCTACTCATTTTTGGTTGCTGTTGTCGCGAATGGTTTTCAGCACGGAAATTGCCCCTTTTGGCAAAAGCGATGAAGTGCAGCCGCAGACGTGGGCAACGCATGGAGCGTTTATCCTTGTGCGCGTCCTTCTCGTCACTGGAGTCATTCCATTGAGTTGTGTTATAATGCAAAAAGCTCTTTGCTTTGGCCTCCATCGCGGACGTTAGTTGGCTCCGGCCGTCTCCGTCTCTGTCGCCCGGCGACTGTGAATGCGATTCCGTTTCGAGTTCTGGTCTCCGATTTCGTTTCGCTTTTCGCTTTCCCTTTGCCCTGTTTCCTCTTACCGCCCATCGAATGCTGCATATGTGACTGATGTGGGCGTGGCCGCGCTCAATGGCAAAGCTTAACAGCGTTTCTTTAATTAAGTTGAACAATTTGTAGCCAGTTGTCGACATAATAGACTTTTGGGCATTTCGCTGTCGAACCTTTCCCACACACACACACACAGCCAGACAGGGGAACAAACTCCATGGAATGTCACTGAACCAGACTCTCGATATATATATCTATATATGTATATAAGTATATATCGAATGTAAATCAATATAGGTAAGCTGAAGCAGAATCCTACTTGAGGATTTTCTTAATAGATCTATAGGCAGCTCTATGAGCTAGATCTCTGTTGTCAGGCTGCTAGCCTTACCTATTACCTATTAGTGAGATTAGTTCTGCTCTAAATCATATTCAACCTGCCATTGGCTTATACACCATCAAATTGCCAAGGAAACTAAAGTTTTGACTCCTGCTAAGCTTGAGGCAATACCTAATTGTGCTTAAGGCTGAGCCACAGCAGCGCTTCACCTGCCAAATGAAACGTCAAATGGGATTAGAGCAATGCGATTGCAAATTTATCGACATTAAGAAATGAAGTGAAGAAGTAGAAGAAGGAAGAGAAAGAGAAGGAGAAGAAGCAGAAAAGCAGTTGCCGGCTTCATTAGACGACAGACGGCCCTTTCGGGGGCGGGGCCTTTTTTAGCTGCCAGCTGTGAGACGGGCTGGCTATGCTCTCAAAGTTCAAGAGGCAGCAGCTACACAGAATGCTCTTAGATCTACTAAACATATATATGTATGTGTGTGTGTGTGTGTGGGTGTGGGCATGTTAAGGACATCGCCAAATGAAGTGACAAGCAACTTAACGCATTTAAATTAATTAAAAATGTGCTTAAGATGTTTTCGACTTGGCGCAGTAGATGGCAACAAAAGGCGTTTTGCCTGCCTGCCTGCCTGCCGAGCCACGCCTGTCGCTGACAACGGTAGACGCGTAACAACAGCGCCAACAACAGCAGCAGCAGCAACAACAACAACAACAACAAGTGTCTTGCAACTGGCAGCTGTAATTAGACAATTCACTCGCCACTCGCCACTCGAGTCTCAGTCCCTGTTTTGGGTTTTAGTTGCGCATCAAAAAAAAAAAAAAAAAGAAAAAAAAAATAAGAAAAATAAAAGGAAAAACGAAATTTTCCTTGCTTTTCGTATTTGTTGTTGTTGACGGCACAGATTGAAGCCGCGCCGCATTGGCGGTAAAGTTTTGCAACAGCGTCACGGAACTTTGTGTGGGAGCGTTTAGGTGTGGACCCCTCGGACTGGTGCGACCCCGGCGACCCCCTCGTCCCACCCCAGCAAAGCCTCATTGTCACTTGAGAGCGAGCGAACTGCAAAAGTGTTTTAGCCTTGCTTTTGCCTTCTTAGCGCATCGACTTTTAAGTAGTTGCCACACGCCCAAACAGCCGCACACAAAGGGCCGACAGCGGGGAGGAGTCGGGGCGCACAAGTCGTTCGCTTGTAGGCGTTAATGAAAATGCTTGTAATTAGTTTTGTTTGTTGGCAATGCAGCGGAAACGGAAGTGCGCCAAATAATGCCAGCTTGCACTTTTGCATGCATTGAACTAATTGATTTGCCGGTGCTGCTCCCACCCACTTTACACTCTCCACTCTCCACTCTCCACCCCCCACTGCCGACTCCTGCTCCACTCCAACTCACACTCCTTGACACTGAACAGTCTCTGCTCGCTGTTGACTGCCACCTTCGAGTGTTTCCACCATAATGAATTTACTTCAAGCTAGTCGAAAGCTTTTCTTAGCACTGCACCTGTCGGCAAATGTTCCTCAGCTTGTCTGCTGTCCACTGGATGCAGTTGGTCCAACACACTTTATATATATATTCCATTTGCTGTGTGGAATATCCGACAGTCGAATGTGCATAGAACTTTCCGCTAACAGATGCCAGAAACCTGTTGGAAAATCTGGCAGTCTGTGAAAATGATTGAGGGAAAGTTAGTGAGATTCTTCCCCTATGGGATATGGGATATGATAGATATGATATGATAGGATGTGACATGCGGGATATGGCATATGGGATGTGGGATATCCGACAGTGAGCGGAACATTGATCAAATAACCTCTATACGTCCTTCATATTCCTTTTAATTCTCTCTTTTCTTCCATTTTGTCTTCTTGCCTTCTCTCTCAGTTTTCCCCTTTAATTTCCACCCTCTTTCTTTCTGTTAATCTTTAATCTTTCTCTCCCACTTTCCCAATCGATCTCTTGCTCTCCCTACCTCCATTGAGCTCTCTTTAGCCCTATCGATCTGTGTCTCTCTCTTATATTCTCTGTCTCAATCTCTCTCTCAGCTAACTCTCTATTCTTCTTCCTGTCCCACTATCTCTCAATGCCTCACCCCCCGCTCTCATCTTGCTCTCCCACTCTCCTCTCTCACCCACCCACTTGCCTATTTTTTCTTCATTCTCGTTCACTCTTTCTTCCCCTCTCTCACCTGGCGAACGCCAGGTGGCGTCTTTTCACTTTCGGTAGCCTAATTGCCCCAAATTTAATTTCCGCTTTAAGTTTGCCAGCACACAGTAGGCATAAATATGCAACAGCCGCAGCCATAGCCACAGCATCAGCCACAGGCAGAGCAAAAGCAGGACAGAAAACAAAGCCTGTTGGCGGTTGGGGTCTTAACGGAAGTTTTTGGTGGGTCAGAGGCGGCAGCAGCAGCAGGAGGACAAGCAGGAGCAGCAGTAGCAGTAGCTGTAGCAGGAACAGGAACAATTCATCATCTATATGACAAGCAGTCGAAAGCAATCGTTTTGTCATCTTCTTCTCTGTTGCTAAATTGAATATGCCGCCCCACACACGGCCTGGAGGTGGGGCGCGTGTGTGACAGAGATGCATACAGACATTTCGAATGAAATGAATGAATGAGCACACACACAAAGACGCACACACACACGCACATTTACGTGTATGCATTGTTGATGCGTGTGTGTGTGTGCCTGCTCACATATGCATATCTGTCGCCGCGTTCCAAAATATCAGAGACTGCAAAGACTGGGAGCCATGTCCTAGAGGGTAGACGCACGCATAGTCGCACGTTCGATTCGGGCTGGGTCTGGCCTGGCAGGAAGGAAGCTTTACAGACTGATAGATGCTAAAGATGGGCTGGTTAGTAGTAGTGCCCGCAGCAGGAGGGGCAAGGGCACATACGCACACACACACACGCACCTAGTGGCTGGCACGCATACAAAGTAGGCAACGAGTTGACTTTAAAAAGCCTTTCAACTGGGCAACAGGCCTAGGCCTCTGCTAGCTCCCTCTCTCTCCCTCTCTCTCTCTCTCTCCGTGTCTCTGTCTATCTTCCGCCCTCTCCGACTGTGACAATAGATCATCAAATTCATTACATTACATTTCATATGTCTCATTTGTATGGCGGGTTCAGCTGTGCGTGACCATTGCATTCATCAAACTAAACTAAATTCAAGCAACACACGCGCACAGACATGTGTATCTTGCTTCTCTCTCAATCTCCCCCCCTCTCTCTCTCTTTCTCTCTCTCTTTGTGGCAATGGATGCTTTATCATCCGGCGCAACCACCCGAAATCCAAAGACTTTTGCTCTGGCATCAGTGGCAACGTTTGAACCCCTTTGACCCTAACCCCCGTACGCCTCTGGTACGCAGTGTTAGTAGCCATATCAGCTAGACTGCAGCTGCCAGCAGCTCCCACCTCCAAGCTCCACCAGCTGCACCACCACAAACTTATTCAATCCACCCACTTGACCATCGACAGAAATTTTGCATTGACGCTTCGCCCGCGTTGTCTAGACACAAACGTGCGTGTGTGTGTATGTGTGTGCGTGCGTGTGCGTATGCGAGTGTGTGTGTGGATGTGTGTGCGCGCGTTGATGTGTAGCGCATTAGTTTATATAAAGCAATCAAGTTATTGACCAATTGCAAAATTAAATGATAAACTTTTCATAAATTATTGAGGTACAAGATCTAAAATAACTGTACGTATGGCTATCGATATTTATCGATTTGGATTCCGATTCCCCCAACTTTTCTCCCAGCATACACCCAAATATTATTATATAATCCAGTAGCTCGACTCCCCACTCTCACTTTTCACGCCGCCCCAGCCGCAGTAATTTGAGGGCTCTGCCAACTCCTGCGATTAAGAAGCAGAAAAAACCGAAAAGTTTTCAAATCCATTTCGCCTGCAGGTGAAACGAATTAATCCAAGTACAAAGCCCAAGAACCCTTGCCTCAAAATTTGCGTTCTGTTTTTTTTTTCGGTAAGTTCTGGGCGTGATGCCGCCAAGTGGCTTTCAAAATGATGAAAATTAAGGATGCGCTCACACCACACGCTCACACCCACTCCAGTGCAGCCCACTCCAGCCCACTTAACGCCCGCTGCCACTGCACGCCCACTCTTCGATCTGCGTGCGCTTGGGCTTAGGGCCAGCCAATAGCAATTCAAGTTCATCCACGCAGCCTCAGCCCAGACAATGGGCCAAATTATGCGCGAAAAGTGGCAGCCAGGCGTGCTCCGCAGCTTCGCAGCCTCGCAGCTCGCACCACAGCTGGCAGCAGGCTGGTCAGGTGGTTGCTTGCTCAACGTCCAGTTGCCCATAAAAAACTTTGCCAATACGCGCCGCAGCAAACATGGATAAATTATGCCGACGCACTCGAGTGCTTATTGTCGAGCAGTCGCTGCGCTGCTGGCAGACGTTTTTCTTTTTATGCCACGCCTCCCACACACACACGCACTGCCTCCCCTCTGCCCCGTTTGCCGCCGTCAATACAAGTTGGCCGGCGTTTTGTTTGCCATATTCAAAGTCATAAATCATAAAACTGCTCCAGAATATTTTATCATAATCACATCAGGAAGCGAGGCCTGAGCGCCAGCCGAGTCGAGTGGTTGGGCGCTTGATTGGGTGGTGCGACTCGATTTCGATTTGAGTTCAATAGCAAAAAAGGGAATAAGAAAAAGAAAAAATAATAAAAATAAAAATGACATTATCCATATTTTTGGCGTTAAGTGTTGTTGTTGTTGTTGTTGTTGTTGTCATAGCTTTTAATTTCTGTTTCGCCTTCGCTTTGCTTTCTGCATTTGACAAGTGACTTTGTTATGGGGCGTCCTCTGCTCGAGCCCTGAGATCGGGCGTTGCATAATTTAAGTAAGCACACACACACACATATACTCACACACATACGCACGCAAACACACTCACTTCGCCTGCCAACTTGCATATGAAAGTCAATAAATAATTTTTGCCCAACTGTACAAATCACATTTGGGCTCATTAGGCATTCAGCCGGGGGCGGCTTTAATAAATGTATGCGCCCTGGGCGACGCCCACTGCTAGCCACGCCCCTTTTTGAAGTTTATTGAGTGGCTTTCATTAAGCTAACTGGGCCTCGGCCTGGGCCTGGGCCTTCCTCCACGCGCAACTCGAACGCAAATGTGAAGTCAAATCGAGTCGTGCAGGAAATCGTAGCATACTTTTGAGGGCGCTGGCCTTAGGCATCACCTTGGGGGCCACGAACTGTGTTTCATCTAAATTATTGTGTATATCTGTGTGTCTAATTTTTAAGTTACATTGGGAATAAATTTCTGTAATATTTTAAATAAAAATAATTGGTCTGACGAAGCGTTTAATTACTTGGAATTTGTTAATAAAACTGCTTCAGTTGTTCAGTTGTTCTGAATGATGCAGATTCTGAATACAGCATTTTCAATTTATAAACATTAAAGTTTATTTTAATAAAAAGTTCAGGTCACTTGCTCTGTTCATATCCAAGCTATTTTTGTTCTACATGTTGTATATATGTATGTATTTACAAACTTAATCTTAGACTAAACTAAACTAGTTTACTTTGTCTTTTTTTTTTTCATTTAATAACACATTTAAAAATTAGTCTCCTGCTACAGTTTAGAAAACTAATTCTCAGTAGAAATTAATTAAAAATATATTTTAAAGAAAGTTTTTAAGCATAACTAAAACATGCACATTTCAAGGAGATATTCAACAAGGTCCGATCCAGTAGCTCTTATGGCTTATAGTTAATTAATTTGTATTTTATTTGTAGTAATATTTTATTTACGATATGTTTTCAATTCACTTGAAATACACTGCAAGTCAATATTGTATCACTACCCTTTGCTCTCTCTTTCTCTCTCTCTCTCTCTCTCTCTCTCTCTCTCTCTCTCTAATGAGAAAATACCTTATTTTATTCATATTTCTTCTCTGCAGTCTACTTTGGCTCTCGCTCCAAGTATTCAACTCTAAACAACATTTTCCAGATTAGCTGTGAAAACTGATGAATTTCTTGGTAACGTCAGCTCCTGAAATACGGGTAAACAAATCTTTCAGAATTCCCATAAATCGTGAATTGGCAGACAACAATAACAAAAAAAAAGGAAGAAAAACCAAAAACAAAATGGAAAATGGAAAAGTAGAAATTGGAGACTGGAACAAATACGTAATGCCAGTCAGTGGCAGGCGCACGGCATCCGCTTTGTGGTGCAGCGGCATTACAACAATGGCTCAGGCACAAATTGACAAAAGGCTGATCAACAAAAAAGCTGAAGAAGATTGGGCGAGGATAGCCCCCGGTCTGTCTGTCGGTGGAAGGCTGGGCCCGGAGACTGGCAGCAATTGCTGCTAATGCTCTCGTTGCCAACATATGTTTTGGCCAAATGTTGTCATAAATTTTGAGTCGAGTCGAGCATGTGGACAACAAACAGTGGATGGGATGAAAGCTGAGACGGAGACTGAGGCTGAGACAGAGACAGGGACTGAAACAGAGACAGGGACGGGGACAGGGACAGGGACAGAGACAGAGACAGAGACAGAGATTGAGGCTGAGCCTTAGCACTCCAGCCAAAGTGCAAAGAAACAATATGCAGTGCCAAAACGTTCAGCAGCACAACAATGGAAATGAGTGCGGTTGTCTGGCAGCAGGACTACGGATGCCAGCCAGCATCAGCATTAGGACCACCAGAAGGCTGGGCAGAGTTGAGCTGGGCTGCTCTGGTCTGGGCGAAAGTTGGCAAATGATCTGGCAGAAATCAGAGCCGCTTAAGAGCAGCACTAACCAAAGCCGACTTGCTGCATACTGACAAGCACACACCCTCCTGCCCAGCAGCCCCGTTCGCCCTCACCGAGCTGCTGCCCTGCAAAGCGATTAGAGTCCGGAGGTCGACATAGAGCAGACGGGAGCAATCAGGCAAAGTGCCTGCTGCTGCTACTACTGCTGCTGCTGCTGTTGTTGCAGTTGTCCAGTGTGTTGGTCACGTTGCACCTGCCACACACACACGCAGGCAGAGTGAAAAAATGAAAGAGACAGACACACACACGCACACACACACACACACACACACACACACACAAATACGCTCTAGCTAAAAATAATTGCATAATTTGCATATTATTTTCTGCTAAACATGCAAAATGCCTCGCGCAACGTGTGCAACATGCATTCCAAATTTATATGCATAAGTGTGTGTGTGTGTGTGTGTGTGTGCGTGTGTGCGTGTGCTTGTGTGTGTGTGTGTGTGTACATTAAGTGCAAAGTGTAAATAACCAACTCAGCATAAATCGTGATTACAACATTTTGTGTGCGGATATTTGCGGGCTTGGTTTTGTGGTTTTAATTTAATTAATATTTTTTGTTTCAGTCACGACCTGGCTTGGAGGCCTCGAGCAGCCGTTCTCCACCTCTATCCTGTACCCACTGAATGGGGCTAGTGACAAACCTCTATCAATTGGAACACATCAGACTTTGTCCCTTCTTCAACTCCAGCTAGTTTCATATTACAGGGTATCTCATACATAGGGCGCATAAGTTTATTGAGTTAGGGTATCTCAGAGTCAGTCACACAGCAACCTGTAGCAACTGCAGCACATTAAACTCTGCTGCGTCTGTTGCATGCATAAGATGGAAGCAATTCAAAGAGCTCATTTCATTCCCATTGCAGGGTAGCTGATAGTGAGCATAAACTCTAACTAAAACAGAAAATCTATCACAACTAGTCCACATAGAAGTCATGCTCTATCAATATAAGCAATGTAGCAGCAATGCAAATAACTCACAATAGCTGAAACTATTACAGGGTGTCTCATAGTCAGGCATAGTGATGCCACAATTAAGGCACATCAAAGTCCGTGACCTCTATATAGATAGAAGCAATTCACGTAACTCACAGCAACTGCAACATGATTGCCATCACAGGGTATCTCATAGTCCGACACGCTAAGACCACAAATGGGGCACATATATCAAGCGTAGTAGTCGATATAAGCAGTTCAAAGATTTGACTACAGCTGTAACTCAATTTCCTTTACAGGGTATCTTATAGTCAGACGGTGTGTTGCTCAAACAACCAAAGCATAAATTCCTAATTGAACTGAGACTCAATTCCCGTTACAGGGCATCTCAGCAGTCAGTCAAACGCAGCCGCGCAGCTGTATCTCTTTTTTGTTGCTGTTGTCTTCTGCTCTGCGCGTGTGCGTGTGTGTGTGTGTGTGTGTGTGTGTGTGTGTGAGCTCCCACTTTTTGCTCACTCACTCACTCACAGCAACAACAGCAGCAACAACAACAACAACAAGGAAAGGCAAACAACACTCGAAAGCGCTTGAAGTGCTGCACTGTGTGGACTGAGCGTCTCGATTCTTGGGTTCGGGTTTCCCTTGGGCCGTTCAAGAGCCACTTTTGTCAATTAGTCAAACAGTTTGAATGCAGCAGCTAATGAGGTGATAATTGAACAATGCATATTTGCATATTTGCATGCATATGTATGTATAATATATCTATATTTATATGCGCACACAAATTATGAGACTGCTCAGGCAATCAGTTTCATTTGCAGACAGTTTACATCGCAAGTTTGGAAAATTAATTGATTGAAGTTACTTTTCATTGCAACTGTCGGTGGCTGACAATCATGTACATACATACATGTGTATATGTATGTGCATATGTGGATAACAATACAGAATTCGATATCTAATCAGAGCTGAATTCGTTTCATTTCCCGCTGCCCGACAATTGTCAGCTGGAAAGCTTCTTAGATTCAAATCGGCTTAATTAAAGCACTTCATGTTTACCGAGTTTTGAGTTTGAGTTTATCGACAACAATCTGTCAGTTGGCTAATGCTCGCATTCAGTCATTCAGCTCAATTAATCTTGAGCAATTGAGGCACTTGAGCCATTTGTAGTTGAAATAGAGCTGAGAGCAAATTTGAGCTTGATTTGAGCTGAACCGCTCTCTTGGCTAAAATTGAAAGATGATGGACTCTACGTCTACTATGGTAACCATCAACTATTTCCATATATGCATTCAAACATAATATGCATGGGATGCAGAAATATCCACGTCTGCATACATATGTATGTACTATATACACATATGTATGTATGTGGGTATTTATTTATGCTTTTATGCATATTTAGATATTTATGCCCTCCATAATTTTCCTATCGTTATATGTGTTATCGATAATCGATCATATGAGCTAATTTTATTTAAAGTACGATTTAATATATATTTAATTTATTTGTTTTTTTTTTTTTTGTATTAATAGTCGATGAGGAATGATTTTGCCTTAATGTATTTTAACCAACAAACCTTAAAGTTCAGAGACTTGAACTGTTAAATATAAATTAATTAAATATAAAATACATGTATATATATTCATAATTTATAATATTACAAGCTATTTGAAGGCTTGGCAAATCAGCAAAAACTATAGCTCAATCAGTTTCACAGTGCCTATATAAATGGGTTTTTGGCTTACCTCAAGATCCAATGCAGTCGTGTGGCAGCGACACCTATCGGTCAGTAGATTGCCACACAGCTAACTAACTATCGGCAGCAAGTGGCAACGCTGTTGCAGGGCAGCTTTGAGCAGAAGCTTTGATATCGAGGCAAGCCGGGCAATCGCTCTCAGCGATTTCCGGGAAATGCAGAGACTATAAAATATGTGTAAACTGTGTAAATAAATACAAAAATAAATGTATGAAAACATAAAAAGAGACAACTATGAAATATGCATTCTTTAGAGAATAAAACAAGTCTCTCTTGGGCAGTTTTATAAAGTGAACAAAGTATGTGACTTGCTCTTAGATCAGACAGAAGTTTGTTTGTTTATGCTTTACATCTGGAAGCTTCATTGATTGTAAGTTCTTTGAATTCTGTTATTTCTAATTATCTTTAATGTTCCCCTATTTTCTTCCTTATGTTCGGCTGCAGCTTATCCATGAGAAGTTCCATAATCCATATGGACAACTTTCTGACTTATTAGTCAGCCTATATAAATTAATCTGAGCTGGGATCTCTAGAGCTCACATGGCTACCTGCACTTTGAGCTGTATGCAGCTTACAATTAGCAGGTTTATTGATTGTGAGTCTGAAGATCATGATTTCGCTTCAATACACAATTGATGCTCATATTATTCTTCTTTAATATTCCTTTCTTTCATCTCTAGATTCAGGTCAGCTGCGCCTCCTCCAACTGGCTTGAGCACCAAGTTTGGTCAGCTGCTCCACTCCTGCGGTCCCACATCTACCAAGGCGGGAGGGGGAGCAACGTGCAGAGGCCAACGGCAACAACTGTTAGCCCGCTCGCTCTGCACTAATTGCTTTTGTTTATTATTATTTGTCGCCAATGCAAATGGCTAAATAAATGCAAATTATCGCATAATTTCGCGCAGTGCATACAAATGCAGTGCAGTGGCTCTTACTATCAATCTGCCCTCTCGCCTTCTCCCTCTCCCTCTCCCTCTCTCCCTCTATCTCCCTCTCCCGCTGGTGGCAACAATGCGGTTATGTAATACAGTGCAAATATTGCGTAAAACGCGGATAAATAAATTTTAGCTATGCACGCGTGCAAACGAGCCTCTCTCTATCTGTGTGTGTGTGTGTGTGCGTGTGTATTAGAAAATGCAAACGTGCAAAATCGCATTAAGTGAGCATTAGCGCATTGTTGGTTTTTGTGCAGTGTGCCACGCCCACAGTGCAACGTGCCAAATTGATGGCTCATCAAAAAAAGGAAAAACTGTAAAATTAAGGCTTTGCAATTTTACAATCATCTCTCTCCCTCTCTCTCTCTCTCTCTCTCACTCTCTCTCTCTCTCTCTCTCTCCCTATCTACTTCTTTTTTGGGGGCCAACGCTTTGATCTTCAAGCTGAGTGAACACGCTCGCTGCGGGTCAAAGTTCAGCGCGTTGCACTTCAATAAATTAATTTAAAGTTTAATTAAAAAATTGGTCTTTATTTTCAATTAGCGCTTGGCTGCCTTGACCCCAGCTCTCGCTGCTATAGCCCCCTCCCCGTGCCCCAGCCCTTTGCACTTAGAGCGCGCCTCGACCCCCGCCCCCAGCCGACCTCAGCCTCCTCCTGGCCAACGTCGCGCGCTTCTTCTTAATTAATTAAGCAAATTAAATTTATGCATGGGCCAACTACAACAGCAGCAGCAGCAACAACAACAACAACAACAAGATGAATAAACGTAAGAAGCATGGCACAATAATTATCAATAAAGCTTCTACCTTTTTCCCTTCTTTACTTTTTTGCATGCTTTTTATTTTTACTTCTGTTTCTAGCTGCAGCCGAGGAGAGACAACAGCAATGGCTATTAACTTACATTGCCCAACAAGTGCGAGCAGGAGCAGCAGCAGACAATGAGCTAAGGGGCCAAGCGTGGCACTGGAAAGAGGGAGCTTGCTAGGGTGTAGGGTGAAGGGGGTTGGGGGTGGTTGCTTACGTGCCGCCCACTCACGTAAAAGAAACATTAACGCGGCATCTCGGGCGGCCCGCCTGACCGCCAGCAAAACGCCTCACGCTCGCTTGCTCCCAGAGCTTGTTAGCCTCGCCAGGGTAGAGCCAGGAGCTGGCAGTCGGCACGTGACCTGGAACCGAGCTGCGAGACGGGCAGCGGCGCCTACTGCTACTGCTGCTCCTGCTGCTCCTGCTATTGCTGCTCCAGCTACTGCTACTGCTGCCAAACGTGTCGCCATTTTGACTTGCATGCAAAGTGCGACACCCCGACACTGGGCCGACGGCATGGCAAAAGCCAAAAGGTGAAACAGGTGAAAGCTCGACGCTCCGAGCTGACTCGCTTGCTCGTCTCTGGGGCTCATTCTACGGCGGCTCGACTTCAGCTCCAGGCACTTGCACAGCTTCCTTTGAGTTGGCCATGCAGGTCACATGCGCCCAGCCAGACAGGCGGACAGAGCGACAGCCAAGCCAGAGGCGTTGTGCAACAATGACTGCGAGCAGAGTACAATCTGGGAACTGTTTCAGTGCTGATTTCCATATGGCGAATGCCTAGCTCTAAGCGGAAGGTGCAGAGCGAACCCAGCACAGTTTTAGCTCACCTTTATCTGTATCACTTCTACCCCCTTGCGCCGCCTCTGTGCTGCACCGTGTGGCGAGGTCTTGCAACTAGTTGTAGCTGTGATAGCTGCATACGGCGGCTTGTATCCAAGCTGAGCTTTGGCCTCCCGTGTCCATTAAGGTGTCTCAGGTAGCGCCACTGTCAGAGCAGTCGGGTGGGCGGGACAACTTAATTTCCGACTAGATTTCAATAGCAACAAACAGGAGCAACAACAGTTCAAATAAATTTTAAAATATTCATAACTGGAGGGCAAAAAGTGTCTGTCTCTCTCTCTCTCTCCCTCTTCCTTTCCCTCACTTTGGTAAGTGCGCTGCCCGCCGAGTTCGTTGGGATTTTTGCAGCTATGTTGCACTAATTGCTGCTGCCACGCCCACCTCGGGCGCAGAGAGTGAATATGTGGGTGAAATCGATGGCAAAGGTTGGTGCCAAACCCAACCCGAAGCCCAACTCGAACCAATCCCCCGTTACAGCTGCATCGTGTCAGTTGAAATAAACGTTCAAGTCGCCATACACTATATAATCTGCCAGCCCTTTAACATAAACCCTAGACCTCTTCCACGCTCCACCTCTACATGCTCCACTGCCAGCAGAAACAACTGGCAGCAGCAATTAGAAAATGTTACCAACTTAGAAATGCGTGGCGTCTGACTAAATGGACGTTAATGGCCAGCTGGCAACCAACTAATAGCATCAGCAGCAGCAGCAGCAGCAGCAGCAACAATAACGGCGGCAACAGCAACAACAATAGCAATAACAGCAACAAGGACAATAATAAAATTATCGCCATGGAAAGCATCCGCAAAACATGGCAGCGTGCGCATCCTTTTTCCGAATTGCTCATACGCCCAGGTGGCCGCGAGCCCACAAACAGCAGCAGCAGCAGCAGCAGGAGCGACAGCAGCGAGGCCATTGGGATTGCCGAGGAGGTTAGGGCTCGCCATCTAGGCACATTAAAATTAAATTGCAAATTAAACATCAAAGTAGTTCATGGGCAAAATAGTGAAATGAGTTCATAATCGGATTTGACGACTTGTGAAATGGTTTTAAATGACTGCCAGCGCGTGATGCGGGCAAACGTGCTGTGGGCGGGGCGGGGTGGGGTGGGGCAGCACTCAACCAACTTTGATGGAGGGGAGTGGGCGCGTCAAACAGCAGAGAGCAAAAACTTGTAACCGGCGGACATGCAAGCAAAGAAACTAAGTGGTTCAACACTTGGCAAAGAGATCTAAAAAAAGAAAAAAAAAGAAAAATTAAAAGAGATATAGAAACATATTATAAGAGTTATGCTCAAGTAACTTTGTTATATCTTATATCAGCCACGCCATCTACATCCCATTTAAAATTGTCATCTTTCCAATCTCAGCCCCAGATTCACTTTCACTTCAATGCTCAGAATATCTCATATTTTGATTGAATCGAAGTTGATAGCTGATCAGGTTTTTGGCGCAGTGTAGGCGGACTTTTGCATTTGTATTTCGCACTTCAGTGCCTTCGATGAGTGGTTGGGCAATATAATTCAAAGTACGACTGCCACATGCCCGGGGGGCAACGCCCGGGACGGGGGAATAGAGTCGCCTCCTCTTTTGACAGAGTGACACCTTCGCTTGGTTACCCACTTTTCCCCACTGATGTAGTTGTTGTTTTCGCTGGCTGCGGCTGCGTTTGCGATTCAATAGTTGTTTTTGTGCCCGGCTATGCCCTATAGCCATTTCGTGTGTCGGGTATGCCAATGGGTGCAGGTGTTTCATACCAATTGACAATTCATGATTCTCTAACTTAGCTCTGGGAATGTGAGAATGTGCCATCATTATCGTAGAGCTAGTCCAGCAATACTCAGTCTGTCAGTCAGTCATTCAGTCGATCAAACGACTGTCATTCAAGCGAATATTATATATATAATAATATTATAATCAATCAAATGAATCATAAGAAGGACACTTATTAAGCAATCAGCGGGTTAATCAATCATGCAAGTAAACAGTCAACCAATCATTCAGTTAATCGATAACAGTCAACTAGTCACTGCATATAAATCAATTACTCAGTCAATATCAATCAACCTATATCGATAGTCAATGAATCAAAAAATCAAGCATCAATCTACTATTCGGTCAATCAACAGACGTGCAATAATCAGTCTGTCAAAAAGCTAGTCAATCAACTAAATGCTGATCAGTCAAACAATGAGTCAATCATTTCAGAGTGGATTCACACTCACACAGTTTGTGAATCAGTTGAAAGTTTTTGTTGTCTTTCAAATGGTGACTCAATTAATCAGTGACTTGTTCAATCAGTGAGTAAAGACTTAAATGTGGATCAGCCCTGTGAGTCAATCAATGAAGAGCGAGTCAATCGCTGCAGAATGAATCAATGAACGAAGAGTGAATTAATGAACGAAGAGTGATTCAATGAATAAAGAGTGAGTCAATGGACCAAGAGTGAGTCAATCAATTAAGACTGAGGCTACTTGTGCTTCTATCTATCGATCACTCATGCAGTGCTATAAGCCCATTACAACTGACTCTTGATTACAGGGTATTTAGCAATTGTTCACGTGCATCATCATTGATGGCTCTCGTTGTTGTTGTTGTTGTTGTTGGGCTCATCGCAGTGCCACCGCCAATAAACATTAAAAACAGAGGCATTTCGAGGCGGCCCATCATTGAGCGCTCTGCAACTAACAAATTCTTCAAAAATCAATACACACAACACTTTCAGCATGTGTGTGTGTGTTGGGTATGGGCGTGGGTGCGTGTGTGGGTGTGTGGGTGTGTGTGTGTTTGGTGGGTTTCGGTGTTTGGCTTCGCTGATGTTGTCAGCTTTTCGGTGGCTACGGCGGTCACAGCGCACATCGAGTCAGGCGAGAGATGCTCTGAAACTGTTGGCTGCGGCCTGTTCCAGCGGTTGACTGACGCGTATGCGTTATTAAATCTGCATGTGTGTGTATGTGTATGTGTGTGTGCGTGTATGACAACGTCTATGTCTATGTCTATGCGTGTGCTGACAGCAATTTGCGTATCAATATGGGCACATAATGCTTCGAAAATGATTTCCAAAATTTGCATTTAAATTAAAAATTATATTTGCAACACAAACAGACGGTCAGAGGCAGCGGTGGTTGGGCCGGAGCGGGGCGAGGCGGGGCGTGGCTATATGGCCAAGCCTGGCATTGCATAAAAACAACGTCAAAAAATGCAAATTTTGCAAATTTTAGCTCAAATTTTATCCATTAGTTGTTGCCCCAAAAATGCGTTGCGCATACGCAACGTGTGCCCGCAAAAGCAACCCATGACAAACCTAGCCTAAGCTGGCACACACGCACACTCACACACAGGCGCTGGTGTTCGTGCATATGTGCATATGCCAGCTGCTGTAGCTGCGGCCCCGCCTACCGCCTGCCGCCTCTAGCCCAGCTGCCACCAACGCTTGTCACAGCTGCGGCTTCTGCTTTTGATTAGACAACCAGCAGCAGCAGCAGCAGCAGCAGCGAGATTTTGGCTCTAGTTGCTGCAATCGTTGTGCCATGTTGCACGCTGCATGTTGCACGTTGCCTGCTACAACTCACTTGCCGAATTCTAAACTTTAAGCCGACCCGCAGTTCAAGTTGCATGATGGCTTCGCTTGCTTCTGCTAGCAGGAGTTGCGCTCTGGATCATGCACAAAAATATTCAGCTGATGTTCTGATAGGCGTTGCTCACTCTCTCTCGCTGTTAGTCTGATTCTCTCTGCCTCCTTCTACTCTCATCAGTATCTCTATATCTGTATATCTATGTTTGATTCATATTGCTTTATCTATTATTCCCTTTTTGTGTTTCTTTCTCTATCCTTCCTTTTAAAAATTGCATACCTTCAATTCTTCCTCATAATACAGAACGAAGCATTTCTTAGTCTGCAGTGATAGTTTGAGCTCTGCTCCGCCTGTCGCTCTTTCTCTTTCTCTCTAACCTCTTCACCGTTTATTCTTAATTGTTCGAATTTCATTATCGAAATTTTCTAGTCCAAATGACAGTCGGTCGAACTCTGCGAACTGGGACTGCGGCTATTCGTTTGTCATTGTCTATTGCGGCAACACCTGCCACACACACCCCGCAAACTTCACACACACACACACACACACATGCGAGCACACACCACACAGCTTCCGCTCTTCATCCCCACTTGGCTGTTTGTTCAGCGTTCGCCTGTCGTCTGCGGCTGTAAATGAAGTTGTGTTTTAATTAAAATTCCAGACTTTATTTCTGTAATTATATTAACTCGCTGTTCGAATTCGCTCGCTCGGCCAGGGCTGGGGATGGGGCGGTGGCGGGAGCAGATGCTCAGGCTCAGACTCGGACTCGGACTCGGACTTGGACTCGGACTCGGACTCGATCGATCTATATGCGGTGGGGGTGGCGGCTATGCCGGCAATACTGCGTTTCAGCGGCAACAATAAGGAAAAGATAAAACCATTAACGGTAAAGTGAAGAAATGTGGAAAACGTGGCAAAGGCATGCGGCAGCCCGAACGGAACTCTCAACTTTAGCACCCGCTCCCCAGTCACCAACTCCATCGCTGTTGTCCAGCATCCTGCTGTGTCCTCATTGGCATTGGCATCTTCTTGTGTTGCCTGCTGTCGTGCTGCCGCCTGCAAATGGTGTTAAAATTAATTTAATTGAATGTGAAATGAAATTTGTTTTGACACACACACACCCGCATACCCGCACACGCACACCCACACACAGAGAGTGGCAGACAGTCAGCTCCTCGCCTGGATTGCTGTGCATTCCTTGGCTGCCTTGGGATGCGCCTTCTTATTGTTTCCCTATCGCCAGCATCGTCGAAACAATTCCCACAGCCTCACTGCAAAATGTCCTTTTTGCTATTCTTTTCTCTCACTTCCCCAGCTCCCTCTCACACTCTCTCTCTCTCTCTCTCTTTCTCAGTCCAACTATCCCTAGCTTTTTTATATCACTCTAGTAGCGCTGCATTTAGGAGTGAGACCAGACTCCTGCTCATTGGGCCTGTGCGGCGCATACTTCGAAAATTATCTTCAACCGCAGCTTGTTAATCGCTCGACTAATGAACTAAGCACCTGTACTACACTCTACTTGCACTACTGAACCCATTCTGCTACTACTATTTAACTACTACTACTCTACTACTACACCCACTAGAACTATTTAGCTACTACTACTATAATACTACTTATACAACAACTACTAATATTCAACTACTCCTCTATTACTACTGCAACTACTACTATACTACTACTATATTCGTAGTATTAGTACTCTACTCTACTATTCCACTACTTAAATTACTACTATAGTACTAAATTACTATTATACTAAGAATACTACTACTCTTACTACTCTACCTGTACTCTCATTCTACTATTCCACTTTTTTTTACTACTACTCATACTACTCTACTACTCCCTACCTTTACTATACTTCTACAATTATGCTACCCTTGTTAGTCTACCAGTACACAAATTTACTACTATTATATTACTTTTACTAATAGTCATACTAATACTGTTACTACTCTACTACTACTCTTACTACTCTACTACTACTCTTACTACTCTACTACTACTCTAATTCTACTACAAGTTTTACAATATTCTACTACCATTACTATTTCAACGACTGCTTACCCACTACCACTACTAATCCAATACTAATCCCCACTACTATACACTACTAATACGAGTACTACTACTACTACTAGTACTACTACCACTACTAGGACAGTACTAAGACTACTACAACTACTACTATACTACTACCACGGCTCCAGTACTAAAACTACTCTATACTAATACTACTAAAACTACTCTATACTACTTCTACTAAAACTATATATGTATAGAGTATACTACTAAAACTACTACTACTATGACTAAAACTACCCTATACTACTAAAACTACTACTACCATGACTAAAACTACCCTATACTACTAAAACTACTACTACTACTAAAACTACTTTATACTACTGAAACTACTCTATGCTACTAAAACTACTACAACTACTACTAAAACTACTACTGCTACTACTTAAACTACTCTATACTACTAAAACTACTCTATACTACTAAAACTACTCTATACTACTAAAACTACTCTATACTACTACTAAAACTACTTCTACTACTAAAACTACTACTAAAACTACTACTACTACTAAAACTACTACTACTACTACTACGATTTAAGTAACAACGCTACTACTGTACTACTACTACTGCTACTCCTGTACTCTACTATTACTCCAACCATTCTACTACTTTATTTAACTTAGTCAATTTCTTGACTTCTTCCAGAACCATTTACATCTATTGGTGTTTGCTTTGCAGTAAATGTAACTTACAATTTGTTTTTCCTTATTGCTGGAATCTCTCGCATAACCTTTTTTATTTGTCTCTCTCTCGCTCTCTTTTGTTGAGCTCTTCTTCTTGTTTTTTTCGCTTCTTCCATGGGGAGACCTTCGATAAGTAAATACAATTGTTTTCGCTGTTTCAATCGCATTTTAATTTTTGCGGCTTTATGTTAATTGAAAACCAATTTAACGGCAAACAAAATGCGACGAGTCACTGCACACAATTCAAATTGTCTATATCTATTGCCGTCTCTCTCGCGCTCTCGCATAAACAGCTCATTCTCCATCTCTTTCCCACTGGCGCGTGGCATATTCAATAGGCCTGAATAAACAGAATTCTGTGCATTTGAAATTGATAGATAAGCTATATTGAAATTTATATATATACATCTCTATATAAAATATATATAATATGTATTTACAAACACATACATATGTACATTCCTTTTTATACGGAGCTTGTTTATGGGCTTATATTCACTTTTACATTTTTTTTTTTGCTATTGACTTTGGAATTTTCAATTAAAACACGTAATTGATGAACACTGACAAAATTGAAATTTTTATTTACATTTTATTATTGCCACGGGACAAATCCCACCTCCTCGAGCTTAACTTCAATCATGCATATCTCTCGCATTAAATATGTTCTATAGTTTTTGATCTGAGCATGGATAATAAGCTATGAATCGCTTTCCAGAGTCAATTTAGCAAACTTTGAGTTCGAGCCAAGCCAAACCAAGACAAACTCCTTACGGTCATATAAGTTAAGCTTACTTGCTGTCATTGGCAAGTTTTTTCGATAAGCTCTCCCTTTCCGTTATTTAGATCGTGCAGAGAGATTCAGCTGTAGCAATGTATATCTCTTTCTGTCTCTATTTGTTTCTTTCTATGTTCCCATCTCGCTAAGTCTCTCTCTTTCCCATTCTCTATCTCTATCTGTGCCTCTCTTTTCCTCTCTCCTTTCTGTGTCTCTCTCTCCCATCTCCTTCTCCATTTGCTGCTCTCTCTACATATTGTAGCCTCTATATCACTCTCTCTCTCTCTCTCTTTCTATGTCTTTACATAAGCGTATGTCCCTTTCTGTATTTCCATTTCCTTTCTGAGCTGTATTTGCCTTTTCTCTTACCTCCATCTAATGTCTCCCTCTCTCTCTCTTTCTCTATCCTTTCCATCACACCTCTCTATGCTCATTTTAATTGCTTTAATTTCATTCGAAATTTGCATGAGTTGCACTTCAGCACTCCAATTGGCGTTTAAATTGTTTAATTTGGTTGATTTGTAATATTTACTCTCGATAAGCTTCATTATTAATGGGCGCACGCTGCGCCGGTGTGCGGGCATGTGTGGGTGTGTAATAATTTAAAAATTACATTCATAATTTATAAAAATGTAAACAAATAAATAACAAACAAACAAGGCGTAAAAGCAAAGCAGATCTCTCTGATAGGCCGTTAAATAGGCTAGTTAAATGCCCTTCGTAATGAGGCTCGAAATGCTGATAAACATGAATTTAATATGAATATGTGAATGTCTTTCATTACCAGGCATCCAGCCACGCCTCGGCTTGACCAAAGGCAACACCTGTGCGACAGACGGAGATGCAGTTTATCCCAATATTAACATGCCCTCTGCTGGAGTATATATAAAACAACAACTGCAATAGCCAGCAGCCTCAGAGTAATAGACGAAGGCGACAATGCCAAAGCACAGGATGTGTTCAATGCTGATGAGCATGAGGATAGAGAGCGAGAGAGAGAGAGAGAGAGAGCGAGGGAGGGAGGGAGAGGGAGCGGAATGGGGAATGAGGACGAGACCTGGCCATGTCCAGTAATTCCACGTGTTGTTGCTTCGTGTGAGTGCAACAACATAATTGTTGTAGCTGTTGAACTTGTTGACCATTTGCCGCCCCATATTGAAGGCAAGCCCCAATCCTCTGGCTCCCTCGTCCCCAGACACCAGCCACCAGCCACCAGCCCCCAGTCGCCAGCCCCCAGTAAGCCCAGCAGCCCCTAGCCCTCCCCCGTCGACCAGGCGCAGTCCCAGTTCGAGTTGCAGTCTCGTTCAGATTTGCATAATAAATGAGATACAAAAGCCAAGCGGCTACTGTCACATAGCCACTGGCCGTGTGCCATCTATAATGATGATAATAATGATGCGCAAATATATGTTCAAACAAACACAGCCAAATAAAACCGAGAATGGGAGCTAAGCGGGGCGAAGGGGCAGCTGGAGGAACGGGCGCACAGACAGGTGCAAAAGGGCTGTTTTCGAGGGGAAATGTCACGGCATCACATACACATATATATGTATGTAGATGAAGCTAGGTGTGAGTGAACACAACCACACACACACACACACATATATATATATATATATATATATATTTAATGGGGTGCATATGCTACACACACACACGTCGCCTGGTCAGGGTGGAGACGTATGACAAAACAATATGCAAATTTTGTTGCATACTTTTTGGAGACAGCGTGAAAATCATTTCAGCTAAGCAGACACCCGGCTACGGCTCCTGCTGTTGCTGTTGCTGTTGCTGTTGCTGCTGCTGCTGCTGCAGTCAGTCAGCCCAATCAAACAAATAAACAAGCACAACAACAACAACAATAGCAGCAGTCAGGACAGGGCAACGGCCAACGACTACATAATGCCTTTCCGGTATCCAATAAACCGACTGCACTTGGACAGCCCGGATTTCCGCTTGAATCATTGATGAGCTATTAAAGTCATTTCTATTTTGCTGTTTGTTGTGCGGCTGCTACGGCTCGTCTAACAAGCAACAATCTCCACCCCTACCCCCACTTTAGCCTTTACCTCTGCCTCCACCTCTACTTCTGCTTTTACCTCTGCCTCTACCTGTACTTCTGCCTCTTCTTCTACCTATAACTCTACCTCTATACCATGCCCACCCACTGGCAATTGCACTTTTGCCTATCTGTTGTTGTTGCTTCGATTGTTGTTGCTGCTTCAGTCACCAACAAGTTTTGTCACGTTCAAATTCCGTAGTTTATCACAACGCGTTGGGGAATTCACTCTGCAAATTAAGCAAGCGGCTGTTGTGGGTGTTCGACTGGCGGGGAAATTGCCAAAAAGCAGCTCAAGCCAGCTGTCATTCAAGCTGGCCAGGCAGTGCTAACTGCTCATTTAAGGCATCGATTGTTATCGATTTGAAGCGCTTTACATTTTGAGTATCGATTAGCTTGTCAGATCATGTCAAATATCATGAGTTATCGACGCAAATCAGTTCACACTTTAAATATCGATAAGTAACGCAGTCAAGTCGATCATTTCTGGTGTCAATGGTTATCGATTTGAATCATTTTACATATATAGAAGTTAAATATCGATAATATATAATTGTGCTATCCACTATTATATCCATGTATACGAAAATCCCCATTCGCATTTGTAATGTCGATAATTATCGAATTCAAGCATATGGAAACAGTCATGCAGGTCATCCTTTATTCAGCCACCCATTCACTTATGGATCAATTATGAACTGCGATTCGCTCGTTTTTGTCCGATAATCAACTTGCCTCAATGTACATAATTTGATGCTAACAATTAGCGCAAAAGGAAAAGAAATTGATTTAAGCCGCTTTTAAGTGCCGCACACAACGACAGAATGCGTCCATTGTTTACGTATGTCCTCTCGCGGCATTCTTAATGAAACTCGACATGGGACTTGAGCAGTCCCTGCGGGGCGCGCAGGGCTGGGCGGCATGTCCGATAGGCAAAAAGCTTAAGAGCCGGCAATTGAATCGCTGCTGCCCATCCGCCTGACTGCCCGCAGTTAATATATACCCTGTAGAGAGTTGCTCGGAGTGAGACTCAGAAGTGGACTGATAATTATCAATGGATTTGGGGGTTACCAAGGAAATGTGTATTTCATCATTTAATTAATTCATGAAGCAATTACATCGCGACGCTAGTCTTGGACTAGTGTGGGTGACATTGCGCAATTACAGGGTATTGTCTAGCCGCAGCACTTTAATTTGTTGCTGCTGTGGCCGTATGCGGGAGGACGTGGCAATTGCCACGACGACAGCGACGACGTTGACGGAAATGAAAAGATAATTTACCCGCATGTTTCAACATCAGCATGCCATGCCACGCCCACACGCACACGCACAGACGCTGGCAGCGGGCTGGGAGCGGGAGGCGGGGAGCGGCGGATGGGATATCCATGAAGATGAAGCCGACTCCCATGTAGGCGGGGATTGGGTCATCATCGTGCCGCTAATGCTAATGCTGGTTATCTGTCTATCCATCAGCTGGCCATGTTATGATGTAAATGCCGAGCCACTCGACTGCTGCCACTGATGATAATGGCCACCACAATCCGCCGGCTGTGAGTCCAGCTCCGCCACCGCCACCGCCACCGACACCGACACTGACACCGACACCAACTCCAGATCCGAGTCCGGCCACGACTTTGGCTTCGGCTGCAGCTCTGGCTGCGACTCCTGTTCGAGGCAAATATGTCGCTGCCTGTCTTGTCATTGGGCTTTGCAGCCGGCAGACGAAGCTGCCAAACATTTAGTCTGTCTGCGGCGCACACACTCACGCACGCACACACACACACGCACACGCGCACACACTCACACGCACACACACATGCTCAGTCACGAATTTATTGTTCTTAAACATCTGAGCATGAATGAATGACTGTGCCAGCTAACTGGAACTTGCGTCTGGCCATTGGCATTGTTATCGGGAGTGGGAATCGGGCACTGCGGCTGGAGCCCGGCCCTGGTTATATTTGAATGCCAAGTTGCCAGTTGTCACAAAGTGAGTGAAATATAGTCAAAATGTCAAATGTCAGCGAAAGACATTATTACTGGCTAGTTGATCCGACGACTCCTCTCCGTCTCTGTCTCCGTCTCCGTCTCCGTCGTCGTCGTCGTCGTAAACTCCAACTGCTGCTTCTGCTTGATGCCTGCCTTCTTGTCATACGCCTCATCCTGGTGCGGATTGTCTTCGTCTGCAACGGCGCAGATAATCGATACGCACACGCATTGCATGCCTTCTCTCTCTTCCTGCCCTCACTCTCATTCTCTCTCTCTGTCTCTCTCTTTATCTCGATGTGTGTGAGACCGAAAACCGAGACCATGTCAGCCCATCAGCCAACATCATCAAGCGTGTGTTGCTCCTGCTGCTGCTCCTGCTACTCTTGCTTCTGCTGTCTGCTTTATCCGGGCCTTTAAAAACTTCAGCTTGAACTTCTTCAACAGCATTGGCTTTTAATTTGCTCATCAGGCTCGAGTGAAAAAACTAATTTAAGCTTACAACAAAGCTTGAAACAAATATCGCTTGTTATTTTACAAAATATATCCAATCAATTATTTATTGAAATTAAAAATTGTGAAAAAAGCTTAAAGTAGGATTTTAAATTCGAAACACTTTGCAGCGCTCCACATTCTGCTGCTACACGAACTATTTTAAAAATAGTTTTACAGGATTAAGCTATGAGAATGCTTTACGTATACGTCCAAGTGCTCTTTGGAGCTTCTGAGTTGTTTTCGAGCTTCCAAAGTTACAGCTCAAGCTGTTTAATGCTTCAACTCCAAGCCAAGCTCATTTGAGTTTGGCAGAGCTTCCATGTGCTTTTCGAATAGAGCCGAAAGCTTTGCAGCTAAAGTCATTTGTTAACTGAAACTGGAACTTCAGCTCTAGTCAAAAAATTGTTTGTTTATCTCATTTACACACACACACACATTAAAATAATAGGGAAACTGCAATTTTCGTAATAGCTTTAAGCGAATAGCAGAGCGCTGCACCCACACGAAATGGAGAGTCTGCGCAGAAGCGAGGTACGCGAATACTTTGTGGGCGACTACAAGCTGCTAGGGCAGTTCGACAAGGGCTCCTTCGGCGATGTCTACCTGGGCAAGTGTCTATACACTGGCAAGCGTATGGCGATCAAGATGGAGAAGAAGAGCACGGCGCATCCGCAGCTGGCCTACGAGTATCGCGTGTATAAGACAATGCGTCCGGCTTTGGGCCTACCGCGCGTCCACTACTTCTGCGAGGAGGATGACTACAGCGCACTGGTCATGGACCTGCTGGGTCCGTCGCTCAACTATTTGTTCGAGTTCTGCGGGCGAGCGTTCACCATGAAGACCGTGCTGATGCTGGCGGACGAGCTGCTGTTGCGCCTGGAGCAGGTGCACAGCCGGGGCTTTGTGCATCGGGACATCAAGCCAGACAACTTGTTGATCGGCCATGATCTTTCGTGCAAGCGCGTGCACATGATCGACTTTGGGCTAGCCAAGAAGTACTGGGATCCCATTACCAAAGTGCACATACCCTACCGGGAGGACTGCAGCATGACGGGCACGGCGCGCTTTGCTTCCATTGCCGCGCACGAAGGCATTGAGCAGTCGCGCCGCGATGATCTTGTCTCCGTGGGATATTTGCTCATCTATTTCCTGCGCGGCAGCTTGCCCTGGCAGAACCTGCCGGCCCCCACAAAGCAGGCCAAATATGAGGCCATCTACGAGATGAAGCGCTCCATGAGCAACGAGCAGCTCTGCAAGAACTATCCCAGCGAGTTTGCCATGTACCTGAACTACTGCTACAAGCTGGGCTTCGATACCAAGCCGGACTACGCGCTGCTGCGCAAGAGGTTCCGCCGCCTGTTCGACAATCTGTACTTTCGGAGGGATCTCATCTACGACTGGGAGAAACTTACCTTGGAGTTCCATCGTAATCAGAAAAATCCAGGCGTAGGCAGCCCATATGCCCCTGGTAAATATCTTCCGGATGATGGGCGCAGTGGCTATCCAATCATACGCAACGATAAAGCAGGGAACTGGAGCTAGTTACAGCTTGAACCAATTCCGAATCGAGTAAGAAGAAAAAACATAAACTAGTTCCACATTCCATTAAAATACTAATTACCAATAAACAGAGATGCATGGAATAAATCTAATCAAATGAACTAGATTCAATGGTGAATAATTTATCAATAATGAACTAGTTCCAATAGCAAACAAGCTGCCAATAGACAGAATGTGGCTAGGCTAAATGAACTACTTCCCATACTATTCGAAAAGCCAATAAACTGTATGAACTCTAAATAGCGTGCGACAAGTGAACTAGTTCCCAGAGCAAATGAATAAATTGATTGAGCTCCACAAATTATAAATCCCCTCGGACAGTGCATGGAATATAATTTTAGTAAGCTTTAAAAGTTTTATTAAGCTATTTTTGGATTGAATAATATGTGAAAATTACATTTCCGCTTTTTTCTAGTTATCTAAAGAAAACAATTTCGAATTGGCCAACAATATCTAAAATAAGAAAAAGTTGGCCAACATTCCTTCGCAAAACCTCTTGAGAAATTGGGTCTAGGAAAACAGTTTGAAGAACAAGAAGCGCTTAGCAGGCAAGCGAACTGCATTCACCTGAATTCATTGTACCTGTAGCAACAAGCCGCAACAAAAATCCCCGCCCACTCACACCCACTTGAGCTCTGGATGGGCGTATGGGAGAGATAGAAAGAAATCAAAAACACAATCAGATGTTGCCATAGTTGCAGCACACTCGACAAACAGATAAATATATATAAGGAGTGAGAAGGAGAAGCTGCAAGAGAGAGTGAGAGAGAGAGAGAGAGAGAGAGGGGGGGAGGGAGGGAGAGGTAGGCAATGAATGCCTGAGGGGCGTTTGTGGAATGGACAGCATCAACAGCCACGCTTCAGCGGCGACAGCTAATAAAAATTGTCCAGTTTTTCCAATTTGAGAGATGCCAACGCCAACCGTCCCCTCTCAAGAGAGAGATAGATGGAGGGTGGGAGAGAGAGAGGGGGGAACGGCAAATAGAGCAATTTAAATTGGAACGTGATTATGCAAACGTTTGCGCAGCTTAACTCAAGTGTCGCTCCGTGCCGCTTGGCCAGTTGCCGCTGCTCCACACACACACACACACACATACACATAAACACACACACACACTCACAGAGAGGCTATAGGGTCATGCATTACAAGACTTGAATCAATTGTTAAGGCCATGTGTGCAGCAAATCCAAAGAAAGAACTACTACGCACACACCCAGAGTGAGAGACAGGGGGAGTGAGATAGAGAGAAAGAAAACCGTGCATAGTGTGGGCACGGCATTTGAGTTGACCATTAACCAGGCTGAAAGCATTCAAAGCCCTTGAGTGCCAACAACAATCGAAGCCATCAGCTAAGACCCGGGACTCTACTGCAGCCAGTCCAGCAGGCGCCGCAGCCTGCGCCCGGCCCGGCATTCTAGCAGGAGCACAACTCCGGCCATGGCCATCAGCGCCGCGTAGCAGCGGTAGAGGCCGTGCAGCATGTCGTTGGTGATGCGCGTGACCAGCTCCACGTTGCTGCCGACCTTGCCGAACCGCGGCGTGGCCAAATAGCGGCGCTCGATGTGCGACAGGACGCCCGAGCTGAGCAGCTGCTCGATCTTGCGGTCGATGCTAAACTTAAGAATCGTGTTGTTCGGAAAGTAGATGACCAACTGGTACAGGTAGATGGGCTCGCGGATGTGGGTGAGCCGGCTGCTGCTGTGGTGATTGCGCTGCCAGTGCGCCAGATTGTTGTCCAGCGAGATGGTGACCAGGCGCGAACCGCGCCGTGCCTGCTGCAGCAGCTGGTAGCGCTGCGAGAAGTTGCCCTCCATCAGCTGGGTGAGCTGGCGCGGATAGAAGTCGTGGTAGCCGCTGCTAATCAGCGTGTAGTTTTGCCGCAGCAGCCCGGCGAGGCCCTGCGGCAGCGGCTGCTGCTTGGGTATGCGCAGCACATCGAACAGCTTGGCCTGGTACGCACAGCGCAGCACTAGCGTCAGCAGCAGCCAGTTGGCCAGCAGATGGCGCAGGAAACTGCTGTGCGACACGCGGTTCGTCGGCACCGGATTGCCAGTGGTTGAGGCCAGAAGATTTTCGACTGGATGCTGCAGTCGCAGGCGTCGCCCGAGGCAGCGCACACAGACTAGCGCCGCGAGCAGCGTGGCCAGCAGGCAGAGCCACACGCCCGACTCAAAGGGACGTATCAGCTGGCCGAAGGGTCCCAGGTAGCGTTCCGACCGCACCACAAAGATGAAGTAGCTCTGATGATACACGGACGAGGTGGAGAACATGTGGCGACGTATATCCGACCCACTGAAGCCGCCAATAGCCATCTCTGCCTCGCCAGCTGCCAGCTAAATGGGGTAAAACGAGGGCAAAAGTGATCTAACTCAGCTGAATAATCCAAGCGCCAGTCTCCTCTCACCTGTGCGAAGCAGCCGCTGAGGCTGTCGGTGCTAAAGATCTCGCTTTTCTCCATGGGTATCTTGAGGTGAACGCGGAATCGCAGCGCTGTGGCCAGCAGACGGAGCAGCTCGCCGCCGATGCCATGCAAGTCGTTCATGTCAACCAGAGCACCATTCGCTGGCAGATCAGCGCCACCTGGCGCACGGTACATGAAGTGCGGCGGCAGCACATGGCCAGTTACATTGAAGGCGCAATTGCTCAGATTGCTGAAGCGCACGGGAAACAGCTCCGGGCGCACCAAACTGCCATCGGACAGAAACAGATTGCTCCGATACGTGTGGATACCCGGCGAGCAGTGCTCCCTGAACAATCTGTAGGAATAGAGAGCGATCTGATCATCGTCCTGCTGCGCCAGCACTACGACATTGATGATGCGCTTCAAGAGCGCCATATGAACCATGTGACGCACGGAGCTGTGCAGCTCGCTTTCCGGCAAACGAGCCATGAGAACAATTAGAAAGTAGAACTCACGTTCCTGCAGAGGATGCGTATAGTTAAAATGGAGCTGGCTGGTGGATAGAGAGAGGAGTAAAGAGAGAATGAGAGAGAGAGAGAGAGAGAGAAAGAGATAGAGTGAGTGAGGAATCAAGTTGGGTGAAGTTAAAGAGAGAGAGAGAGAGAGAGAGAGCGATAGAGACAGAGAGAAGAAAGTAAATTTAAAGAGAGCTAAGCTAAAGCGAGTGAGAGCAGAAGGGCGAGTCTAAGATCATTGTTGAGATAGGGGTGGCAAGTTAACAAGCGAGACAGAGACAGAGACAGAAGTGGTTGCAAGACAGGGAGAAAGAAAAGGAGAGAAAAGGAAATTCAAGTAAAGACGAAGATAGAGAGGGAGGTCTAAGAGAGCCTAAGATCAAAGCAAAGCCATGGAAGGTCACTGGGCATGAGAAAGGAGATCTCTCGCTCTCTCTCTCTCTCTCTCTTTCTCTCTGTCTCTCCCTCTCATCTAAGTTAGACAGAACATTAAGAAAAAAAGCTCATAGACAAATGGCAATCAGTTCAATCGATCTACTCACTCAAAGGCCTTTGCCTCGTTGACCACGATGAGCGTATAGTCCCAGGGCTGCTGAATGCAGGCGGTCGGCCGATAGAAGAGGATAGATATGTGCAGGGCCAGCTGCTGGAGCAACTGATCAATTAGTTGTCGCTGCTGATGATCCACGAGTGACGAACAATTGAGGCAATGCTGCCGCACCAGGAGCGTGTTGATCCTGCTGGCAATGTAACGACTGGCCACATGCAGAGTGGCATCGCCCAATCGCTGCATGTCCCGATCGACAGGCCGCCAGCCAAAGAGGTGCCCTGGCTCCAGGCCAAGGCAGAGGCAGCAGAGCAGCAAGAGGCCGACTGGTGGCCGCATGAGGACAGCGTTTCGGGCTGAATGGCAGACCAGGAGCCGCCGCAGGGCTCGCCAAACTGGCAGGCGCTAATGTAATTGCTGTTGATTGCGCTGATACGCCCTAATGGAATTGTGCTGATAATTTTGACTAATTGGAAGCAATTGCACTTGATGCTCACAACTTGGATTCGATTAACTTCAGCTCCGCTGGCTCAAATGGAATAATTAAAAATGCAGCTGGAAATGCGTTACGCTGTCTGCCCACGCTTACATATGCTTGATTGAGTGGCTCGAGGGTGCAGAGGGGTCAGCCGGTCGATAGTGCTCGACTAGCAGATACCCTCACCTCTGCACAGAGCGGCGACAGCAAATATAATGTCCAAGTCTTAGCTAGTTGGTAGACAACGATTTTTATCGATTAAAGGCAAACAAGATGAATGCTCCAGGAGGGCAAAATAATAGACCAGTATTGGATATAGAAATATTTATAAAAAATATTCAGAATATCCCTAAATACTTACGAGAGCAAATACAAATCTATGGACTCATTGTTGAAAATATGCTCAGAGTAAATTATATGGGCTTAGCTTAACGGTAATTCGCAAAGGCAAAGACAAATCGTATTAATCGAATGAAGTTGCACACAAATGATTCAATCAACTTATGTCACAAAGTGAGATTGGGAACTTCAGATTGAGGTTCGATTGAATTTGAAATGTGAAATGTTTAAAAATATAGCAAATGCAGCTTTAAATTGAGCCAAGGCGACTCGAGCCTCCGCATGGCTCCCTACCCCCTCTCTTTCGCCTTTCAGTCTGCCAAGCTTTTTCTCGTCTTACTGAAAATGCGGCCAAGTAGGCGGGGCAAAAGCAATAAGCGCCACAAAACGCGCACTCTTGGTAATTTAAGAAGCAGCACAGGGACAAAACTTGCAATGGCCAGGCCAGGACTGGGCTGAGCCGAGCTGCTCTGGTCCAGGCCTGGCCTTTAGGTTCACTTGATGTTATTTTACAAGGACACGCGCACAATTTATAATAACGCCGACTGCCGACTGAGGACTCGTCCTGGCTAGCGCAGCTATCGGCCCGTGGACCACCAAATGACGCCTCACTGTGTGCGCGCGCCAACGTAAAGTACAGTAAAGTAAAGTAAAGTAAAGCCAAGGCGAGCGACTTGAGCTGTGCAGAAAGGACACGCACACACACACATCTCTATTTGGTGTGTGTGTGTGTGTGTTTGCAAACGAGAAAAATGAAGCGAAACAATTCCAAGTAAGCAAACAAAACTGATGGAAGATAATCTACTTGAAGCATACTTTAAGGCGTATCTAATGGTCCTTTTAATGTTTAAACACGCTTTCGTCTGTCTTGTCCTTGCTGAATGCCCAGCCACCCAAGCCGCCCAGTCCTTCGCTTCCCCCTCCGCGTCCACTCGGTGCCCCAGCCAAACCGAAACCAATGTCCCATGTTTATTTTATCCACATCATCAGCCCCGAGAACCGAGTCCTCACAATAGCCAGGCCAATGTCACGTTCTTTTTTCTTGTTATCCTCTCTCTTCCTCTCTCTCTCTCTCTCTCTCAGCGTCTCACTCGTCTATGCGTCTTAGTTGTTTGCCATCTCTTTCTCTTTGTATTATTCACGTAGTTTAGTGTTGCGCTGCGGCTTCTTTCCTGTGTTTATTTTATCACAATAATTCCACATTTTTGCTTTTATGCATTTTTAATTTGAACAGCGCACAATCCTGTGGGCGCTGGGAACAGCGAGGGCGGTGGGGACGGTGGAGGGCGTGGCGCTTCAGACTGTGCATGCTCAGGCTGCTGGGTCAGGCTCAAGTGGTAATACCTGCACGGAAAAAATGAAATAATGAGTATAAAAATATGAGAAAAATATCGATTAGTGTAATCGATAGAAATTATCGACTAGGTCGGGTAAATTAAGGTCAGTAATGAATAAGAGGTATGACATTGTTATCGATACTGCTACAGTTATCGATACAGCTCCGACATACGTCGATATTGCGTCGTCGTCGTCGTCGTCGTTTGCGCTTTTATATATCATGTTAAATGCAGCATGAAAATATCTCAAAATTGGAATCTGTAGGCTAAGCTGGAAAATGTATCGATAACTGTTCCATATATAAAAATAATTAATAAATGCATTAAAGAATTCTTGTTTTAAGACTCTATTTAATTATTGTTATTGTTTACCAGGTATTGCTAAGTACTGCGCTGCGTACGCCCATTAAATCGAAAGGCAGTATTAATTTATCGATAACACCTTTATTTCAAAAAGCATTTACTCTACTATAATATATCTATACCTATATATATATATATAGGTATGTATATATATATATATATATATACCTATATATATATATATAGGTATGTATATATATATATATATATATACCTATATATATATATATATATATATATATATATATATATATGTATTTATTTAGCTTTCTGTCCATGCGCTCACTAATAGAAATTGTAGTGTGTAGAGTTGCCACCATGTTGCAATTGGCCACAAGCATCGGGCACTGTGGCTCATCCTGCAGCTCATCCTGCGGCTCATCCATGCGGCTGTCGCTGGCTGCCACCGTTTTACGAAAAACGATTACGCACTAAGCCTATAACTTATGTTGATGTTTTCTTTTCGTCTTAACATTTGCAAATTTGTCATTTTTTTTCTTTCTTCCCTCTGCGTGTGTGTGTGCGTGTGGGTATGTGCGTGGGTGGATGTGGGCTAAGGAGGGGGACCGATGGCTGCTTGCTTTAGCTAACCAATATTTTGCTTGTCCGTGTTCTTATGCCGGCTCAACTTTTTTTCTTTTCGTTCTTATGAGGAATTTTCTTGCTGTTGTTGTTTCCTTAGCTTTCATTTTAGTCCTTCGTTACGCTGCTAATAGTATTGTCCTTGTGTGCGTGTGTGTGTGTGTGTGTGTGTGTGTGTGTGAGCGTGTCTAAGTAGTCAACATTTTGTTGCGGCTTGGCCATTTTTAAGTACTGTTTGCCTATTTCAGCTGCCTTATCCACCGTGCCTCTAGTCTCCCATTGTGTGTGCATGTGTGTGTATGCGTGTGTGTGTGTGTGTGTGCTTGTATCATATTAAACTAATCCTAAATGGTTTCCTCACGGCACATTTGCTGGCACTTGTTGGCGGCCGCAAAGACCTTAGCTACCCACCTGGTCGCCAGCTGAATGCCAGCCTAAGCATATTTTACAGTCCGCAACGCATAGAGAAAATTAAAAATATATAGTATATACATATATATATTTTAAATATATATATATATATATATATATATATATATATATATATATATATATATATATATATATATATATATATATAAGCATACTTATGCACGTGTGCATCGTTCAAACGCAGCCTCTACGCCCTACTCTCTCCCTCTCGCTCTCCCTCTCTCTTTCTCTCTCTCGCTCACTCAGAGTCAGTAAAAGCCAAATGCGATTATAGAAATCACAGAAGAGTTACCAGATTTCCAAAGCACGGCATTACCTGTTACCCGCTTTGTATAACAGAGCGGCTCTGTTCGGCCAAATGCTATTCGAAAACTATCTGTGAATCATAAATAAAGTTTTATTGCATGCCTGTGAGCGCAAATGTGTGCGAATTGATGTATGTGCCATGGCGAACAAGCCGCTTTTCATGCATCCATATCAAAGGAGGAAAAATATATATGTATAACTATAAACATATATATGTATAGAACTATCGATGCGAGTTGAGCGTTTTTATGTGACGGACACAAATATTTATGAAGTTGTGCGCTCTTTAGCTCAGTTCGGTTCGTTTTATATGCACTGTGAACTAGTTCATTACTACGGAACCAGCTCAAGTAAAGATCATAGATCTTTTGAGCATTTCAGGTATTGAAAAATGAAATCTTAAGCAATTATTCGTCATAGCGAAACTCGTTCAAGCTCTTGAGTAGTAAAGAAAAGCCTTGCCCACCTGCCAAGCTGAATCAACTAACTCATAATATGAAAAATATTTAAGATTGCTTTTGAGCATGAACTAGTTCACTCTATGTCGCTCTAAAAACGAGATCAGTTCAATCAAAACACGCGCAACATGCAAAACTGAACGAAATGAAATTGAAATCAAATTTTTAATTACAGAAAAGCAAAAAAAGAGAAAAAAAAATATATATATGTATATATATATAAAACGTCAAATTGAAACGGAAATGCAGGTGTGAGATAAATTCTCCTAATTTTTGATTGATTGCAGTGAAATTGGTATTGAATGAGCGCCACTAATTGAACAACAAATTAAAATCAATCAATCGCTGCATCATACGCTAATGAGTCACACGCCGCCCAGATTCTCGAGTCCCGGCTTTTCCACCTGGCTGCAGGTGAGAGAACAAATTGACTTTGGCATGGAATTATGACAAAATTGCATTTTGCAAATGCAATTGAAAAGCAGCCATTGACGATTGCACTGCCATTGTCGGTGTAACACATGTGTGTGTGCGTGTGCTTGTGTGAGTGTGTGCAGATCTCATTTATAAAGTTATTCGTTAATAAATAGTTAACAATCAACGATAAATTGGCAATAATCGTGTGGCTTGCTGAATTGAACCAGAGAGCCAGTCACAGGGGCGTAGATACTAAGAGGGATTACAAGTTGCTCCATCTGAGCTATAGAGGGCGCTATGGGATTCAGAAATTGTATGAAGTTGTACATATGTATAAATGATCTGTCCAAAAAGCGAAAGATAGGTTGAAGGAGAGAAGGAATGAAAGAGAGAGAGAGAGAGAAAGAGAGAGAGAAAGAAAAACAGAAAGAGATAGACCTCATAGAGAGGTAAAGAGAGAGAGAGAGAGAGAGAGAGAGATAAAAAAGAGAAAGAAACTGATTGATAGTGAGCGAGGGAGATATTGAAAGAGAGAGACAGAGAAAGAGTAAGAGAGAGAGTGAGAGAGAGAGAGAGAGAGAAGGAGAAGGAAAGCGAAGGGAAAACCGAAGGATGGAGAATGAGAAGACTAGAAAAATATATAGATAGAAAGAAGGCGACAGATAGAGCGAGAGTTAGCCAGAGAGAGAAAGAGATAGAGATAGACAGAAGGGAGATAAATAGATAGATTTAGATATAGAATAATGCTATTGAAATAAATAAAAAGGACTCTTAGATCTATATGAGTGGGACTCAGCTTATCTATAGTCTTCTCTCTCTCGAGTTGGCCATCTCACCCGATCAACCAACGTGGCTCAAATCCCAGCTGCCAGTCCGTTGCCTTCATTGTAAACAAGCGGACGCCACTGCACTGAGCATAGGTCATATAGAAACTGGTGCAAAACGATAATAATTACACATATTATGTTTAATGCAGGCCATTGTGCAATGCAGCTGGCAGCAGGAGTGAGCAGGACAGCTAGAGTGTGGCTTAAGTGCGGGCGAAAGAGAAAGACAGAGTGGAAGAGAGAGAGCAAGAGAAAGAGGGGAGTAGGAGATGGAGAAGGTACGCGCTGTGCATATTTTGCCGCTGATTTCCACTTTTAATTTAAAGCCATTGTTCTAAGGCACACACTCACACACACACACACACACACACGCTCTGACAAAATAATTTTGTATCGAAAGGCATGCCAAATGGCCAGTTGATATTTTGAAACTGTGTGACACAGAGAGTGAGAGTGAGAGAGAGAGAGAGAGACAGAGACAGAAATAGAGAAAAGGAAGGAAGAGCGAACCCATGTGAATCCCTGATAGTTCATGTAAATGATAGCCCATTGGCCAAACAATAGCCGTTAGTTAGTTTCCCGGCTCCACTCCATACAATTTTTGTTCAATTTTTGCAAATCGCTTAGCATATTTTTTGTTCGTTAAATGTACCCTGTAAATGTATAAGGAGGCATAAGGTATACACATGTCTTTACTTGACACATGCTCATATTCAACTCAGCTCATACCTCAATCCAGAAATGGAAGTAGACTGAGAACCATGAGTAACCCAATTAACTGCATTTGATAGTGCTAACTAGTAGAAATATATTCATTTAGAATCGACCAGAGGCCTAACTTTTCAATAGAGGGTATCTAGTAGCCGTATACTTCAAGCACATTGGCTCCTTGCTGCATTAATTTAAGCATAATCATCGAAAATCATGGTCGATATTCATTCTATGCAGTGCGAAATAAACTCAATGCCTCAACTCAACCTGCTGTCGGGTATACCCTGCGCCACTCTCCGGGTCGCTAAGGAGTAGCGAGTAGAAATCGAATATGCTCAGTCAGTTGGCCAATTGATTACCTGGACAATGGGCAACCGCCAGCATATTTTGACCTCTGACAAGCGACTCATGCTGGGCAATTAGGCGAGCCTGGAGAGGGCAGAGGGCAGAGTCGAGTGGCAGGGAGCAGGAGTCGGGTCTAGGGGTCTCCGGCTTGTGGCCGGTTGAGCAGCTTATACGAATAAGCGACGGCGGCTTCATAAATAACTAATAACCAAATAATTGGGCTGACATCGTCACCACGCTCTATGAATAAAGATTCCAAAGTGGCCCAGAGACCGCCAGCGCGCAGTTAACGGGGCGCGGGTAGACGATGGGGGACGGGTGGGGGCTAAAGGGGTTCTGTTTGTGAGCGGCAAAAGTCATGGAATTCATTTTCTTGTGGGTTTTCTTGTTGCTATTATTATTATTATTATTTTTTTTTTTTAATTTATTGATTACATGTTTTGCATGACGTGCCAAAAAGTCAAGTAGATCACAGTGGGGTATAATAGACCAAGACATACGCATGAAAGAGAATTTGTATTATTATTAATGAAGTTACTAGACCAAACATCTATTAGCAACTTCTATTAGCTATCCATGAAGCAAACCATGGCTATCAAGGAGAGTAGAGAAAGATTGATGAGCTATCGATGGCTTAACCGAGCTGCGATTGGGGCAAACGCATAGAATCAGGTTGGTAAGGTGATATGTGGTTTAAAATGAAATATCTATATATATACTATATTCATATTATATCTGATAAGCACAACGTATTTGAATTATAAAAATATTTATAATTATAAGTGAAGTAGGAATTTTCAGTAACTAGTTTGCAATTTTATAACAACTCTTAACATTTCATTTTCTATTATTTATTTTTGAACACAGCCATTTAACAGTTTATTTATAGTTCGCTTTATGGAAGAGTAGAGCCCTGTTAAGATTAACATTTAGTACAGCTAACAACAGTTAGTTAACAGTTGCTTAACATACTTTCAAAGCTCAAGTACTGTTAGGTTATACAGCTTTCAATTTGAAATTCGATTCGAAACTGTTGCAAAACGTATGCTGTAGATGGCGCCAGCAAAGCTTTCGAGTTGGGAAAGTTGGGCCAATTTAATATCCTTGATGTGGGCAATTTCGAGAGACAGCTTACAGAGGGAATTCATTTATAGACCTTATATGCAAAGAAAGAGATACTACATGGCTAATCTTTTTGTTTTGAACAGTTGTATAAGGATAGACATAAATGTGAGAGAGCTGTTGGAATAGCTGTAGAATTCAATAGGAAAAGCAGGCACTAGCAGTTCTAGTGACAACTGCATATCCCCTTGAGTAAATTATATATGTATATTCTATATTTGAAAATAGAATAGAAAGACAGGAATTTTGCTACTCACTCTGAACTGAGGGTAAAGTCGATGACTCATTGTGAATCACATTAAAGCAAATTATGCAAGGGTAAAGGCAAAGATGGGTTTTTCGATGGATTCTTTAATGCGTGCTGCCACGCCCACGCGCCCTAGTGGGCTCAGTTCCGGGCTATCATGTGAATTTTTAATTACACTTATGGAAATCAAAACACAAGTAAACGATGTAAGCGCGAGTTAAGCAGCGGGCGACACGTGTTTAACGTCCAGTTGGGAAACTGGATGTGTATGTGGATGCAGATAGACCAGATATATGTATATATATATATATATATGTATACATAGAGTATATACAGATATGCACCACAGTGGATAAGCCACATAACTGTTTGGGTGGCTGGGTGGATTGGCTGGTATTTTGGCGGCTGCTCTTTGGGCTCTGCTGACCTGGCGCATTCGTTTAAGCGAGCCAACTTGTAAATTGTATTTAAATAATTGCATTAAATGGCAGCTGATCGCCGCGTGAAACTCATTTATTTTTATTAGCGCATTGTAATTGCAACATCACGTGCCACGCGCTGCCGCAGGACACCGCATGCAGGCCCATCGAGAATGAGCAAGAGTGGGAGAGAGTGAGAGAGAGAGAGAGAGACACAGAGTGCTGCTGCAACAGTTGTCGAGTTCAATGGCCAGCAAATGCTTGGCAATTATTTAACCAAAAGGTATTAACCCAATTTTCATGGTTTCATAATTAATCCAATTTGTTAAGCGTATAAATTAAACACAGATACATAAATACATACATGTGTGTGTGTATAAGTGTACAACTGTGCCTACGTGGATGCACGGAGCTCGGCAACCGCAAACAGTCGACCGATCATAATTGGAAATTTATTATACACAATGGACTTGTCACTGGCCTTGTTTACGCCTTTGTCTCCTCTATTTATCGATGCTGCGTTGATAGTCGCTGGCTCTTACAGCGTCGGAGACGGAGTCCGAGTCCTCACAGCATCCAGCAGCCGGCAACCAGCGGCCAACGACCAACAGGCCATGCAATCAGCATTGCAACACTCTGGCGTATACGTAATCTGCAGGCGTACAGGCAATCAGGTTAAGGCCTAGCGCCATTGCATTAAGTAGGGCAGAAATACTTTCGCATTAAAATTGCCAATTTCAAATTGCCTCAAAATGGGAACTCCGCAAAATTTCCCTTTCAAAAAATTTCTCAAATATCCCTATTTGCAGAGCTTTTTCTGCTGTCCCAAAAGGCAAAGTATTTCCATTAGCAAAAATGTAACACAAGCTTCCTAGCACTGTTACTTAACAGCGTGTTAACAGTGCCCTGATATGTTACATTTCTATTCACTGTTACTTGCAGAAACATAGCATTTATGTTACTGTTAACAAAGCTTTGAACACTGCTGCCAAGCAGAGTGTACTAAATTCTGAATCAATGTTGAAATGTTTCCAGCAATCAACGCCTAGCATAAATGGAGCATTATATTAACAGATGTGTAAATGTTCTGGTCTAGTCTTATAGTGAATATTAGAGTTGTCTAACAAAAAACATAATATACATTTATATAATTACAATTGATATGGTATTACAATGTGATTCGAATGCCTAGTGAACCCGAAAGATTCGGCGTCTTATCTTCATCTATGATACGCTACGATTATAGAGGTATATAAAATGCATTTAAATGTATGTATTGGAAAGCTGTTCGAGTACATTTCAAAATTGATTTAATAAGACAAAAACCACGAGAATTTTAGTTCTAGAAGATATATGACTTGAATGCATCAGATTGTTAGATATGACTTGAATGCATCAGATTGTTAGATTAATAGATAGTCATAATAATTGCAGTTCAAACACACAATTCACACAATCTTACAATAAGTATAAATATAGCGTGACCAAATAACAGCAATAGGAAAATACATATCCGTAAGAGGAAAATTAAAAATTTTAACATTACTGTCTAATCTTTGCATTAATGTTCAATTACTCTGCCAAGTGTGTAATGAATGATAAGGCATGCAACAGCTGAACAGGAATTCCGTTTAAAATGTTGCTGTTGAAATTTAGTTCTTGGAAATGGATAAACTCGCATGCTTGCCCTAGTTAAGTAATGTTTTCGATATACCTATAGCTCTGCATATTACAAAAAAAAGGTTTTTAATATATCTACAGATCCCAAAAACACTCAAAAAAATATATAAAAATTATATGTTAATAATTGAAGAAATTGTCAATAATAATGACTTTAACTTAAGAAAATAAATATAAATTATATATATATATATTTATAATAAATAAAAAAATAATCAGCAAAGAACAAATTTGTATTTAGGCACATACCCTGCATAAAAGTAATTCCTACTAAGAACTCCGAATTCGTGCTGGCATATGGCTAAGGATATAAGAGCAAAAATGTAAGAATATCAGAGTTTACAATGTGAATTGTATAACACTTTCGTACTCTTGCCTGCGCACGAGCTGCATTTTGTATGGAGCTAACATCAAAGAGATTCATGAATGACACACCATTCAAATCTGCTGGATATTTGAGACTTTGCCTAGTTAGGAACCGTTACTTTTAGCCAAGTTTCAGCACCTGCTATGCATATAAGAGACAGTTACGAGAGAGAGAAAGAGAGAGAGAGAGGACGCCTAATGCGCGTGCGCCTTGCGAACGTCTGTTAGCTAACATTTCGCACAGTTTACAGCAGCTGTTAACTGTTAGCATAGCTCTGGACTGTTACTGTTATATATAGAGTAACTATTTATAATGCTCTCCGATCAGTTGGAATAAAGCTAATTGGCTTAGCTGGCACTTTCAGAGCTTTACTGCACTTTAATCACAATTGACAGGGCCGGAGTTAAAGCAAATGGAGGAGGAGGCTCTTGTACATGGGAATGATGTGTGGTAGCTGGTGTGTGGTGGGCGGTGGGCGGTGGGTGGTGGACGGTGGGCGGTGGGTGCTGGACGGTGTGTGGCGTATGGTGTGGGTTGTACTCGATTACTGTCTAGTTTTTGTGTCACATGCTTGTCCGTTTGCTTCTTCCGGCCGTAACGTCTTCATGGAATGCCAGCAACAAAGTGAACGTTTCGTCCATTTGCAGTCAGCACGTCGCGCTGTAGCCCCCTCCCGCGCCGCCTCTCCGCCTTGTCAGGCCCAACCCCTGCTCAGACGCTGTGGCAACTCCCCTCAGCACATTTTCGCCTTTTAATTTCGCACTTGGGTCATTTTGTTGTTTGGTGTGGATTATAAGACCACTTCATATTCATGCAACTAACAACCGGGCTAGGCACACACACACACACACACACACACACATACACAGAGAGAAAAAAGAAGCCTCGACCCAAGCCAGAGCCAGACTTATGCTACTTGCGGACTGGAGCAGCAGCAGCAACAACAATAACGTGGACAATAACAAGGAACAGGCACAAAAACCAGCCGCCTTTGTATTTAGCCACAAAAAGGAGCAGCAACAACACCAACACCAACAAAAAAGAAACAAAAATGTACAAAAAAGAAACTAAGAATAAAAATAAAAAATAAAAAGAGGGCGGCACAGCAAAAAACATTTCTCACTGCGAGCTGGCCGAGTGGGCGAAATGAGAGATGGCCGAGGAGAGGCGCGAGTCGACGCCAAGTGCAAGTTGACCAAAATGAAAGGCAAAAGGTTTCGCATAGGCAAGGGCACAGAAGTGAAAAAACACTGGGACTGTCCACAGAGCCGACCACAGCCACAGCCACTGCCACATCCACATCCCCCGCCTCGGCGCGATTCAAGCCCAAGCCAATCCTTTCCAGCCCGCAGACGCGACCCAACAGCTCGCTCCGCTTGCTGGGGCACCGGGCAGCAACAATATGTCCGTACGTACGCTTAAGTAGATATGTATTATACATATACGTATATGCATGAGCAGCAAGAGGAAGCAACAACAGACGAGGAGCCCCTCGCAGCTAGAGTAACAACTTAATTTTTGCCGGCAATGCCTGACCTCCTGTCCGTCCCCTGGCAACCTTTGGCAGGTCAAGTTTTTGACTCGGCAATTGAGTTCAATAATCAGGGGCATTGATAGTATTTGATTTGAATTCGGTCATCAATGGAGCTCTACAGAGCTAAAAGTAAACGAACTCTATTTGAATACTATAACAAAAACCGATCTGGTAACGCCTGGATAGGATTACTTTATATGCTTTACCTCTAAATGTGTGAATGAATATGTCAAATAGAATGTTTTCTCTCTTAATGGATCTATCTGCTATCTAGCAGCTCCCGTAACTCTAATTCTTTATATGAACTTCCAAGAAAGAGTCTGGCAACGCTTTAAAGGTTCTAACCAAGGTACGGAACAACTAAGTTTTATGACAGCTTAAACTACTCTTCAGCCTTTGTTCCCCTTTTCATCAACTTCATGTATCATACCCCAATCTGGCAACACCTTTAATTAGAACATTTTCATTAGGCAATAGGTCGACAATGCTTCGACATACTTTCTTCCTTTAATTAACTTAAGACGTGCTTATGGTGCTTTTTCCCAAGTAATCAAACATTTATCTTCAACACCTAAGCAAAAATCTTTGATCTGGCAACGTTTCAGCACGTTTCAAAGCATCTTTAGCATATGCTTATTATACGCTTACACCTTAATTAGCAAACAGCTTACCTTAAGTGCAGCTCATCAGCATGCCATACGCAAATGCTATTAATCAGGCAACGATCTGGCAACGCTGCGGCAGTTCTTCGAGCCTCACTTAATGGCATAATTAAGCCTGGACTAGCATCAACTTGGCAATATATGATTACACATTGTCTACAGTGCTTAGCCCCATTATTTATATGGCACACCAGAGTCGATAGCAGCTGGTCAGCTCTATTTTTAATATACTCTACTTAATCAAGTCCGACGGGTATATTGGCTCCTCTGCCGGAGCTTTCTCTATAAATGTAAATCTAAAAATTCAAGAGTTGATAAATTATCGACAGTTTTAAGCACTATGTAAGGGTGAGCTTTAGCTCAACATCGATGAATAATTCTTGGCAAAATCGAATATCGATAAATGATAAATAAATCATGTCGATAGGTGTTTACAATATGGATATTTCAAATGTTGATATTTTTAATGGAATCAGGAATCGAGTTCATCAAAATCCGGCAAGTATTGCGTTCCGAGCGGGTATCGCGCAGTCGCCTGCACCCGGCTACCTCACTCATGCCCTTCGCTGCTGGTTCGTTTTTCATTTTGGCCATTTTGTAGGCCAGTTCTTTGGGCGCGTTTCCGCTTCGCCTCGTTATTCTTGTTATTCTTATTGCTGCTGTTGTTGTTGTTATTGTTGTTGTTGCTGCTGTTGCTTTGTCCGTTTGTCTATTTGTTTGTCTGTTTGTTGTTTGTTGTTTGTTGTTTCTTTTGGCTTTGACTCTTTAGCTAAACGTCTGACCTCCGCGCTGGGCGTTGAAATTCACAGCTGTTCATTCGTAGCGCCCCCAATTGTTTTTCTCTCTGCCCTTTTCGCTTGCCTCACTTTGGTTTCCTTTATTTTTTTTCTCGCACTTGTTTCACGTTTTACTTTTGGCCAACATCCGCGTTTGTTATTCTTTTCCTTTTGTCAGCGACCTTTTACTCCTTTTTTCTCCCTTTGCCGTTGGTATTTTTTGATAATTTGTTGACCGTCACATTTTCCGCACATTTTGTTGGCCAGCAAAAGGAGCTGAAAATGTCTACATTTCTTAGCGGCCTTTATGACCGGCACCGCGTCTTCATTCCGCACTGCACTTCATTTCATCTGTGTGTGTGTGTGTGTGTGTGTGAGAGAGTGGCCCTCTTGCCTCTCTCTCGCACTTATCTTAACATTATTTATTCACAGGCGCACTCGCTCTGACTTGCGGTCGACGCCATGCACTAACCTGGCTAACAGCTACATGATATTGGCCAGCTGTTTGGTAACATAATTGCTAAAAAATTAAAGTGGCTTGGAGCGAATTGTTGTATTAAATAAAAACTAAAACAAAATAAAAATAAAAAATGATTATTAAATAAATAAATACATATATGTATATAATATAAAAATTATTTTAAAAATTAAAGAAAATGTTTACAAGTTGAGATATTTTATTTTTAGTTTAAAAAAAATATATATATATAAATAAATGTTAAAGCTTGAACAGAAAGTTAAATTAATGAAAAATAAATAAATAACATAAAAAAATAGAATTCCATATAATGTTCAAGCATGGAAACCTTTCGCGTCATTTTTAATATATTAATATCATTAACTCACTTTATTAAATATTCTTTGTTTACTCACTTAAATTTGAGTACAGTCGCTTTCTTTATTTTATTTATTTATATTTATTTATTATTTTCCCAGATTCAGCACTGCCTCAAAGTAGCCAGCCAGGTTTCCCATGGCACAGGCTTAATCGAAATTAATGAGATAGCGAACTAATTGTCGAGCATCGTTTGGCGTTGCCACCTGGCACAACATTCATAGCGCATTGCTCGAGAGAGCCCAATGCTAGCATTCGTAAGCATATTCAAGTGTCGCTCTCCGGCATTGGCTCAGCTCGGCTCAGCCATGTTTTGTTTTAATTAAAGCTGTTGGCCGCCCACATTCAACCCAGGGCACCCACTACAGTCCACGAAATACGGATACGAATACAAATACGAATACGCATACGTATCGCTGGCCGAAACTTCGGCTGGAGCTTCTTTTTGGGGCTCCTGTCCCATCAGCTGTGCCTTTTCGTCTTTTACTTTTGCGCTTGGGCTTGGAGTTTTTAGAGTTTGTGAACCTTTTTTTGCAGCCGCATGTCTGTGCATTAATGTGGCTTATAATAAGAAGAGAGCGCCCCGCTGGCCCCAATCTCTGGCGCAAAGCAAAAAATTGAAGAAGAGCAGAAAAGTTGCCCAGTTTGGGAATCCCAGTTGGCTGCTTTTGCTGTTGGGCAGCCACATCAAAGGCAAGGCCACCGTCCCTGACAGGCTACCCAGACTACTCCTGCTACTCCGACTGCCCAGGCTGCCCAGCCTGCCCAGCCTGCCCACCCTGCTCAGCTGCAGAAGAGACCATCGATTGTGGTCGCATTTTTGTTTATGTTGGTTCCGTTTCATTTTACTGAATGCCAGCAGCTCCCTTGCCCCTCTCAGAAGCTTAACTCGACACTTGCCCTTTCTTATTATCACAACTACTAGCTGTTGTCTGGTTGGTTGGTTGGTTGGCATTGATATTGATATTTGAGGTTTAGTTCAGCCATCAGCACCAGCTATCGACAGCTCGTGAGCTGTGTTTATTTTTCATTGTGGCTGGCATGAATTTATTCAACGCAACGTTTATTTATTGATCCGCTCCCATACCGAAGGCTGAAACCAACCAACTTCCACCAAGACAGACCTGCTTGACTGGCGGCTCCACAGCCAATTGATGTGTATCTAAATAATCACTTGACTGATTCAAGGAGCTATTAGCCATTAGAGTTCACTTCATATCTCCTTCATAGCTCCTCGTTGTCCCAGACTTTAATAGATATCACTAGCATATCGCAGATTGAGAGCTGTCACTATAAACTGAAAAGCTTTGGTGCTTGTTGTTGCAGTTCTTCACACAAGCCAAGCTGTGATCAGGCTGAGCATGGATTAAATGTCAGGAGATAGCTCCTCCAGATATTATTAATAAGCTTTCAAAGCTCATAGTCATATATTTTATATGCCCGGCTATTAATTTCTTTATGGCTCTCGCTAGATTATTCAGTGAAATGGGGTTTTCTAGATTAATGCCCATTATTAATGATGTAGATAAACTGAATTGTGTTTTAGCCTGCATTAATCTAAAGCTTAAATATTCTTTAGCAGCTGCTTTAGTTTTTAACTAAGGCTTGAATGGGCTTTTACTGCTTCTGGGATATTAGATACTCTCGGCAGCTTAAATAATCGTGTTTTGTGTGCTTGTAACACTTTTCCAGGATTAATCCTTTGATTGAGCTCGCTTCTGGCTCTGGTAGCGAAAATTAACGACATGCGCTTTTAGCGCTTTCATTTGTTTTCTAATTTAAATTTATGTTTATGAGTTATGACCGCTGCCCAAAGCACAAAGCCCAAGCTCTGAACCTGAGCCTATGGCCGCATCGTATATCCAGGCAGCATCATCCAGCTCCACCTCCAGCCCCAGCCCCAGTGCCAACCCCATGCGAAACCCAAAAGCCAGGAAAGCGAGCCCAGTCCATAGCCATGCACTTGTACAATGTATAATTATGAATTTCGGCTGCGCTCTTTGAGGTAAGCTATTAATTTTTAAGCGTATCGCGGCGAGCAACACGCAAATGCCACAAATTCATTACGAAAGTCTGAGATTAGTTTTCTCGACTAGAATAATTGCCAACTGTTCGGATGCGCAGCGTCAATTAGTTTTTGAAATATGCGCCAGGCCGAGATATTTGATAAGCCATGCCGTCATAAATTGCGGCCGAGCACCAAAATGGATTCGCTTCACAGGAACCAAAGATGTGGCCTATACATATATACATAAATATAGTATTATAAATAGATGCGACTGGGTTGGGCTTGAGCAACTTTTCCTAAAGGCAATTAAAATTCATAATATATTGACTCGACTGAGCGACATGGAACGACAATATATGAGTTGGGACTATAAATGGGATAATAGATAGTCTATGATCTTGGCTTACTTGGACTTGACTTAGCTATTATGAAATGGATTCAAGTAATCCTAATATGGGCGATACGTCCGTATAACGATGAACGCATAGAGGGACAAAGAGATAGTAATAAATCCAGTGATAAATATAGATATGTTTATTAGATCAAGAAAACATAGTAAGCTCCTAATATCAAGCCTATATCTTTCCCGCTTTCCATTCAGCTAATCATAAATTCTAAATATGTGTGCAAGCATAAAAAAGCGACTCGCTTATCAAGTTATGCACGTCGAAAGGTTTTCAATATTTTGATAGCAAACGTTTGCAAAGATTTTGAGAAATTCAAGTTGAATCACATCAGAACTTTTATGTTCTTGGGCTTTCTGCTGATGCACGACTATTTTCGATGCCCGAGCCAAATGCCACTAAAACGAACGCCAAGAAGTGTCCTTTGTGGATGAGCCGAAAAAAAGAAAACCAAAAAAAACTATGCGAGTGGCACAGAGAGTAAGCCTCAACCTTAGTCTCAGCCTTAAAAAAAAAAAAAAAAAAAAAAAGAGAAAAAGAGGAAAACAAAAAATTCATTTATTATTAAAATCACTTTCGTTGCAATGAGGATTCCAAATGTGCCATCGTTTCGTTTCTTTTTATTGGTATGCGTGTGCGTCTCTATCTTCCTCTTCCCTACCTCCCTCTCCCTCACACACACGCACACACACACAAGCACAAAGAAACACACTCGCTTTGCCTTTTGCTTAGCAAAATCCTGACAGGAATTGTCTTCAACTAGCGTAGACTTTATGTCCTTTGCTGCATGGCAAGCAAGCATTGCTTCATGTTCTGCTCGTCATCGACTGCCTCATCCTCTTGTTGCTGTTGCTGTTGTTGTTGTTGTTGGATTAACAAGTGTCATATGTGGTCCACCTGCCCTTCTCTCATGCAGAGCTGCGGAGTCCGTGTGGTAATGGCAACAACTCTCGGCGCTTTGCGCTCCACTGGCTCCACAGCCGCACCGTCTGAGGCTCGGGCCTTATCCGCATCCGCATCCGCATCCGCAGCCAGTTTGATGCTGCTCCTAATAGTCCATGTCCTACCTTTTGCACACATATTCTACACATTTAAGTCAAGTGTGCTTTGGAGATTTTGTAGTCGCTTTAAACACCTTGCACACCCCCACTGCCCCCACCCGCCGGCCTACCCCCTGCCGCCTATACAGCATTGTAGCTTGTGCTGCGTGTATTTTGGGGCTGTGCAAATGTCAACGAAAGTGCAAATAAAATCTAATGTTGAAATCATTGCAAAAGTTGCCCTTTTCCACACACACACGCACACACACACACACTGAGTGGTAGGTGTGTGCGTGTGTGTGTTTGCGCGTGTGCTTAATGTCCTTGTCATTTGGTTTGTCGCACCCGCGTGAATTTGTTTTTATATCAACATTGCATTTTATTGGTCGGTCGTCGGCAACTGCCACAACGCACCTTTTTCCACGACTCTCCATAGCAATTTACACACACACGCACACACACACACGCACATGGCAGAGCTAACAAATAGGCCCCGTTTGTCAGCGTGTTCATGCCAAATTTAACAAGCACTTTGACAACCTGTTCAATTCTATTTGCTTTCATTTATTTTCAAGCACTAACTTCAAAATTATGCCCGTGCATTGTATCTGCAGTATAAATATTGGACACGCACTTTATCTGGATGCTCAAGTTTGACATGCACTTTATATAACGACATTTCTTGTCGAGCAACTCTTTAATCTTAATATTTAATCTTAATATTTAATATTTTTGGTCGGGAGAAAGCGTCTTTTGAGATATTGCTATCAAGATCAAAAAACTTAGTTCCTGAAGTCGATAACTTCTTCAAATCGATTTAAATCGATTTAACACTTTATAGTAGCCCTTATCTATTTTAAGAGCTACAGCTGCCAGATTTCCTTTCCTTTCCCTCTGTAATCTGCCTACTTTATTAAGTGAAGCCAAACAGAATTCGACTTATGGCAACTCTTCACTTAGCTAGATCTTAAAGAAAAGTTAATTCAATGAGCTACAAATTTCGACTTTGTACCAACTATATAAATTTGTATAGCAATTTTTATATATTTATTAAATTGTTTTACATAATTGAAAAAAATCGTATTGCCTGGAGTTTTTGTGGTGCTCTGTTTTGGGCCTGGCGACCATGGAAATGGAGGGTGCTGAATATATGTATAAGTTAGGGGCGTGGCTCGCTCCAATATCGAATAATGTCGATTGGCAATTGGCTGCACTTGTCGTGGTACAACTGAATATTGAATATGAAGCGATTGCTTGCGACGGCTTTCTGAACACGTTTATAAATATTTGATGTGCCGCGCACACACACACACACATACACACGCACACACGCTCACACACAGGCAAACAGACTGCAGTGTGTAATTGCGCATATATATACATATATATATCTACATACATATTCATGTACAAATCTATATATGTACATATATACATATCCACATATATATACATATCCACACACATATCCATATCCATATCCATATCAAGTTTGCGCCATAACAATCCAAACGGGACAGATTTAATAAAGCGCCAGCAACGGCAAAAGGCATCGCCTAAATTCAGAAATTCATTGCCGGCTGCCTAGATGATTATCCAAGCGGGCAGCCAGGGAGCAGAGCCAGCAGCGAGCAGTGAGCAGCTTCAAGAGCAATCGGAGCTGGAGATGACAGCGTGACACGGTAGTTTAAGGAATATAAGCTATGCATATGAATGAAATTGGCTTAACAAGTTCAATGAAGATAAAGCTAAGCAAGGGAGCGTAATGATGGATAATGGAGCTCACGATATATAGAAATATATAATAACTGACTATAATATTGTCTAAGAGTATTGTATTATTTTTCTTTTCTTTCAGAATAATCAAATTGTTATTTTTATTGAATTACATTAAAATATTTGTATTTATTATTTCTTCATTTATTTCATTTATTTATTTCATTTATTATATGTATTCATTTATTTTATATGAATGCATATAAATAATTAGAATATATACATATTTTTTATACTAATTTTATACTGAAAGTGAAAAATTAAATTAAAGAAAAATAAATATGTATGTCATAGCCACATAATTTGTTGTAGATGATATATAATGAATGTATTATTCATTAAAAAATAACATATTGTCAGTTTTGTATATTATTATAATTTTTTTTCTATTATAAATATAATCATATTTTAATTATTTCCTTCTCTTCTTTTAAACTATTTAGCTATTTGATTTTTACATTGCATTTACTTATTATTTTTAGTTTATTTTAATTATTACATATCTATTTTTATTTATGCATATTTTCATTTATTATAATCTGAATAAGTTTTTATATATTTTTACACTCATATACATATGCATTTGCATACTTCATTTATTTATTATTTTTAGCTTGTTTTAATTTGTATATATATATTTTTATTTATGCATATTTTCATTTATTATAATCTAAATAAGTTTTTATATATTTTTACACACACATACATATGCATTTGCATAGATTCTCTCACGAGCTGCTCGCTCATCTCTGGTTTTGCCGTAACAAAAGGCATTCGAGTGTCAGTTTTATTTTTTTTTTGCTCCGGTGCTCCTTGGCTCCTTGGCTCCCCTCTCCGACTGCGCTCCACGCTGCTTGCGCTCGTCCGAAGGGCTGAGCCCCGTGCTGCCTGCACCCATGTTTTATTCAGAGGAGCCGCTTCGGTTATTGTATATCGGTGGCGTTGCCGCAAATAGTTTCATTTTGTAGTCATTGTATTTTCTCCGACTCAGCAGAGAGCCAACCAAAATTGGCATAAATATTTGAGCACCTATTCCGCTGGCTGCCCCCGCCCAGCTCCAGCTCTCTGCTCAATGAGCTCCTTCTGCTGCTGCTGCTGCTGCTGCTCCATGGCTGAATACAGTTATTGGTCTGATATTTCTCTTACTTTATCCTTGGCTGAATATAGCAATCGATACAATTGTATTCCTCTTTGCACTGATTCATTTTGTTATATTCAATTAATATCTCTCGAGGTGCGAGCCGAGCTGTAGAGGAGGAAAATCAACCAGCTCAGCTTAGTTATTGATGAAGTACATCGAATATATATACGGAACTGAACTCCCAGTTCATATTAGTTAGAAAATCAATCTAAGGCAGGAATCGTATGATCTAGTCAGACTTGATATTCAGAAAGAGTTGGAAAGTTCTTTGGCTAAGCTCAGAGCTCAGCTCGTGGCACCCTTGACGCTAGTCGAGCTGTTAACTCTCTGTTCAGATGACAAAGTCAATTGAAATGAAATTAAATAAATAACTCTGACTGGATGTCAACGGACAAATTGCATTTACACTAGCTAGCTAGAGCTGACTGATGAGGGCGGCAGTTGGGGGATTTATTTGTTAAGTACTTAAACAACAATTGAGCCGCATTTCGGATGCCACTCATTTTCGATGTTAAGCCGAAATGTAAGCAAAAATCATGATGGCTTTGTTGCAATTACAAACGCAAAGCCCTCGCATGGCGCACTCTCTGGCTCCCCCCGCCCCACGCTCTGTTGGCGGGGTCCGGCTGCCACGCCCCTTTGGCCTGTGTGCATCAGTAAATGTATCTGCATCTGCATATGTAAATGCAATCAAATTTGCAACGGTCATTTGGCCAGCCAACCGTCCAGCCAATCTAACGGCTATCATGTGGCATGTGGCATGTGGCATGTGGCATGTGGCATGGACGGCGCATTTATGTATTCATAAAGCTGCCGGTGCCGCCGCTGCTGCAGCTGCTGCTGCTGCTGCTGCAACTGAATGATGTTTACCTCATAAATAAATAATTGTTAAGCACAAATATATGCACACATCCAGCTGAAGGCGGAGACGCCGGCACTGCACTCGCAACAGACAGCAGACAACAAATTACCAGCAGTCGAAAAGTAGCCAAAAATTTCATTGCCAGCCACCCAGAGCCACCCACACAAACTGGAGCCCGTTTCCCCCCAAAAAAAGGACACAAATGTAGAGAAAACAAATACAAAATTGCTCTGCCTCCTCCTCTACGAATGTCAAATGCTCTTTCAAGCAGATACAACTGGAACTGAGCATTATATATAGTCATAATTCTATAGATCGATTAGCTATACTGTCATAACGATCGATAGGCAGATAGATATACCGATAGATAGATCAAATAACCAATAGACCCGTGGACATATCGATAGAAATGCTCTTTGAGCTACAGACATATCGCCTGATAGATATCTACATCAATAGACCTACAGACAGGTTGATAGACATATCGCAAGATAGGCCTATAGACAAACTGATAGACATATCGATAGATAGACCAATAGATAATCCGCTAAATATACCGATAGATATTGCGACAGACATGTATATGCACTTAAATAGATCGCTGAATATACTTATAGACAGATCGCTAGACAGATATGTCGACAATTCAATAGGCAGAACGATAAATATACATAACGATATCTATATAGATAGCTAAATAGGTGAAGCTCTATGTGCGCTGAGTGCTCACAGTTATTTGCCATGTCGAACCTTCTGCCAAAACCTAAACACTTTGCATGCGGAAAACAAAGTTCACAAACCAGGCCCTGAGGCATAAATTAAAATCCAAATAAAAATAAAAATGTTAGACAAATAAAAATGTCCCCTCTCTCTCGCTCTATGCTCGCTGCTTATGGGAGTCTCCCACTGGGAGAGGATTATGTAAAAGCCTATTAAAAGACGACTTCATATTTCCGGCGTTGGGCCCGTTGCACACTTTGAGCTGCTGCAGCAGCTCGCTAATTGACAACAGTTGCATACAAATAAGAGACCTCCTCCTGCTCGATGCTGCTCCTGCCCGATGCCCTGGCGCTCTGTCAGACCGTCAGACCGTTAGACCTATAAGCTTGTCGTCTCATCGAGCTAGACAGCAGCCGCAAAGAAACTGCAGGGAGTCGCTGACAGAGGAGATATTCTAGTTGCAGCAGGAGTCGGCGCCATCAAACGTAAAACTGCGGGCGGAGCAAACCAAATAAGTTCCATTCGAAAGCCGCAAAGTGTGAAGCGTCTCGCAGACGGCAGACGGCAGACGACAGACGGCAGATGAAATGTCAGGTAGTATATCATTTTTTAGTGTCGGCCAACCACAGTCCAGCCGCAAAACGAAAGGGAGCAGCCCAAGGATCATGGCCGAAAATATTCCCAGCCAAACTCCGGACTCGTCTTGCATGCCGCTCTAATAGATATCCTATAACTTTAATTAATAACTCTTAAGCGCAAATGCTCAATTGTTATTGTAAGAGTATCTAAGCGGGATCGGAAGTTCCCTAAGATATCCTGGCACCATATTCTCTCTTTATCAATTCTTTCTTTTTATTTCACTTTTTTCCACTAAAGAGCGTGAATTTCTTTAATGGGATTTCCTTTGCTGCATATTCTATGTCACTTTTCATAAATTGCCCAGCTGATCTCGAATTTATGAAATAGAGTTCTATAGAGACACACACGGACTAGATTAATAGATGGATAGAGGCAGCTTGAAGTGATTTCTTATGCTTACAGGGTATTGAAACCCAAAAAACCTTGAGCTCGAACCTCAAACCCCGTGTTGAGCTTTTTGTACACAGGACTAGAATTAAAGATCTTATGGTGTATGTTTTGTATGCTAGAAGTGACAAGACGTTACATATGCTAGACACACACACACACACACACCAAGCCACACTCACACTCACACACACGCACGCTCTCTCCCACACATACACAAAAGCAAAGTGCAGAGACGCATGTGCTAAACCAATTTGTCTGGCTGTTTGTGGTGCGCCCCCTCTCTCTCGCTCTCTCACACTCTCTCTCTCTCTCTGTCTCTTTTTCACTCGTTTTCTGTGTGTATTTGATTGTAAATATTGTTTCTGCCGCTGTTAAAGAGCCAGGAGCAATCGAATAGTTGCCAATATTTTCTTATCAAATCAACATCAAACATCAAGGATAATTTCTGGAATTTCCACACACACACACACACGCATTTCTGCTCGAGCGACTGCTGTGCACAGCAGCTCGAGTGTGCGGGCCACTCGGAGAACTGTTCGAGCTGCCCGCTCAGGGCCAAAGGTGAAGCCACATTACATCTGAGCAGCTGCTGCAGCTCCTGCTGCTGCGTCTGCAGTGTTGCTTATTTGCCGTTTACGTTGAGGCCACATCGAATTGTTACCGAGTTGGCAACATATAGGGTCAAAAATATGGGCATGACTTGTAATCAACAAAATGTGCATAAAATATAAAATGATATGAATGGAAGCCCAACAGGAAATCTACTTAATGGCTCCTGACTTATCGGATAGGCTTACAAAAGGCCAAGTAAATCGAAGAATAATCGAGTGAAAAATTTAAGTATATCTGGATTGAAATGTAATTTAATATCTCTCTCTCGGTATCTCCACCTTCTCTTCCTCTATAGAGTAAAATAAATATAATAATAATCTAATAACTAACTCTAACCCTAGCTTCATGCATGCCTTTTCTTCTTTTGATTTATTCACAACAGTTCTCTTTCTCAAAATCCAAGGGTATGATTCATAGGAAGAGAACGAGAGAGAAATAGAAGGTGAGAGACACCGAAAGAGAGATATTAAATTATATTTTAATTCAGATATATTTCAATTTTCCACTCGATTGTTTCTCTTCATCCCTAATTTTCTTGCATTCCACCTTTCTTCTTTCATATCTTTCTTCTTCTTGCATTCCCATCCTCTATACTTCGCATTCTCTCATCCTCATAATCTCTTTTCTTTTATCACTTGCAATTATGTTAATTATCCTCTTTGTCTCTTTCACTATCTGATAGGTCTAGCTCTCCCCTCTCCCTCTGAATCACTCGGTCTTACTCTCTTTCCCTCTTTCTCTCTCTCTCTCTCTCTCTCTCTCTGTCTCTGTCTCGCTCTCTCTTTTCCTGGCTTTTTCTCTATCTCTCTCTCCCGCCTTTAATATATCTATCTTTATCTACATGTCTTTGTATCTGCCTCTCTCTATCTCTCTTCCTCTCTATCTCTATCTCCCCTCTGTCTCTCTCTCTCTCTCTCTTTCTCTCTCTCTCTCTTTCGCTGCCTCTCCAACTTACTCCTCCTCTCTTTTAGTATATCCACAAACATCTCAAGAGTTCCTATATAGTTATCTTCATACTTCTCTTGCGCCCCAATCGTATTCTCTACACCGCTCACTGCGGTTAGGGCATTTCCCCGTCGGCTTCCCCTGAGCAGTTGAGTTCGCTCCGTGCTCATGTTAAAGGTGCGCTGTCGACGTCGCGTCTCGTCTCGTCGGCACTTTCTTCGTTTTGCAGGCTCATAAGAAATTCATAAGTATTTCCGCTTCTGTGATTTTTGATTCGGTAATTAAAATGCAACTGAGATTGCGCTGTGTGCGTGTGTGTGAGTGGGCTTGTATGTGTGTGTGTCTGTATGGGTGTATGTGTGTGTGTGTAACACATTTGTGCAGAGTGGAAGCATTTTTCATTTGCCATGCTTATATTTGTTATTGTTGTTGTTTATGTTTTGGGTTTTGTTGATTTACTACACACACACACACCTACACACACACACCTACACACACACACCTACACACACACACACACACACACACCTACACACACACCTACACACACACACTTACACATACACAGGCGTGTTACAAAAGGCGTCGGAACTGTTAGGAACTGTTATGCCAGGTGTTCAACTACTTCAAATACTTGGGGTATATATAGAGTTCGGGGAATACTGCGATAGCTCTGTGCGCATGCTGTATGTATTTGTGTGCGTGTGTACATGTGTGTGTGTGTATGTGTGTGCGTGTGCGTGTGAGCAATATTTTCATGCGCTGGCAATGGGCGGGCTTCTGGAACTGATTGCTTAAGCGCATTGTAGCCGAGCTTTGATTACTCGAATGGTTTCTAAGCACCTGGCGAACTGAAATGCAACAGTCGCAAAACGCATTATCTGCTTCACCTGTCAAGTGGACAAGAAGAAGAAGAAGTAGGAGGAAAAGAAAGAAAAAGTGGGGGCAGGAAGGAAGATACCAAATCAAGATTGCGAGAAAAGTAGCGGGCGGAGAAAAAGAAATGAGAATCTAGAAAAATATAACATTTTGCAATTTCATTTACAAAAGTTTAGCTACAGAGGGGAGGGGGGGGGGGGTAGAGATAGCGAGTGAGTGGGTGGGTGGGATTGGGAGAGTGCTTGGTGAGGTTCGGTTAGTGGATGGTTCCGGCAACAAGAAAGCGGCTCAGGCCAAAGTGGAGCTCGGCCCCTGCCAGCGGAAGGGGCACTGAGAGCAAAAAACTAATGGCATCAAAGAAGAAAATCAAATATTGCTCGAGTGCCACTGGCAGCAGCAACAACCAAGCAGTCGAGCAGTCGAGCAGTCGAGCAGTCGAGCACCCAAACAGCCAAACAGCCAAACAACAACATTCAGCGGTTTGCCGTGTAAGAAAACATGCAGATGGTCCGTCCAGAGTTTTTGGCTGTTACTCGCGAATGATAAACCGCAGCGAAGTGGAGCCAAGGGGCGTTGGGGGCGTCTGGAGCGTCTTTCGAGGCGAACGAGTTTATATGATTTTGATGAATTTCCGAGGCAACGACGCCAAAATGAAAATGAAAATGCTCAGCAGGAGGCGCGGGCCAGAAGGGCGCAGCAGAGGCAGAGGTCGCGACTCGATAAGTAGCAGTTAGGATTTTGCTGCTCAGCATCCGCGGTTTAACTGTGAGTACATCAGAGGAGGACAGGCAGAGAGAGAGTGAGAGAAGGGAAGGGGGGAGGTGGGTGGGTGTAGTCATCTCTGAGGGGGGCGCCATACCTGCCTTGAGTTTAATATTAGAAATTGCAGTGAAAACGATAAAACTCATTGAAGGAACACAGTCGCCCATAGGGAATCCGCAAGGGGAGCGGGCAGCGGTGAGCGCGGTGAGCGAGGGGTGGCGGTTGCCGGGTTGGATTCACAACATGGACAAGTGAAGCCACTCGCACTGGCACTGGCACTGGCAAAGTAATTTCCTGCAATTTGAACTTAAGAAAAATAAGGAAGCGTCTTTGATTTCCGTGTGAAATGATGTGAAACAAGAGAGTTGAAGCAGCTTCAATGGAAAAGGCCACCTGGGAGCGAAAGAGCGAGAGAGAGCAGGAGAGAGCGAGCGAGAGAGCACACCGAGAACGCTCAGAGAACTCACAGAAGCAGAGCAATGAGCGCTGCTAAATTTAATGAAGAGTTTTGTTGATTTGATTTATCATTTGCCTTAGGCCTCGGCTCTTATTGCATTATTATTGCGTTCTCTGATTGGCAAACATTCGCAGTTGGAAATGCATTTGCAGTTATTGCACACGCACAGCCGAGCGAAGAATATTGCCAATTGGAATCAAGTTGAGTTTCTTATTAGTTTTTGCTTCGCTTGGCTTCAGTCAACGTAGCAAGTTTCGAATTGCTTAAGGACTACTCCGAGCTGATGATAAATAGGAGGGATATCCAATTGGAATTAAAACATGTCACTTACGGCAGTTTCATACTCTGTGTTAGCCAATTCAGAGTTTGAAAAATCATAAGAGATGATCACTAAGAGACAATACCAATTGGAATGGAATGGTAATTAGCTCTTACTGCCCTTGCTCCAAGTATAGACTGGAATATTTACTGAGGAGTAATCGCAATATGTGATAAATAAAAATGAAATATAGTTCCAATTGGAGCATTATTACGTTTCGTATTGGATGCATTTATCATTAGCCAATACAATGTTCTAATTAGAACTGTAAAATTTATAGTTTCTAAAATACGTGGAAAATTTTATATATTTATTTATATTCATTTAAAATAAATGTACAACTGGGATCATTAGCTTTTTACACTTCAAATTTTAAAATAATATATAATATATATGTTTGTTATTATTATTATTAGCAAAACTGAGTTCAATTAGAATTATGTCTCTCTTATAAGCATTTGCTATATTACCCCTCAGATAAACATTATCAATTGAGATTATCCAGCTCTTCATATGAGTTTTTCTATATTTCGACTTAGTTTACCCAGCGTTCCAATCAGAATATGTGATTTACTCATATTTCTAATCAGAATCTGTGCACTCTAGATTTCATAAGAGCATATTGAACGTCCTTTGTCTAGGCCAGGCAAGCGCTTAGCACATCATCATTATTCTGGCAGGCTTCTTTATTCTTTTAACTATTTATCTCTTCCTCCCTCACTCCCTCTCTCTCCCCCTCTCTCTCTCTCCATCCTTGCTTATGCAACTGGCTTTGCCATTAGGTATGAATGGCATTCGCTTCGGCAGTTGCATTCAACAGCATAGCACAGCCAGTGAGCATCACGTTCCACTCTCCACTCGCCCCCTCCGCCCAGCACTTGTCTCCCCTGTAGTTTGTTAAATGCTTGTTATCTCGCGCGTTTTAGGAATATGTACGGCCCTTCACGACGGTCGCGCTGCCATTTAGTAGAGCATGACGCTAGTTTTTGAGCTGTTTTCTTTGTCATTTTTTCGCCCCTTTTTTGCTGCCAGAGACATTCATTCCAATCAGACACTGGCTACCGATATACCGTGTTTGGTAGGCTCGTTGCCAAAAAAAAAAAAATAAAAAAAAAAAAATAAAACAAAACAAAACAGAAAACAGAAAAAATGTCATGTAGCGCATCTTTTTCAGTCCGGCACTTTTTATTTACCTTTTCGCTTTTTTTTCTTCTCTTTTTTTTATCACATTTCGGAAATGTTTGCGCCCAGAGCAAAGCAACAGCAACAGCAGCTCGAGCTCCTTCTCCAGCTGGACGAGCGAAATGAAATGCCTGAGGGCAGTAAATTTAAGCGGCTGGCAGGAGCTGGAGCTGCAGCTGGAGCAGGAGATGGCAATGGCCACGTGGCGTGTAGAGTATTTACCGCCATGTGCATAGTTTGCAAGTCTGCGCGGCCGTCGCGACACCTGCAGGAATGGCCAGAGCAGGGGCAGGAGCAGCGGCAGCAGCAGCAATAGTAGTGGCTGTAGCTGGAACTATAGCTCCACGCCGACATGGCCACTAACAACATCAAAAAGTGCCAAGTGCCAAGTGTTTGCCTTGGTCAGCGCAGTCCAAGCCCAAGCGTCGACATTTAATTTCTTCTTTTTTCGGGAATACTCTTCAATCTGAGAGGGTAATATGCTGCTGACTCGCAGCACGTAGCGCCTAGAAAAAAGACGACTTCTGTTGGCTGTCAACTTATCAACATACTATACATCGAATGACTATATTATAAGAAATATCGGAGTTAATTGAAGTTCATTTTGAAAAGCTACCCATTTGATGAAATCATACTATATAGATGATATATGAATCATATGATATAGTACTACTAGTACATGAACCTTTTCTATTTCTTGGCATACAAGTATGGATCAGCCGCTCCCTGTGTAATCTTATCCCATCCTCTCGCAAATGAGATCCTTCACACAAAAAATCAATTTCAATCAATTTTATATTCCAATTAAGTCTTAACCAATATCCAAATCAAGCTAGCTTTGCCTTCTCAAACACAGATCTAACTCCTCCAGAGCATCGGATCGTCAGCGTGCCATAGTTGCTAGCTCTTACTTTATTCCCCGTCTATATATATAAATTTTTTTTGTCACCATTTTTGGCGCTGTGACATTTTCTGGACCCAGCCCATGCCCATGGCAGGAGCCAACAGATCCAGACCGTGGCCTAATATGCTGGCCGTATAGTTGGAAGTATTTCGCTTACTTCTTTTTTTTCTGGTTTCCTTTTCTCTTTTTTTTGTTTGTTTTTGCTCCTGCACTTGTTGGCTACTCTTTTATGCACATCGATTTTCGCTCAGTGCTTTTTATTTGCCAGACAAAATGGACAACGGACCCTGGACATGCGGCTCGGCACGACTGTTTGTTTGTATCCACGGTTTGTTTATGTGCCTTAACTGGACACGAGCAAGTTTTTAAAGCGACATTTAACAAAGCACCCAAACTTGACAAAAACTGACCGCCCAAGTGGCCCAAGTAGGAAACGTCCAGCTCTAAGTGCCGCCTGGCTGCATTTCGGTTCATTTGTCGAGATCCTCGCCTTGTGATTAAATCGCAAATTACTTTGTTCACATCCAAATGGGTGTAAGCTTGGCTTAAGCTGACATTTGAGCAACAAGTGTTGTATAATATTATTATGTTTTTTTTTTTAAATATAATTATTGAGTTTGATGCTAAAATTAATAAGGATTTAGTTGCAGCTCAGTTGGCCATCAATTCAGTTTGCTTTCAGCTAACACTCATTTAGTGTTGGATCCATGTCTTCAATGTCTTCAAAGCAGCACTTATCAGCACTAGTTTTTAGTGCATTGACTTTAACAAGTGCTTGCCAACACTTAGATTTCGTTAATCCAGCATTTTAGACCAGCATTTGCCAACACTCCTCTGCATTCCAATCAGATTATATTGTTGCTATTTTTGATTGAAAAGTGCTTGTCAACATATAATTTTCTATATACATTTCTGCGTTGATCAACACTGCAGCTTACACTCAATTATCAAATCTCAATCAACATCTAAATTCTATACATCAGCATTTACCAACTCTAGTTCACTTTCTGAGTTAATCACAAGCTAAGCCACGCAATAAAGTATGGCCCATCTATAAGCTAATGATTCAATGTAGTACAAGCGCTTACCAGCACTTGCTGTTAGCATTTACCAGTACTGCTCATCGATTATCAAATGATGCGTGCAATACTATTAAACCAATTTGCTATAACTACATTAAGTGTATTCAATCTTAGCGCAAAAAACTAATATATCTATATGTGCACATGTTCATATATAGGTATATAACTATATACATATATAGGTATATTACTAACTATATAATCATGTGCTAAATACAAAGCAGCAAAATTGAGCAATCATTTAAATTTCTTCTTCCACTTTGCAAATTTTCGCAAATATTTTGCTACATACAGCTTCTCTGTATGTGTGTGTGTGTGTGTGTGTGTATGTGTATGCAAATATACATACATGCATTACTCAACACTGGCTGCTTTGGCTGGCTTCGCCAGTGCTCAATTAATAAAACTATTTTACTTGAATAACTCAGTTTGTGTCAAACTCTGCATATGGCAGATGTCCGCCTCTCCCCTCCCAGAGCCGGGCCATTGGGTTGGCTTAGTTTGATTGTCGGCAGCTACTGCATTTGCGTTCATGCCACCAAATCGTGCAACAAAGTGAAATGCACTTAGGCCGTGCGAGTGTGTGTGTGTGTGTGTGTACGTGTACGCAACACATTCTGCAATATTGCATATTGTAGAGGCGCCCTTAAATTCAATTAAACTACAAAGGCAGTTAGGCAAAAGCCAAGGACCGCACGAGTTCGAGCAACCCAAAGCGATGACAGCCTCGATGCCGATGACGCTGCCGATGACGCTGCCGATGACGATGGCGATGACGATGGCGATAACGATGATGGTGAGCGTAAACTGAGTGCTCTTTGTGGTCGTACCCAACCTGACGTACGCTCCTTCATCCATGCGCCAATTCGCTCAAGCATTCAATCATATGGCTTTACGGTACTCCATGGTCAGCTGCAAGAGGTTTGTGTAATGAAACCTTACTTAATTAGATACTTGATAGGGCGACCTGTGAAAGTGCTAGCCATAATTGCACTTAATTGGCTTGACGTTTGTCCGTTATCAAACTCAACTGCAATTATAGACACTATAAATCAGGGCTAATTAGGGATTTTTCTACGGATTGCTTGAGTTTCATTTGGAGTTTGCATCTATGACTACTTTATGGATTGCATTCAAACACTATTTGACTTCAAGCTAGGGTATGCGACAGTCGGTGCTGCATGCGAAAAAACCTCTGCGAATTGGTTTCTGTTTTTCTAACGTCTCCTGCGTGTTGGCTGTACAAACTGAAGGGATATGCGAGCTGTGCATGTGGGTCTGCTGGGCGGGGCTGGCCGTGTGTGGGCGTTGGGGCGTGTCGTACATGTAGGTGCTTTCTAATTTCATTTACACGCTTTCCAACACTGCTCAACATCAATCGAGCTGCATTCAAATGTTTTTCTAGCTGCACGCCCAATCGACTGACTGACCCGCTAGGGTCATGCGGGCAGGTAAATATAGAATGCCATAAACACACACATACACGTCTATTATATGCATTCATGGGTGTGTGTGTGTATTTGTAACTGTATTTTGTTAGGTGTTTTACCCTTTTAGCTGAGAGACGCAGCACTGCAGCAAACGAGAAATGCGTCGCAGGATCTTTGTGTGTGGAGCGCAACGCTCGGCTGGCTACATCTGGAGATGATGTTGATGATGAAGCCCAATGGAACTGTTGCTGCTGGTGCTGCTGCTGGTGCTGCTGCTGGTGCTGCTGCTGGTGCTGCTGCTGGTGCTGTTACTATGTACAACTAATTCCATTAAAGCAAGCTCTAAGTTGATTTTCAATTGACTCCTCATTTGTGTGGGCAAGGAGAACGCGCCGACAGAGCAGGAGTCTGCGCTGTCAGCAATCAACATGTTCAATTGAGCATATCCTGCCTGGGCAGGACACAGCGACAGAGCGACGCAATGTGATTACCCAACGCTATTTTGTACACTCATACACACACACACACACACACACGCGGGCATCGAGCATCAACACCAGGACACACAAGGACACATCCCTGCTGTCCTTGCGTCCGTCCAGCGGACGAAACTCTGGTTGCCTTTTACATTTCATTGGATTTTATGCGTTTTACTTTATGCTGATGTTTTTATTATTAAATTTCCTTGAATTTTCATTTACATTTTTTCTCTTCTCGGTTTTTTTTTCTCCTTCTTTTTTGCGTGTTTCGCTTCAGCTCTGCTTAAGCTTGCAGCGCTGACCCGCCCAGGCTGCCGCCCACTCTTTTATCCTGTCGCTGATGACTCCTCTTCATTTTCACACTTTTCATTCAATTTATCGCATTTCGCAAATTGAGTGTCGCTTTCCTTAGATCTGCCGTATTCCACTGCTCACCGGCCCCCTCCTCCTCTATCTCTCTTTTTCTCTTTCCCTCTCTCTCTCAGCGTCTAGGCATGGCTTGACACCCAATTGTGCTATTAGCCGCCCCAGGCCTCGACTCGCAGCCCACTTTATAATTAGCTATTTTCAGATCTGCGCTTTCGATTCTCTTATTCTTTAGTGCAATAATTCAATGCGAACATAAAACATTTGAATGTATTAGACCTGGAGCCGCATCTGCAGTGATTGTCCTTAGCTTGAGCTGAGTCTCAAGCACTTTCCACTCACTCGGAATACAGACCGAGCTTAATAAATATTTCCCCAACGCTCGTTTTTTTCTTTTCAATATAAATATTTAAATATATTAAGAGATATATATCTCTTGCCCTAATTAGGTATACGCCCAAGCCAAATGCCCCACACTCGCCTCTCGGAGCTGCCAACGCTGCAGTTCCCTCAGCGCGTGTCCCCTCTGTGTGTTTATGTATATATGTATAAATGTGTGTGCGTGTGTGTTTGGTAGCTCGCTATCAACACCTTCAACCAACTGACTCCAATCGCTGCTCTACCGCCCCACCCACTCCTCCTGCACACCCGTTCTAACCACCGTTCAACCCATTCGCGTTCCAATTCATTTTTCAAGCAATCCCCCCGCATCCTGCTCTACTCACTCCCACACCAGCCTCGAGTCGTTGGGAGCGCCTTATGCACGCTTCATTTTTGGCAGCTCATGAATATTCATGGACATGAACGCGCAAAGGCTCGACTAGCTATCTACTGGCGTCAGCAGTTGGACTGGACTGGGAGCAAAGCGAGTGCCAAGGGCTGAGCAGAAGGGAGTAAGCAGGAGTATGAGTGGGAGTCCTGGCATATTATGCAAGTCATATTTTTTGTCCGCTTGCCGCATTTACACAAATTGCTCACGCCCAGCACTTGACCTCACGCCCCACGCCCCGTCGTACCCACAGCACACAGCACCGCCCCACACAATATACGCCGGAGTAAATTTGCAGTCTGTTTATTATGGGGAAATCTGTCTAAAGTTCGCTACGGCTCGGGTTAACAGTAGCGGCATCACAGCCTGGTCCGCTGTTCACCGTTGTCTCCAGTTCCTCCTGATCCTGTGCCTGGTTTTGGTTCTGGTTCTGGTTCTGGTTCTGGTTTGGACTCAGTTCCGACGTCAGCTCAGATGCTTCTTCCTGCTGCTGCGACATTGACAGCAGGGACAGTGGCTCCAATACTTGATCCAACAGCTGATCCGACGCCTGAACCGACGCCTGATCCGACATCTGAGCCGACCCCTGATCCGACACCTGTTCCGACTTGCCCGGCTCCTGTGCGTTCGACTGCATTAGTTCCTGTGCGTGCTTGGAACTGTGTTTGGCCTTGGGCATAGCAAAGCGCTTCGTCCAGTAGCGCGCCACTTTGTCGTGCTCCTTGCGATTGCATTTGTATTGGTCGGCAATGCCCATGACTAGCGGATCATTCGGATTGCACTCGCCAATCAGCACCCAAATGGACAGCAGCACCTTGCCAATATTCATCACAGGCGACCAGCGCTCGTTCAGCACATCCAGGCAGATGACGCCGCGACTGTCGACGTTGCAGTGATAGATGCGCGTTATGAAACGGATCTGGGGCGGCCGGAAGGGGTATGCGCCTGGAAAGCGTATGTCTAGCTTAAAGGTGCCACCCTCGTACGCCGTGCCGCTGGGCCCCATGATGACGGCCTTCCAATGGAACAGATCCTCCTTGTACATCTCGGCGCTGCAATTGGGCGGCGGATTCTGCATGATCTCGTTCAGCTCCCGCTTGATGCGCATCACTGGACCGCTTAGCTGGGTCATGGGCGTTGCTGAGCCAACTCTGCTGCGGCTATGGCTGTGGCTGGTGTCGTTGATGTTGTCGTTGTCGTTGCTGTTGCTGCTACCGCTGCTGCTGCTGGCAGCTCCTGCCTGATGGAGCTGCTGGCCATGGTGGCTGCTGCTGCTGCCGCTGCCGCTGCTGCTGTGGCGGCTGAAGTGATGCTGCCGTCCCTGGCTGGTGCTGGGCGCGTTCTCATCTCGAGCCGCCTCCTCGCCAGAAGGAAGGGCCTTCGCGGCCATCGGGGTCGGCGACTCCTGCACGCTCTTCGTTTCGGACGTGCTGCCTTGGGCCTTACACGACAGGTTCGACATGCTATCGGTCTTCGCGGCCTATTTTCTCCTATTTGTTACTCTCTAGGTCTCTCGCTCTCGCTTTTGGTTCAAATTAAACGGTTGTGCAATTTGGAAAATTTGTTATTGGAAAAACTGTTATTGGAAATTTGCTATTGTTCTCTTGCGTTGCTCACATGATTTTTGAACTTACATTTCTGGAGTTTCGAATTGAAACTAAATCAAATTCACCTTTTCCCTCAAAACACAAAAATCGTAGAGCTACAAAATGCCTGGTTGATAAGCTGACGATAATTTTGTAAAGTGAAAGTACAGTTGCACCAAATGGGGAACTCGTTAATTGAAAGTGAATTGCTTTCAGTCATTAGTTATTTTTCACCTTTAATTTATAATTAAAACTCTAATTGAGTGTCATATGTTTAGTGTGAATATCGATATATATGACCATCTACTGATGATGCTATATATGGACAATCGCCTAATGTATCTGCATGTATCTCAGATATATCGCTTGCGCTTAGAGATGAGCCAATGCTGCTCTACTTACGATGCAATATATCGCCAGGGTAAACCATCTCTATCTGATGTGCGTATCAATGCAAGCCTTGCTCTAGCTTTCATCTCAGACAATCTGACAAGCAACAAAGTTGCGATATGCCCATATTTATATTGAATGCACTTTAAGTTTATTTCCTTGCACTGTTTTCCTTCGGAATAGTCTTGCTATGAGGGGCGCTTTTGCTGCCGAAGGCAATATTCAGTTGACAGGACCATCAAACGGAGTGGAGGATTCCGAGACTGAGGGCTGCGACCGCCCATTCGCTGTAGCGGCATTTTCGCTTGTTTGGACAAGTCAAACGTTAATGAACTTAAAGAAATTAATTAAACTGCCATCCAGCCAGCCAAGTCAGCCACATGTGTCTCATCTGGCAGTGGGGCTGGCTGTGGGGCTGGTGTTGGGGCTGTGCTGTGTGTTTGGCTTAACGCCTGCGACGCCTTTATTGAAAACGACATCCGGTCGGGCCATCAAGCGGCTTCATTGGCCACTGGACGCAAAGTAAATGCAATAAAAGCAACACCGAAAGGGCTTGGGCCGCCAAGGTGTATACATGTGGGCGTGGCAGTAGCACGGCCAGCCACCCATCGAAAGGCAGACAATATGGCAAAAGTGTTCAGAAAAGCCAACAGCTAGCAGATGCTCTCTCTGTCGTCCTCCCCCTCTCCCTCTCTCCACTCAAAACTCTCTCTTTGTGTTTTGTTTGTGTCTTGGCTCTCTCATTAACAATTAACAGGAACTAACGATTTTAACGATTTTAACAACTTTGAACAATTTGAGCATTTGAACGATTTAAGACGTATTAAATGTGCTCGCTGCGCAACGGCGACGGCGCTGTGCCCTCATATTGGCCTCCATTGCTGCATAGTCGGGCAAACGCTGCACAGTCGTGAGACGCTTCCAGAGGATGCCAGCAGCGACGATCATCTCGAGCACTATGAAGACGGTCCAGACATTGTAGATAATGCGCATCCAGAGAGCGTGGTCGTCATACAGATACCAACTAAGGCACATCATCGGCAAGCAGGCGCCCAGGGCTCCGAGGAGCACCACCTTGGAGTACGGCCCTTTGGGGCTAAGATTGAGCACGTAGCCCATATAGATGCGCATGGACTCGATAGCCACAGTCAGCAAATAAATCAGCACCATGGATAGCTTCAAACGAGCCCATTCCTGCGGGAAATAGAAGCCAATGAGCGCAGTCGTATCCGTATCAGTTGTGATACCGATTATGATAATGATAAAGGGGATAATGGGGAATACTTACATAAACGAACAAGTAACAGAAGTAGCTGAAAGCCCAGCTGAGGGCCACGTACAGATTGCCGTCCAACAGCATTTGCATGACGAGACTGGAGGGCACCGGGCTTACGATGTGAGGCATTTTTGGTTTTTTATTTTTTTTTATTTTTGATGAAAAGATCGAATTTTATAAAATTTTAAAAATTTCCAGAAAATAAATAAATAAAATGCTACAATGGCTGTAAGCAAGAGACTGAACTTTTGAGGCGAGCTCCGTAGGCAGGAGCTTGTCAGCTCGACGCACAGCACTCTATGTATTCAGAAAGTTATACAACACTGAAACTGAGTGTAGTCTAAGGGCATGATATACAGTTTGAATATATATATATATATATATATATATATATATATATATATATATTTGGAATACTTTACAGAAGGAGGACAAAGGGAGCAACAGGGAAGAATCCCAATAGTTGGAATATGGAATACCCGAATATACATATGGAATGCTTCAGAGAGGTTGAATAAAGAAAGGAGGGAAGGGCGGAAGAAGATGGAACAACCTGAATATGAATATGGAATAATTCAGAGAGGGTGGATGCAAGAGGAAACGAAGGCAGGCAGGGAGGAGGCAGGAAAATCCCAATCATTCGCCCAAAATATGCAGTTGTAAAGGCTCTATCATAGCCGATGGACCACACTTTCTTATGAGTATCGCGGGCATACTATGTGTGTATTTCTTGCAGGGCATAAATTACGGCACATGTTGAATGTTGTACGTCCGTGTGCTGCACGGACGACCACCTACGGATGGGCTGCTGAACGTTAACATTCACCGATGCTGCGACAAAATTAACAAATGAGCCTGACAAACGCCCGATGATTCCACGATGCAAGTCCACGGAAAAGGCCGTCGGTCGTTTGCATGCCAAACAGTTTGTGCACTCTCAGCTTTTATTGAATTCCATTACAGTATCATGTCAGTCAGGCGAACAGCAGAGCAGTGAGCCCTCGTAACGTCATCATAAAAGAACGACTCCACCAACATCAGCAGCCACAGCGTCAGCGTCCTCAACCTCATTCCCATCCTCATCGAAGGGCCCCAACGTCATAGCTGCTGAAAATAATGAAAAAACATTGCAGTAGCCGAGTGCCTGAAATTGACGTTGTCGTCATTAATGGGAAATTGTTTTAGATGTCCTCAGCATTAAGATGTCCATCCGGGTGGCCAGCCCAATTGCCATAGTCGTTCCATGTACTCTCTTGAGTACGTGTGTGTGCGTAAGTGTTGTCAATCATGCTGTATGTGTGCACCACATATGGACAATTGGCTAACATTTTCAGCTGCAGTCGAGTTGAGTCTGTATATCGATAGTTCAGCTGCGTTTAATATTTATATTTATATTTTATTTTAATACTTCCTGTAAATATCGATAATTTTCGATTTCGATCAATTAAATACCATCCATTAGTTTGCAATATTAAAAACTATTATTTGTTCAATTCTTAGCAATACACATTCTTATTGACAGCAATCGATTAATATCGATTGCACCACATCGATAATTATCGATTTTTATTTTTTCGATATGACCTCGACAAGTATCAATAAACATTGAAGTAGATAAAAGCTAAAAATTCCAAAGTCTGCATGTAGCTATCGATAGTTTAGCACGTTTGAATATCGACTATTTCCGCCAGCTGCCGAACCGGCTTAAATTGCCTCGCCTGATTGCCATGCGATAAAATGTGAAAAATCCGAAATCCTTTAGACTAGCACAGAATTTAGGGGAGATTCAAACAGGGGAGTTTGGCACTTGTAGGAATGCGAGCCTTTCTTTGTTCTCACTGGAACTAGCTAGCCCTGTGCACCGAAAGGGATTCACATCTGTTGATGACAGCGACAACTTGGTTAACAAATTTTGCTGCTTTGAATGTTTATGGCCCAACATGCGGGCATAGTAGATTTTTGCTAGCGATTATGTCCGACCGTAAAGCAAAGCCCAAAAGCCGATTCTACTCCGATACGAGTAGAACTGTGCTTCCGGACAGGCATCCGTCACAGAGACCCAGACACAGATGCTTATCGAAATTGGTTTGCGGAGCAGCAATCCCAACCAAGCTCTTCAAGTGGCTATCGGCATTGTTTTCCAAATGCAAATTTATATAAATTAGTTTAAAATTTAGAGGCCTCGGAGAGCTTGAAAACTTAAAATAATTGGTAGGCCGGGCGGACTATTGAAACATCTTATGAAATGTTAATGCTACTTTCCTCAATAATTATTAACATAATTATCAATATTAGGAACACATATATCGATTAGAAATAGTAATCGATAACATGCTTAGCCATCATATATGAAAAGATGCTAAATATATATAATAAGCCATAAAACGAGGTACGAAGGTTATCGATGACCACAATATTTATAGTAAACGTATCGATTACTGTGGGCATTATATCTATCGATTACATGTAAATCGAATACCCATTTATAAGTACAGAAACACAGAACACGAAGATAGCATGGGGATGAATAACATCGAGATAGTTAACATAAGTATGCCTACCGATAACATGAAGATCGATAACATGTAGTAGCTTCCAGCCAGCTAAGAAACCTTACATTAATTCTGTCAAAAGTAATTCGACTGCAGTTGCTAAGAGAGAGTACAGACCGCAGCTCGACTTGTTGCTTATCGACTACGATCATAAATCAATAAAGCTCTCATTGAAAGGTCTACGATGATTAGAATAACGCATGCAATTAGGAAAGCAGCTAATAATTGAAATCTAAGCGAAGACATAGAAATGCAAATGCTTTATTCGAACTTGAGACGGCAGAGCTGGGTGAAGGGGGGCGAGCTGATGCCAAGAACGTTGCAACATGTTGGAGTCGTAGAGTGAGAGAGGGCTAGTGGGTGAGAGAGAAAGAGAGAGGGGACGATAGAAAACTGTGAGGCTTCGGCAGTCAATCTGTGATGTGACAGAAACTACGGCAACTGGTTGCTGCCTGAGTTCTTTTTTTCTCTCTCTCTCTCTCTCTCTCTCTCACTCACTCTCTCTCTCTCTCTGTAGGGCTTGGCGGGCTCAGCCCGACCAGACTCAATTAATTTAAGGGATTTTGGCAAAAACTAAAAGCAACATTGCTGCGGTGCAATCCGGACTGGCAACTGGCAACTGGCTTTGCCATTTGGCATTTGGCGGTCTTCTTGCTCAGATTTTCGGCCCTGGCAAAATTTAATTAAACTGCAAAATTTGAAGAGCAGCGTGATGGAGGGGGCGGCCGCGGGCCGGAGCGGGCTTAGCTACCAACTGCAGCCAGAAAGTTGGCATCTAAATATTATTTTACACGACGCTTTAACTGCAACTTTTGCATGCCTCATAATAATCATAATAATGCCGCGAGCAACAACTGTTTCATTAAAAGAAAAATAAAGCAAGTTAAATAGCGCAAAAGCGAGAGGGGCAGAGGGGAAGCGGGGCAGAGTGAGAATGAGCGTGTGCTCTGAATTCAGATCATATGATGTCCTGTCTGCGGGGGCTGCGGAGATGGGGCCTCTCGGTCTCGGCGTATGTTGTTTTATGCGTATGATATTTTGCCAAGCAAAAAGATGTAAGGCAAGGGAGCAAGAAGAAGATGAAGAATATGAAAATGAAGAAGAAGAAAAGGCCGAAGATGCAGTTGAATTCAGAAGCGAGTCCAGCTAGAAAATACCCTACGGTGTATGAATAATTGAAGATAGGATTAGATTTTATGACACTGATAGAGCTCCATAAAACTATAAATAAATATTAAATACTGGAGATATATTACATTAGAGTCTACCTTTATGAAGCTATGGGAATGCAGTTCCCTATAAAACTGTAAAATTGTGTATGATATGCCACATTTGATATTAGACAGCACGTTAAGAAACCTTAAATGTAAGTTGAAGTAAAGTAAAGTAAAACGCGATAGAGTGATCTCTCATAGGAGTGCTCTATACCGATCTATGCTGAACTGACGTCTTGTATTTAGAGTACTTTTATAATATCTGAAACCTGTATAGCAAATGTTCTGTTTATCGTCCTCCATGCTCTCCCATAACTCACTTGAAGGAGGTGAGTGCCCAATACCTCATCCAAATTTTTTAGTATTCGTATACTTGAAATGATTTGATTTCCATCTAAAACTGAATTCAATTGTAACTTTGCTGAACCAAAACTATAGCTCTGTCTAATGCTGACTTAATGATAATGATAGTAGATCCGTAAAGAAAGTTTATATGCTCGAGAGCATCCCGTACAAGTCAGCTGAGAGGACGTTACATATGAATAGTTGATTTGAAAATACCCATAGCTAGGGCATCGAGAAGGATAATTTCTTTCGTAGTCCCCCTTTAATCTTGATGCTCCCATTGTTGTTGCTGTTGCTGGCAGCGCTTTTGGCGTGGGAAGCAAGAACTTGCTCTTTTAGTTAAATGTTTGAAAAGAAAAATTAAAAACTTTTTACAACAGTATGCGCGAGCTGCTGCTGCTGCTGCTGCTGCTGCTGCTGCTGCTGCTCCTTCATCTTCATAATATGCTGCTTGATGTGGGATTGAGTGGAGGGTGGCGGTGCGAGTTGGCAGGAGGCGGGGTGTGTTGCAAGTGCAAGTGAAAGAAGTTAAACGGCCAAAGCAGCCCAAAGACAACTCACACACACACACACATACACACACACACACACACACACTCACACACACACACACACACACACACACACACACACACACACACGGAGTGAGAGAGGGTGAGTGAGAGGGAGACGCGTTCCACATGCGACTTAATCTTAACACACAACAACAGCAACAATGGAATGAAATGAGAATAAAAGAAAGGAACATTCGCTCCTGGACTTTGCTGCATGTGGCACATGCCACAGCCGCAGCAACACAAAAGAGCTGCATGTTTATGCTTCAGGTGCGCCAAGATAAGTTGACAACTTCCTCCACTGATGAACATTTCAAACTAAAGATTAACAATCTCCAGGCCACAAACAGCTGTGCCACATTCAGCTCTCATCACTTCAATACTAGCCCCGGCCTTGTCTGCGACTATCACGTATACGCCTGGACACTCGTCCCGTGCAAAGTATGTGAAATGCTTTTCAGCTCTGCTAGACAAATTCTATAGGGCTGGCTTTGCCAAGGCTCAGATGGCTGACTCGATTACTTCATTTTGCTATGCATATCAATTTAAACTGCGAATGCATTCTGAAGAGCGAGGCTCTTCAGGATCTTGTTTTTATATAGTCTTTGGCGAGAGAAACTTTGATGTATTTAATACATTAACTGATTACATACATACTTTATTATATTATTCAGAATACATAGCTGTTAGAGGGAATGAGACAGAACTTAGGAGCATATTTGACAGAACTTTTTCTTGTCCTCTAGAGTATTTCGGGATCGTCAGATTCCTCTGTGCTCCAGCGGATGTCATCCCCTAAGCGTTCGCCTCCGCCTTGAATGTGTTAGTCCATCCATGTATCTGCGATTTGTTCCTCAAAAGGTGCTTAAAGCCAGTTTAGCAGTCCATCAGACAGTGGAACTCGAGCCCATCTGCGGACTTCTATCAATTTGTGGTTCACCATTAGGGCTTTTCCACGCCTCCAAAGATCGTTCCATTTCCAAATGGGCCTAATTGAATTTGTATCACAAATATTTGCCAGTTGGCCGCCAGTTGGCGGCTCTCTGATTCGCCTCGAGTTGTTGACAAGTTTATGGCCGCAATTGTTGATCCATTGCAATGACTTATTTATGCCAACATTTGTACCAACGACATTTTGTTCTGCTTAGAGGCGCTTTAAGGCTGCCGTTGAGGTAAACAGCGAGCGGGGAGTGCTTTTTGGCAAAGTGGAAATAAACAAGAAAAATTAGTAGACAAAGACAGACAGAGAGAGCGAGAGAAAGAGCAAAACAATATGGAAAGCAAAGAAAATAAACTTGTACGAACTTTTTTTTAGACATTTCTGCAGAGTTGACTGTCATGTCTTGTCCTTGTCTCGGCATCTGTACATACGCCAAGCGGATCCCCTCTGCTGCCAGCCCTGTTGCAGCGACCCCTCTCTCTCTCTCTCTCTCTCTCTCTCTCTCGCTCTAGCTCGTTCTGGTAACTTTTGCTAGTACGGCGACATCTGCCAATGTTCTGAACATTGCAATACACACAGCGAGAGTGAGGGAGAGGGAGACGGGGAGAGTGATGGTCCTGAGATATGGGAACATGCGAGCCAAGTGTCTTTGCCGAGTGTGTCGCACACGCAAAAGGACAAACTCCTTGGCAAAATAATGAAAAAGTAACTGAAAGTCGTATTTGTATTTTGCTTCAGCATCAGCATCAGCATCAGTATCAGCATCTCTCTCTCTCCCTCTCTCTTTCTCTGCCGCATTCACTCGCTCTCGCTCAGTCGTAAGTCTATTCAGTTGGCACAGCTCAAAGTCGAACTCTTCCATCATGTAAGGCCATGCGAAAGTCGAAGGCAGCCTGTGGAAATTGGTGCGAGTAATTGGTTTGTTAGAACAAAATTTATAGCAACGCAAATGGCAAATGCCCTCTGAGCTCCGTCCCGCTTCGTCCAGCTGGACATGGGCAAAGTTTTTTTCGGGGCTTCCTCGGGCAGAGGGCGGCCAGCTCACCTGAAAGAGCAGCAGCAGCAGCAGCGGCAGCAGCAGCAGCGGCAGCGGCAGCGGCAGAGGGGCAACAACCTAATAATAATCTGCATGTGCATGCCAGCCGAAAACTTAAAAGCATGTCACAGAGTTTGCAGCTTACAGATTTCGATGCTGCACAACTTTGCTTGGCATCCCAACCGCACGCACACACACACATAGGGAGGGGGGAGCGGGCGAGGGCGAGGGAGTGCTGCTGCTGGACGAGGCGGCGCCCAGGCCAAAGAGATACACGTGTAGCATGTCAGTGACATGTAGAAGCTGCTACGGCTTCGGCACGGCCATGGGTACGGCTACGGCGACGGCTACGACTTCGGCTTTAGACACAACTTCCACAGCCAAGGCACAAAGGTTAAAAAGCAATTTTTCGAAATGTCAGCGCACAAAATTTCATTACAAATTTTTATTTGCCTTTTGCGTTTTTGCGCACTTTTTTTTTTTTTTTTTTTTTTTGTTAGACACTAGTGTGTGTACGTGTGTGTGTGTGCGTGTGTGTCATTGTTGTTATTTCTTTGTTTGTGCACCATAACAACAACAGCAACAACAACAAAGTTGAGCAGGAGGCAGCAACAGCTGCTGTTGTTCTTGTTGCTGCTGCTCAATTTCTATTTCCGTTTCAACTTTGGTCCAAAAGTTTCGCTCGTTCAGTGCTGATAAACGTCAGTTGGCCAAGCAGTGCTGTGCAACGTCTAAACACTAAGTGCCAGGAAAATTGATAATAAATGCTAAATAACGAAACAACTTTGACTCTTTAATTAATTTTGATGCAATTTTTCCCCTTTTTCCTTTTACATTTTCATTTAAAGCTTTTACCTTCTTTTTGCTTTAATGCTTCAATCAGTTTCAATCATCGCCCACATTGTTGACCCAATAATTATTTATCGCTGTTAATGCAATTTGAGGCTTTTAGCTCGGACTTGCATTAAATTAACAACGACATTTGCTGGCGAAAAAAAGCGTAAAAGGTAAACGGAAATTCAATTTGATAATCATCAAGTGTGCATCGCACATAGAAGCTGCTGTAATTAAATTCATATTTTATTCATTTAGAGGCTAGAAATTATATTAAATCAAACTCAACTTATAGAGTTCAGCACTGGCTTCAGAAGTCTTGGATCTATGCTATGAAGGGATCGATCTATCAACATCTTAGAGATCAAGCGCTCTATAATTTCTCTATAATATAAGACATACAACGGGCCCGCAGTAGAACCCGATTTGAAGACAATGATATCTTTCGATAAGTAAGTTATTTATTGCAATCTACAATCAAGACATGTTTATCGATAATTACTACCGATAAAAGCCGCACTGAGCCGCATCACTAATCAAGTTTTCGATAAACAATAATCACAATAATCGCCACAGTCAATAAACGTTTAACAACACTGCAAGTCTAAAGTCCAGTCATTTCTAAGTGCAGGAGCCATAATACAACAGATAGTTGTAGCAATAGCTCCAGTGCGCTTCATATGAGGTTAGCTGAGGGACAAGCATTCCTTTGGCTAAGCTTCCGAATCAATTATTGAATAATCATGTTTGATCTTGACTCGAGGACTCGCCGCTCGTGGGAAATGAAACATAAAAGCTGCTGCTCCTGCTCGTGCCCAAGCAGGGCAAGCATCTAATTTATTATTATTAATAACAATAATACGCATATGCATATGCAAAGCACTCGACGGAGGGCAGAGGACCGTGACTTGGCCGAGGACCAAAACCAGGACCAGTGCCAGGACCAGGGCCAGGCCCAGGACCGGGCCAGAAGCAGAAGCAGGAGCAGGAGCAGCGCTGACTGCAGTCGAAATCAACGTTTAAAAAGGATTTGCCATGCTAAATATTTTGAAAAGCCTTAAGCTATTCAAAAATTACATCACTCGAGTAAATATGAAAGACTTGGCGAGTCGAGCTGATGTCGAAGGAGGATGTGGCACAGCCATCCATGGACACATCAAGGCAGCTGCAAGGCGGCCCTCGTGAAGATGCCCATTGCCAACTGGGCAGCCGCAGCCGCAGCCCCACGATTAATGGCAACCGAGAATGTAATGTAGCGAATATGCGAGTTGCCGTACTGATTTCAAATGCTTTCTCTCTCTCTCACACACACACACACTCTCTGCTTGTGTGTGTGTGTGTGGACGGCAAACAAAACAAAAGCCCCAAGTTGTTATCCGCCAGCAGAAGCAAAAACAACAAAAGGCGGAGAGCGGTTCAATGGTCGAGCGCTTGCTTGATTTAACCATGCATTGGGCCAGGCCAAGACCAAAAGCCCGCAGCTGTATATGGAGGCAGGAAGTGGAAACTGAAGGAATTGGGGTAAAGCTGCGGTCGCCTTGCCCGCCAACCGCTCCACCGCTCCACCGCCCGTCGCCCTCTCCTCTGTCCTCGCTCAGTACGGTCCTCGACATCATCGAGAAATGAAAACAACTCAAGCGAAAATACAATCATATTTTTATTGCCGGCTGGTTGGCTGCATGTCGACGAGAAGGAGCAGTGGGCGTGAGAGAGAGAGAGAGAGAGAGAGAGAGAGAGAAAGCTAGAGAGTGAAAGGCCGGAGAAGGGTCGTCAACCAATTCTCGTTTGCTCGCTCGTTTAGTCGATTATTCTTGGAGGCGTTTTTCTTAATAGCAACAAGAACAAACGACAGCAACAATGGCAGCAATAACAGTCGCTGGCGCCGCCAACTGAAATGAATTAAAACTGAATCAAAACATCTGGACGCACGACCATGAGACAACATAAACACAGCAACCGGACCACCAAAGGGCCAAGGACCTACAACAACAACAACCACAACAACAACTACAACTACCCAGCTCCAACAACCAGCTGGCAATGATACTTGAAATGTGGCACGTCTTGGCTCAACCACTGTGCACAGTGTGACATGACAATTGCATTTAAGTTCAATTCGACTGTTGATTCAATGATTAATGAATATATGAAATATATCTATGTATATGTATATGAATTGCCACCCTCTAGTTCTCTCTCGACGCAGGGCAGCGAATGATGATTATCCAGAAACCAACTGGACTGTAAATATTAGTAAACAGAAACTAATTAGTCCGCGGCAGACAATTCCAGTTTATCTTCATGGCAGACGCGATAATTGCACAGCACAATTATGGATCCGATGATTAACCCAGAGCAATTGACGGTTACTTGGCTGAATTGAGTATTGTTTAGTGTGACTGCTAGGAGGAGGAGGAGGAGGAGGAGGAGCTGCAAGTGGCTAGCGGGGTGTTGCTCTGTTTGCCAAATTTGACTCTATATATAGATATACATATACTCTACATACATATACTCTTTATATAGATATATACTCTATATATAGATATATACACACTTGAACGTCGCTCGTCATTCACTCCATCATAACAACCATTTCTTCTATACCAGAGTCTTAGCCAATACTTAGCTTAGTTCAAGCAATGCTTCCAGCTCGATAATTCTCTGAGCCCCCAGCAAACTCCTTCCACATAGTCCAACACTAGAATTTTCGTATTGTCCGTTCTATATCCAAGACAGACAAACTTCTTGGGACTTTTCAAGCTTAAGATGCCTTGGCACTCTATCTTCGGAATGTGTATTAAAAAATGATAATCTAAACCAAACTCAAACAAGTAAGAGTGCTCTTGTCGAGACTAGTCGACTAGGAGATACCCTGAACCCTACAAGGAGCTGATATTCACTCTGCGCTCTGCTAACTGCCTGATTTCCCATTGTGAATTGGTTCAGAGTATACAAAAACTCTAGCATTGAGTTAGAATTATTCTACTCTAGGATCTATTGGGATTCTCTATTGCCAGTAAGCAAATCTAAATCCAAGTCTACGATAAACAACCATCCAGAGCCGACATAGCACAGACCTACCCAGGACTTCTTTGCTCTGTTGTAACTAGTTGTTTGGGAGAGGCAAAGAACTAGTTCACACACAAGGACTAGTTCAGACACTAAGGAACTTGTTAAACATTAGTAGCGTTGCTTTAGGAGCTAATTGACAGCTTGAGTGAAATACTTAAGGCACCTACTTACTTGCAGCCATTGCGAATATACAGTTTACAAATAGATATGTATGTATATATGTATATGCAGTTTACTCATATACATATAGGTACATAGGTGTATATGCATTCAAACAATAAAACTATCAACGCGGCTGGACGCACTTCAGTAAGAACAGCATCTGTTGCCTCATCTGCGCCCAAACCAGGCTGCAGCAGGGAAAAGCAAAGTACAGGAAAAAAATTAGGAAATTGACTGTGGGAGACTAAGCCGACGACTAAATACACTTGGGAGGTATGAACTGAAAACTAAGAAAGTTTATTTGATGGAAATAAAGGGGACTTTCCCAAGATGAGATGTCTATTATGAGATGTCCCTTTCTCTTATATGATATATGATATATATGACTTTTGGATGATATATGTGTGCTACGTACATGATATAGAAGTGATATATATCCAATCTATCTATGTATCTAGCCTGGCCAGAGTAGGCTTAGACCTATCAGCGATTCACAGTTATGCGAGACTCTAGATTTATTGGCTTTCTTTAGATAGGCAGCTTAGTCAGTCTAGTAATGCTCTTCAATTAGGGTATATCTCGAAGAAAGTATAGAAAAAACAAAAGACATAAAGGATATGCAAGCCAAGCAATTTGCATTTGCACACCGCAAACGGTGAAGCAAAACTTGAAACACGACAGACGACAACAACAACAGCAGCCACAACAAATGCTTTAGAAATATGCTAAATTACCAAAAGACAAAAAAAACGAAGAAAATAATATAAACACACTCACAGACACACATTGTGGATAAGTATTGGTGCATAGCAAGTCTGTGCGGGGGGTGGGGGCTAAAGTACTTTCAAGCAGTTGCCGAAAGTCGAGAACAAGCAAAGACAAAAACCAGTGCTGGGCAAGAGCAGAAGAGCAAGAAGAAGACGAAGCAGAAGAAGCCAGTCACTGAAAGCAGGGAATGGGGCCTGCCGCACCTGTGCCAGAGGTTGGCTAACCTGGCCATAGCCCCCTGAAGCATAGCCTCTACAACTTGGGTCATGTCGGAGAAGCCCTAGGTAGAGCAGGAGCGGGACGAAGGAGACGAAGGAGGAGTGAGGAAAATACCTCAACGTGAGGCACGCCCGTTGTTGTTATGCGCTGTTATTGAAAATAGTTATACAATTTATAGAGTGCCCACTGTGGTCCTGCACAAAGGTCAGAATCAGATTCAAATTCGAGAAGAGATAAGGCATAAGATAGATGGAAAAAGAGAGAGAGGGAGAGAAAGAGAGAGAGAAAGAGAGAGAGAGAGAGAGAGAGAGAGAGAGAGAGAGAGACGGGTAGAGAAAGGACAGCTCTTTGCATAACAAAGGCAAGCAGCGTGTCCGGTCCTTCAAATTGTCAGTTGAAATGTCTGCTCAAGATGCTCCAGCCGCAGCAACAACAACAACAACAACTACAGCAACAGCAACAGCAATAAGGTAAGCAGCTTTGTCGGCTTAGAAGCATTTGCTTACATTTCCACAGCCACAAACAAATCACAGATAAAATTTGGTCAAAGGTGAATTTTGTCTAGCGTTCGTTGTCTCCCAGCATTCTGTGTGCAATCAAATGAATAAGCAGATAATATGCCGTTATGCTAATTCATAATTATACTTGAAATAACAAAGTACATGTATGTGTGTATGTATGTGACTAAACATTTACATACCTATATATAAATCAGACTTGGCTGATTGCCTCGAGTCATGGCTTAACCAAGCAGACATTAATTGGACATGCAGTTAGCAGTGGCTCAGTGCTGTCTATTTGGATTTGTCTGCAAGGCAGTGTTGGTCAATGAACAATGCAAGTATTGTACAGTGTGAAATAGGTATAACACATATCCAGAAATAATATTTACTTATTTACACAAAGTGCTATTTAATTTAGATAATTCAGCATTAGACATGAAGTCTTGAATGAGATGTGTCCAGTCGTAGGTCTCCAATCTGAAGTCTCCACTCCGAAGTTTCCAATCCGAAGTTTACAGTCCGAAGTTTCTAATTTGATGTTTCCAATGTGTCTCTAAACTGAAGCCTTTAATCGTAGGTCTCCAGTCTAGAGAAAGCCTGAAGTCTATATCCATATGAACCTGCAATTCTAGTTCAAGTCAAAATCAAAGTCTCAAATCTCAGATATTCAATATTCATGTATCACATCTCAACCGCACCTCCAATATAGCCAGTGCCGAAGGAGTTCAACAGCTAATAGACTCGAATTGTCTTAACAGTGCTCATATTTTTGGCCCCGACCACAGGCACTCGAAAAACGAATAAAAAAAGGTAAAATACAGTAAATCGCATGCATTCGTAATGAAAACTACTGTCAGTTCGCATTACACAACTCTCCATCAATTTCACACACACACACACACACACACACATACACAAAGGGAGATAAGACACAACTAGTAAAAGGAAAATGTTCGCGCTGAAGGAAAAAGGATAGAGGGACTTAAGGAGTCGGCTTGAGTTGGGTGCACGCTGGCGTCTGCTAAATCCAATGGGGATATTTTCGCATGCATTCCACATGGACTACATATAAATATAGATATTTCATATAAAGTTATGTACGTCTACCCGTCTGTTGGTTCGCATAGGTGTATTCTATTTTGCGATTGAGCTGTCCAAATGCGCCTTTTAATGTAATCTCTTACGGATTTGTTTTGACAAGCGACACGCTCCCGGCTCCTGCCCACAGCAGTATGTGCGGTTTCTTGGGTTTCTGGGTACAGCGTGTAGTTATGTTTTATGGGGATACTTGGACATCTATATATACATATGTATGTATACATGGTTGCTTGCTGTTCATGTCCCATCATAAATATTCGATTACTCAGGCGCATCTAATTTGCTATATTATATTTGATAAAAAAAGTTCTTTGCTTTTCATATATATTTTTATGAAACGTAGCTCACAATGAGGAGGGTGAAATGAGCTTGTCAAGCTCTTCAATTGTTGCCTCAAATCTTTTAAGCGTCAACATGAAAAACCCTAAACTAAGCACGAATCTTGCAGACTCTTTTATTAATAATACTCAAAATATGCTAAATATCCTCTTAAACTTGATTTATTTCCTGAACTAAGGGATTTCTTTATATGAAACCATGAACCATTCTGTGTACATACTTTCTTCAAGAAAGTATATTTGAACATATGTTATATAGCATATATGTAAAGAATACTTAACATATGTTATATAACATATACATGATACATAACATATATATACTTATTTCTACAGATATTTCAGAGATTAATGCATGTTATATAAGTACATACAACTTTACAATTTATAGACCCTTTACATAAATATACAACATATGTTATACGAATGTTATGTATGTATATAATATATAACATATGTTATATGAATGTTATGCATGTATGTAGGTATATATAAGGGAATAGGCTGAAAGTTTAGCGCAACACGTCGCATTTACTTGGCACGTATTTCCACTCTCTTTTCTCGCACTCCTTCCCATTTCTCCCCTCTCCCTCTCACTCCATATGCGTGTGTGTTTCTCCCACCAATTCATTTGTGGAGCCAACTATGATATGTAAATATTGGGGTAGCGTCAAGTGGATTTTTCCCATAGGAAAATAACTGAACGTTTCGCCATACGGAGGCGCTGATGCGAATGTGAATGCGGAAGTGGTAGAGGGCTAAGGACAGAGACATAGAGGAGGACAGCTGAGGACGGAGAATGGAGAATGGAGAATGGAGAATGGAAGTGAAGCGCTGCTGAGGTGGACCTGCGGTTGCAGCTGCAACTGGGAAGCCTGCTGACTCTGAGCAAATTCCACTTTGGCACTGGCAATGCGATTTACATATTACTAGGAGAGTCTGCTTTGAATAAACTCGCTTGCACGGCCCTAGCACTCGGCTTTATCTCTGCTCCCCCTCGCCGCTCGCTACGCCGCCCACCTCTCTGTCACACTCCTTCTAACTATGCATTTGCCGTCTCTTTCGCTTTCTATGTGTCTGTGCGTGCAGTTTTTAAATTTGCAAACATGAGCATGTAAATTTGCAATGAATAAATTAACCAGAATCTGTAGCGCTCATCCTTATGTGCTCGGCTAAAATCCAAGAGCAACTGTCATGTGAGGCGTGTGCGTTGCTTTGCGCCGTTGCTCAACACTTTCGCTATTTATTTAAAACAAATTGCTCGAGTGAGGTTAGGGCAGACGGCTTTAAGTCAAATTGCGCTCAGTTTTAATCACTTTTTATTACGCCTGTCCTTGGGACGTTCAAAGTAGAAGAAATCACTCAGCCTCAGGCGGTCCGTAGTCTGACAGCCTATCTGCCTCTCTCTCTGTCTCTCTCTCTCTCTCTCTCTCTCTCTCTCTCTCTCTCTGGCACACTATGTGTCTGTCTGTCAGCTATCTCTCTCTTATTGTGGCGAAAAACAATCACGTGGCAGCAGATAGACAGGCCTCGCAGGCTGAAAACAACTCTTTTTGCTTTTGTTTTTGCAACATCAACAATAAAAAAGAATATACAGCTGGAGACAGATCCAGATGGGGAAAAAAGCGTCAGCGGCAGCCACGGCGACAGCTTCACTGCCACGACGACTTAACATAGAGACAGACGGAGAGTAAGAGAGAGGGAGAGAGCGAGAGATAGAGATAGAGAGCAAGAGCGAGAGGATGCTGGATAAAGTTCCTAGCCAGCCGCAACGACAGCCAGCGCCAGAGATGTCGACGAGCGGCGAACAGGACGACGACAACAGGACAAAAACAAGTGCAAAACAAAAAATGAAGTAGGGAAAAAGAAACGAACACAACGAGCCGAGAAAACTCAATTAAACTTTTGTAATTACAGCTAAAACGGAAGAAGATATTTATCCAGTATAATTGCATTGAAGGCAAATGAAATAAAAGTATAAAAAAAAGAAGAAAACGAAGAGAAAACAAGAAATGGCTGGGCAACCAAAACCCGGGCAAGAAAATAAATAAATAAAGGATGCAGGGAGACAAAAACACGACAACTCTGGTCGCCAGGTGAAACGCCGGCTTCACCAGCATCGCAGCGTCCCAATGGCCAGTCGTAAGCCGGTGCACGCTTGCTCTCCGGTCAAGCGACGCCGCAAGTGCCACTTGACACATCTGCAACGGGAAAGGAGGAGTGCAAAATATCATCATCCTCATCTTTGTTACGTCTCTTTTCGCGTCCTCCTCCTTGGCCTCGTCCGTGTCAGCGTCGTGCACCAGTTCACATCCTAACGCCCAGCATTGTGCGGATTGCACTTGTATATTCTCTCCCTCTCTCTCTCTCTCTCTCTCTCTCTCTCGCTTCTTCTCTCCCACTCGCTCTCTCTCTCTCTCTCTCTCTCTAACTGTGCTTCTCGTGACTGTATTCCAAGAACAATGCATCAAATCTGATGCAACAGATCGCTGCAATAGATGAGAAGGCCTCCAGAGAGGGAGAGAGAGAGGGAGAGTGTGGGAAAGAGAATGACAATGAAAGTGAGAAAGTTTAGCGCGACGCAACAAATCTTTTTGCTAACATTCTAGTTTATCTCGTTTCGCATTTGTTACATTTCGCTCTTGGAAAATTCTTAGATATAGGTATTAAAAAAGCGTATGTTTCATTCCATTGTAGCGCGGCTTGTTGATTGATTTATTGGTACATTCATTGTTTATTCTAGTTTTATTTAGATGCCCAACATAAATTTAACTAATGTCTGCTACATTTCCATGTGTTGCCGTCTGCCATGTCTCTGTGCATTTCAGATATATTGTATAGGCCCCATCAAGGAACAATAAGACAAGTTTCATTCATTCCAAGTGTTACATAACTAATTATCAGTGCAAAACTTCGAAAATAAGAGAATGCAATTAATGCAAAGATTAATTAAAAGCGTAAAGAGCGCACAATGTTTCATCCAATCCCATGTTTCATTCTATCCATTTCAACTAATAACTTCCATATTAAACTTGCTCTCCATTCGCCTTGAGCCCCTCAGAATTGTGATAATGCTGTTTCATTCTATCCGCACTTTCCCTTCAATCACTCGAATCAAGTGGACTATCCCCGCTTGGATTGAATTGTTGTATAGTGCTGTTTCATTCCAGTTATGCCTATAAAAGTGCTGCTTGGCGATTTTAGCTGTTGCTTTAAAGACAATGTTTCATTTCATCTGTTTCTCACCTGTCTCTTTCTCGCGTGAATTGTAAAATAAATGTTTCAGCCCATCCATTCGACGACAATCACCATTGTATTGATATTGAATTGTGTTTCATTTCAACCGTTCCCTCCATCCCCTAGCACCCCAACTGGTATTTTAAAGATATGTGGCAATGGTCTCTTTATCTATGCGATACATCCCATAGTCCTCGACAACTGCAGCCTCAATCTGGTCAGCGGTTAGGCCCTTGGAGTTATTCTGCAATAGGGCCTGAACTGCTAACGATACTCCGTCCTCGGCATCCATGCGCTTGCGGTACTTCTTTTCCAGGAAGAGCGTGCGCTCATGCAGATGCTTGCCGATGGCGCAGGCCTTATAGGCCGAATTCGAGCCGGCGGCATCTAGGAAGTAGAGCTGGCCACGATTATCAGCCCAGCCGGCGAGCAGCAGGGATAGACCGAAGGGACGCACTCCGTTCGACTGGGTCAGCTCCTGCATGACTGTGGAAACGGATGTCATTAGACAGGCCACTGGTATTGGGTTCTCGTGAACGATGGCGAATTTGGCAGCCGTCTTGTGGAACACCTGGGTGATGATGCGAAAATCGGGCAGCATACCGGAAAAGGTCATGCCCATGGTGGGGCCGATTTCTTTCACCTTTCGCACCGAATCGCCGAGAGCATATTTCATTTTGAACTTCTTCTGGGCGGCCAGCACGACGCCGTCTAGGGTCACAATGCCCACAGCCGGCTCACCCTTCATGCCACAGGTGTTCGCATAGTCCACCTGCTTCACCTCCCCGAACGGATTAAAGGTGCACAGCGAATAGCAATATCGATCGACTTCCTCAATTTCCGAAGAATACATGATGTGCAGCTATTACAAAATATATGTGTTTGACGATTTCCGAGAGTACTTGAATCGTTTCGTAGGCTTGACTGAACCTATCGAATATCATTTTCCTGTACATATGTACATATGTGAAAAGCAAGACAGGCCTACTTGATCTAGGCTATTATTATTATTAGATATCAGAGTAAAGTTTGGTATTCTATATTTTTATATTTCTTGACGAGAATGCCGACGAAGAAGAGAAGTCTTTTGGATAAGAACAATGGGTTTAACTTCAAATTAAGTTTGTCTTAAGTTCAAATCAAGTTCAATCTGCATTGAAGTTGAACTTAACTTAGTCAAGTTCAAATGTAGTTTAAGTTCAGTTCAAACTAAGTCAAAGTTAGGTAAGTCAAGTTCAGCTTAAATCAAGTGCAAGTAATTTAATTTAGTTAAGTCGGTCAAGTTCAACTAATTTCAAGTCAAGCTAACTTTGACAAGTAATTGTCATTTATAGGTTATAGATATGGCTTGATAGCAGAGTCGAATAAAACAGACAAATCAGTCTTACGTCTTGGACTTTTTTCGCTTTAAGATCGAAATCAGTCAAGGACAAAGCAGTAGCTAAATTCAAATTCTTAAACTTCCCATTGAGCTTTGACTTCAGTTCTCAGTAAACCACAGAGAGCTGCTAAACGCATTTATTTAGAGCTCAGCTTGAGGTAAGCAAAACGAAGTTCAGCTAAGTGGAAAACTTTCCAAGTAAAAATTTCCCCATTTCACATCCTTTCATAAGTCAATCCCAACCGCTTTTTCAGCAGTCGCGATTCAGTTTCTCGTATCGTAGATAGAACTCAACTTGATTAGTGAACTCTAAGAGCTGGCAGTTAAAATGCTGCAAAATGACCTCGAATTGTTGCTCCTTCTCATTCTGCTTTCTCTCCCCTCTGTCTCTATCTTCTATCTTCTATCTCCCTCTCACTCTCCCTCTCAATAGTTGAACTGTTTTGGTGACCTTTGTCGCTCGTATACAAATTGTCGCCTCTGTTTGTCCGTTGATGAAGACATTAATTTGATGCAAATCGCGTCAGCCCGGCACACAATCGAAGTGCTAATTGCGCTTCTTTCAATAGAGAGCACGAGTACCACTCCAGTTCCAGTTGCACTTCCCTTTCCACCTCCATTTCCACCTGCGCTTCTTCCACTCTCTAAGCCCTTTTCAAACAGTCAGCCAATCGCCAGCTGCAGCCCCAAAAATGGCAGCAACAGTAGCTTCATTATCTACAGCAGCAGCAGGAGCAGCATCACCATCATCATCATCATCATCATTGGCATCGTCATTAGGCAGACGAGGCGGAACAGGAACTGCTGCAGGTAAATGCAACAGGCGTGGCAGCAGGAGCAGAGGAGCCAGAGGCCAGAGGGTCAGTCACATTGCTACAGAGCTCTGGATCGGGTCCACTTCATTATGTATGCGCGACACAGACAATGGACCACTGATGGACGTGCTGCAATTGCTGCAGCAGCAACAGCAGCAACAGCAGCAATAGCAACAACACCAGCAATAGCCGTGGCATCAACAGTCGTCCCTGGGCACCGCAAACATAGAAGGCAGCATCTAGCGGAATCTGAGCTGCAACTGGCGACCCTCGCCCTCAATGTATAAAATGTTTTGTAAATCTGAAACGCTTGTCTGTGTTCGATTGTGTGTGTGTGTGTGTGTGTGTGTGTGCCTTAACCAACACCTGGCACATAAGCTGATGTGCAATGGAGTCAAATTGCGGAGCATGTGACGCCAGTTTATCTATTTGGCCGCCTGACCAGCTTGTTAAGCTTTTGCACAGCACACGCACACAGCTGACACAGCTGACACAGCTGGCACACCTGACACACCTGACACACCTGAGGCAGAGCTGACACGCCTGCTGGCACACCTGCTGGCAGTTAGCTTTCAAGAGCTGCTGCTCCGACCACAAATCGAAACCCAGCCTGTGCAAATGAATGCCTGCAGCAGCAGCTACTGGAGCCACACAGCCAGGCAAGCTGCCAGCCAGCCTCAAGTGCTCCGAAAGATGCTGCCCAAATTACGAGCTACTCGGCTTTCAGCAACTCCAAGTCCTTTCAGGCCCTGCCTGCCATTGGCCGTCCTCCATTGACAAAGCGGGCCGTGCAGCCTGTAATCCAATGTGGTCCTCGGACCATAAACGCCCATCTCTCCACTCACTTATCGGCGCTAGCAACTGGCAACTGGCAACTGGAACTGACAGATTGGATTTGTGAACGCAATTTTGCGCTAACATAGCATTAATTTAATGCAATTTTCCTATCTGGCATTTAGGCTGGACCTTGATCGATGTAATAGCTGCAGGCTCTCCATTTGTATTAATCAATCCTGTTGATTAACTAAAAGCTTCAATCACAACTCAATCATAAATTTTCAGATATTGGACTATAAAATGCAGGCACCATAGAGATTTATTGAGTGTTAGTGGCTGGCCAAGAGTCTGTGCTAAGAGTGAAAGCATTGATTCGTGCTGTATGCTAGGAGCTCTCTCCTTCTCTCTCTCGGTCTGTCACTCTGTCTCTCTCTTCTTAAGGTCTAACCTTTCCTATAGTAATGCCAAGAGCTCTCTGATTTTGTAAGTCCTAAGATATACATGAGCTCTTCAATATTTAATATTCTCTACAACAAATGGTCGAAGCTATGCAGGTAGCTTAGCTTAAAATCAACTACAAGTCTTTAATACATATATATGAAATGATCTAACTGAAATCGCTGTTGCATTATTATACCCTGAACCCATTGGAAATGGGAAATCAGGCTATAATGGTTTTTGTTGAAATATACACATAGTATATATATTGTTGATCGGGGCGACGAGCTGAGTCGATTTAGCCTTGTCCGTCTGTCCGTCTCTCCGTTCAAACTAACGCGTCGATCTCAGATTATATAAGAGCTAGAGACTTGAAATAGCGCGCATATTAAGTTTATCTACAAAATCGATAACTCATCCCGTTTTAGAATACTAAAGTACAAAAGACTTATGCTTTGGAATACACACACATTTCTAAAAGCTGAACATGTCAAATATTCTATAGTGAAACTAAGCTCCACTCATATATTCCCAGCTTAAAAACTCATCGGAGTTTTTCAGTTACTGTGGCCCTTATCCACTATCCACTATCCACTATCCACTATCCACTATCCACTATCCACTATCCACTATCCACTATCCATATCGATCATTAAAACGCATCCTTTGCATATTGCTCTGAAAGCTTTATAGCTTCAGCTCTCCTGCTATGAGCGTCGTTCACTCGCCAAGCTCTAACACTCGCACGACGCATGCATTTCACAAAATAGGTCCACCCCAACACCCTAACACGCCACGACCCCTATAATTTATACCATGCAATATTTTATGCATTCTTATATTATAGATTTAAGTGCACACGCATTAAGGCCGTTAGGAGGGCATTATGAAAGTGCGGCTCTATTAAAATGCGTTGTTTTCTGCTTCTTCTTTTTTCTGCTTGTGCCATAAGCTTTTTGCATTGCGCAAGCGAAACAAAATGGCGGCCCCAAGTGTCAATGCTTAATGGGAATTCAAACTTAACGATCTCGCCAAATGTTTTCATAAACGACCAGACGCGATTTATGTACTTTATATATATACATATACTCTATATATCGCCACGCGAGCTGCCAACTCATTAAGTTGCCGTTCACTGTCTCTGCTGGCCATCAAAGTCGATTACCTAGAAAATGCCCTAAAATTCCGCACTGCCAATCGATTGAGTTGCATAGAGCATAGAGAGCCCTGAGCTCTGAGCTCCGCACACATGGATACGCCGGACTGGCCGCACTGCCCGCTCTGCCCGCACTGCCCGGACTGGCCGGACTGTCCGGACTGCCCAGAAGGTCGAAAAGTCGCTAGGTCCTCTGGTACAGTCAGATTTTAGATGTAACGATTCATTGTCAAATTACATTAACAGCCCGGGCACATAGGGTGTCTGTATTTTGACAGCTGCTTTTGGCTATTGACATTCGCTTCTTGGCACATACACACAGAGAGAGAGAGAGAGAGAGAGAGAGAAACTTGGACACACACACACCCACACACAGTCACTGTAAGCACACAATGCAACGTTATGGTCAGCTCTATGACAGCTACGGCGTAGTACTTAGTCCATCTTCCTTTTACGGCAGAGGCGTCCATCGACTCGACAATACTCCTATCCCCATCTCAGCCGGACTGGCGTGGGCTTGTCTCTGCTCATAAACGGCATGTTTAGTAGCCAATGAGCTGCGTTTTTATGCCATTCACACCCACAGACAGGGGGAGCAGGAGTTCGAGAGGGCGTGGGCGAGGCCTTTGGCTATTGGAGTGTGTGTCAAAGTTAATTTTCGGCACAGTCTTTATGAAGTGCTACACATTTTGCGTATGGGACAGCTGTTGAGCGCTGCTGCTGCTGCTGCTGCTGCTGCCGTTGCTGATGCTGCCTGTAGCAACTGACAGCGCTGCCACATAGTAGTTGAATACGTTGGGCTATAGCCCAAAAATCTTCCTAAATATTCTCAACATTTTCATATGAAAAAGCTATCGATTCGAGCTTTTATGCTTCATCTTCCAAAGTATATTCTTTTCGTACTCCTTCCGGCTTTCTAACATTAATTAAAACAACGTAATAGCAACTCATTGAGCAAATTCTGTACTTGCCTTCGATATCGACGCCGACAGTTAAAAGTTTTTACTACATCATTTTGAGTAGACTTGCCAGAAGTGTCGCATCAATGTTTTCCTGAAACTCAAATCTATTCCCAAGCCCACCATTTTAGAGCTGTGAATTCACCATAAGGTTCAATGGGTCTAATGAAGAGCTTACCTTTAGTAGAACTTGAATATAATCTTGGCACGTAAATTCCTAGAACTCCGCTTCTGCTAAAAGTTTCAACAGCGAATAGAGAGGTTTTTGGACTTGTAGTTGCCTCTAAATTCGTCTTCAAGAAGTAAGTAAAGCATCGACAGGACAACTGACAACAGAATTTTAGCAAACAAAAAAAAAAAAAAACATAAAATATAAATATATCAACAATTTTTGCAAGACATCTAATCATAATGGCGGATCGAGCAGGTCTTCCCACCACAATTCCAAGAGCTTACACTAAAAATCTATCAAATCTAATCGATATCGAAGTGAAAAATATTCCAATATCTGGCTTACAGTTAAATATAAAGTATTCAAATCATGCCCTCCCCAACTCATTTAAATCCCAACTAAGATTCCTTCTCTGCGCTGATTCTCCTCCATTTGATGCTGTTTCCCATACTCGGACATCCAGGTGTTCGCCTGCTTGCCTAGCCAATATAACGATTTAAACTCTTTAACTTGGCATCTCTTAACTGTTTCGGCTAATACAAAAGCCAATGTAAAAGCCTAGGCAATATTTTCATTTGGAAGAGCTGAGGCTGGAATCGCCACACTATGGGCATTCCTTCGAGTGGCTCGGCTGCCTTTTTAGGGCTGCAATACAATGAGGAAAGTATGTGCTGCAGCCATTTAATGGCCATTGGCCGAAAGCAGAAGCCGCATGAAATGACCAACAAAAGGCCAGAAATGTCGACAATGTCCTCTGACCCCATTACAGTTATTCCAATTGATATACCTGTGTGTCTGTTTCAGTGTGTGTGTTCACCCTTACAGTGCTCTCGGCCGTATCCTGTAGCCTTTGTGTCACCATCGCCGTCGTGCTCATCATCGACAATGCTCCTTGTCCGAGTTCACGTTGTGCGCTCCAATAATAAAAATCACTTTTATTGCTCAATATATTCTAATTACGGTAATTCTCTCACATAAACGTAACAAACTTGACTAATTTCCAAGCTACAGCAGGGACAGCCGACAAAACTATCGAAACAGGAAAGTAAAAGACAGCGCACGCCGCCTCCTGCCCCATTCGATTCGCTTGACGCCTTGAGGGCCCAGTTTCATGTTGGTGTTAATTCATGAACTGCGCCGTCTTGATAAAGTGTAATTATTCCATGAATATCGAAAAAGTGTGTACATTGCGGTCAGGTGGCAACCCTGGCAGCGACAAATGGCAACGCGGTCAGGCCCGCCAGGCACGAACTCAACTAACGGTCTATGTGATTTTATGGTAATTTGACTGTAATGAAAACTAATAGCAATTGATTGTACGACGTGAATATAGCCCTTTCTATGCTGCTCAGCTCGTATCTTGGCTGTTGCCCTCAGCCACCCTCACCCCCTACTGCCCCACCCCTTCCCACTGCTCTGTCCTGACAGACAAAGTGCTTGACCCTCAATATCATAAGCCCAGCGCCGGCTGCCTTTGTATAAGCAAAGCTGAGCCCAATTGGAATTTCTTGATGGCTGCGTAAACATGCAAGCCGGACACCTGATAATGGGAATACATACACACACACATATATATATATATATATATATACGTGATATTAATCTATCTCTATCTCTATCTCTATCTCTATCTCTATCTCTATCTCTATCTCTATCTCTATCTCTATCTCTATCTCTATCTCTATCTCTATCTCTATCTCTATCTCTATCTCTATCTCTATCTCTATCTCTATCTCTATCTCTATCTCTATCTCTATCTCTATCTCTATCTCTATCTCTATCTCTATCTCTATCTCTATCTCTATCTCTATCTCTATCTCTATCTCTATCTCTATCTCTATCTCTATCTCTATCTCTATCTCTATCTCTATCTCTATCTCTATCTCTATCTCTATCTCTATCTCTATCTCTATCTCTATCTCTATCTCTATCTCTATCTCTATCTCTATCTCTATCTCTATCTCTATCTCTATCTCTATCTCTATCTCTATCTCTATCTCTATCTCTATCTCTATCTCTATCTCTATCTCTATCTCTATCTCTATCTCTATCTCTATCTCTATCTCTATCTCTATCTCTATCTCTATCTCTATCTCTATCTCTATCTCTATCTCTATCTCTATCTCTATCTCTATCTCTATCTCTATCTCTATCTCTATCTCTATCTCTATCTCTATCTCTATCTCTATCTCTATCTCTATCTCTATCTCTATCTCTATCTCTATCTCTATCTCTATCTCTATCTCTATCTCTATCTCTATCTCTATCTCTATCTCTATCTCTATCTCTATCTCTATCTCTATCTCTATCTCTATCTCTATCTCTATCTCTATCTCTATCTCTATCTCTATCTCTATCTCTATCTCTATCTCTATCTCTATCTCTATCTCTATCTCTATCTCTATCTCTATCTCTATCTCTATCTCTATCTCTATCTCTATCTCTATCTCTATCTCTATCTCTATCTCTATCTCTATCTCTATCTCTATCTCTATCTCTATCTCTATCTCTATCTCTATCTCTATCTCTATCTCTATCTCTATCTCTATCTCTATCTCTATCTCTATCTCTATCTCTATCTCTATCTCTATCTCTATCTCTATCTCTATCTCTATCTCTATCTCTCTATCTCTCTATCTCTCTATCTCTCTATCTCTCTATATCTTTATATCTCTATATCTTTTATCGCTATATCTCTATCTCTCTATCTCTCTATATCTCTATCTCTCTATATCTCTATATCTCTATATCTCTATATCTCTATATCTCTATCTCTCTATCTCTCTATCTCTCTATATCTATACATCTCTATATCTCTATATCTATATGCATATATATAAATATCTATTAATGGGCAGTAGCTGGAACCAGGTGACGGAACAGCTGGGCAACAGATGGTATCTGTCACTAGGCACAGGCGCAGCAATTCCATTTTACTGAAATATGAGCAACAGTTTAGCTGGAAATATTCTCAACTTTTTAATTTGAATTCAAAAAATTTCTTAAACTTTATTTGTTAATATATGGTTTCAGGAAAAACTCATGTTCTCAATAGGAGAGATTTGCGAGTCTCTTCTTCTTTTAGTTTTGAGATTCAGCCGGATATGCAGCTGCCACATTCAATGCCTTCTGTATAGAGAGAGGAGGAGGGAGACAGCGGACGGGAGATTACGGCAGTATACTGCATCATCCACAAATGTATACGGCAAGTGCATTTATTAGTTAAATGTATCTGTGGCGCTTGCGTTGGCTGCATGCAATCGTCGAAGCCAACAGCTGGTCGAGCTTCATGCGGTTCCCAGGAGTAGCTCCAAGCGATGGCCGCATGCGATTGCCAATTACATGGGGAGGAGCTTACTTATAAGCACAACGCACGCGACTATCTGTTACGGCTGTGTGTGTCTGTGTGCATGTGTGTGTGTGTATGTGTGTGTGTGTGGGAAGGCCACAGATACAAATGTATCTTTAAGATTGAAGGCAAGAAAATCGAACAGAAGCGCAAAACTCTTTAACTGGTCAAACGCTTGACCAGATTCCGGCACGCAAATGGCCAGGAGAAACACAAAATTAAAGTCGTCCTTCAACCGCACGGGCGGAGACGGGGGCGTGGCGAAGGGTTTGTGCCACGAAAGCGAAAACTTGAATAATTTTTGCTTGATTAAGTTTTTGGGATTGCATATCAATAATATAATATAATAAAATATACATACGCACACAATTGGAGGCAATATGTTGATGCCCTAGCAAAAGGGAATTTTCATTCTGTGCTCAGGATTTATTTTTCGCTAGACTTCTCAGAGACTTTAGAATGGAATCTTCTTTAGGCTCTTGGAGAAATAACTGAGCTCTATTCACACTCTTTCATTTCCAGGGTATTTCAAGTGCGCCAATTCGCTGAGCAGTGTCATATTCTATTGTTATTGTCTCCCATTGCTGAATAATGGCATTCCAATCGCATTCGCTTGCCCCACAAATTATGTCAATAAATCAGCAACGGATACCCCAAAGAAACTGGAACATTCCAGCAACAGAGTAGTTCAAGGGATTCAAATTTAACTCGAAGTGGCAAATGAAGAGTGCATATGGTGTAAAATGAGTAATATCGGCTGCTACCGACTGCATAATACCCATTACCAATGCAGCCTTTCTCAATTACCACGCCCCCAGTGGACGTAGACATGTTGTGTTTGCCCAATCCTTATCCATTCTTATTCTCATGCTTATCCAATACATCAAATCTGCGGAAAGAGGCGTAAAAACTACTTTCAATATCAGTATGAATAGAGATATACGCACATATATTCGTCATATTTTATTTGATCTTGCCTTGTCAGCTGAACAATAAAATTTATTAATATATTAATTTAATACAATATCATATACAAGTAATTCAGTGTGTGTTCTCTATTAAGGTTCTCTATCCAAGTGTTAGACTAAGCGACTCCCTCCGTATTGCACTTCAGCTAGTGAGCTTTAGCTAGCTGTAGACCTGTCTATACCTGAAGGTATATCTTTGGGAATGTCTTGAAAGTGGAAGGAATGGCAGAGAGTTGAAATTAATTAAATGAAGATTTAAGCTCGCCTTTATAGAAACTACAACAAGTTCAGTGGGAAAGAGTGAATTATCATCGTTCAGAGTCGGTAAATTTTTAGAAAAATTTCAATTGAAAGTCAAAGTTAGGAAATGCCGTTGAACTACCTCAACAGTTCTATATATATATGTATATGTATTCGAATATGTATATCCAGATATAGATATACATATATATTATATATCTATCTATGATATATATATATAATGTTATTTCCTCTAGAATGCTCTAGAAAGAGAATTTGGTATTATTCTATGCAGCTTAGCTGTTGTCAGCCGGAATTTTTAAATGGAAAGTAGAATACAGTCGCGAAATGTTAATGGGAACACTAAGTTTCCTGCAGTCATGTTTTAGTATAAAAGAAACTAAAGCGAAACTAAAAGAATTAAAAATGGAGAATGTTTCCAGCTAAACTCATATCATTGCTCATATGTTAGAAAAATGGAACTGCTGCTCTTCAGCTGTCAGCTGTGCCTCGCACGCGACAGATTCGGCTTCGTTGTTGGTCTCATCCACGCAAAGCTGTTGCCCATCTGATTCAACTGCTGCGCCACCTGATTCCAGCTGCTCATTAACGCGCCCATTGTCGTCACCCTGGCCAATTTGACCACCTTGAGCACCTAGACCGCCTTCAGCAACTTCTACAGCATGGGCACCTTCGCCATCTTCGCCACCTCCGCCTCTTTGGGCACCTTCGCCACCTGGACCTGCTAAGCCACCTTGACCTCCTGAGCCACCCGACCCACCTGAACCTCCCGAGCCACCTGGACCTCCTGAGCCGCCTTGACCACCTTGAACACGTACGCCACCTTGAAAACGTACGCCACCTTGAAAACGTAAGCCACCTTGAAAACGTAAGCCACCTTGACCAAGTGCGCCACCGTGGCCATTTTGGAGCAACGACCTGCGCCGCAGCTGCAGCGGCGGCAGAGTCACGCTCGGAGCAATCGCATAGCGCAGCGTCCAGTCAATCGCGTTGCTCATGTACTCCCTGCGATTGTCCCGATAGAGGGCCGCCATCATCTCGTCACAGGGATCGTCGGTGTTGGGCTCGCGCATTAGGGCGCACACGGCATGCAGTATGGTTGAGACGTTGGTCAAAGCTGTCCATCTGGTGCTAAGAAGATCCCAACAAATGTATCCATCGTAGTCAATGTTGCAATGGTATATCTTTGTTAGGAAGTGTACACGGGGAGCCACGAACGGATAGTTGCGGCAAAACTGCAGACGCAGTGAAAAAACTCCCAGGTAGTAGGGCGTGTCTCTGACGCCCAAAATGGTGGCCTCCCAGAGCATCAAATCTCCGGTGACGGGCCAGGCACAGCAATTGCGCGGCTGTTGCTTGTACAGCTCATTCAATTCCCTTCTCAAACGACGCTCGGCCATGTCTGGATGTACTTTTACGAATTACTGGAGAATTGAGCTGGCAGAATGCGAGTTGTCTGTCTCGAAATTTTACTTGATGTGAAGAGTGTCAGACTTCGATTGTCAGTTGTCAAATTTATGACACTGTTCATCCGCACCGATTTCTCCTACTTCGATTTCGATTGTCACCCAAAATTTGATTACAGCTCCACCGGTTGCTATTTGCCTTACTTAACTGGGCTTTCTGCTATTATAAACACGCCGCAAAGCAGCGCAGCTTGTCAATAAACAAACACATATACATTCCTAGATGCATATACACGTACATGTATATGGATATATATGCTCGCATTAATATATACATACATATTTATTTGAATCTGGCATTCCGGCAGCTATCGTAAGTCGCGTATCGTCACTGTTAACAGTACTCGCATGTGCTTTTGCGATATACTGTTAGTAGCACCTGCCATCGATCATTTCTTAACGTTAGGGATGGCACGCAGACTCGCTCATTCATATCGATATATTCTATCGATCATAAAGTAAACGTGTTCTTTTAAGCTTTGACCAATTGGTTTTGTTCCCAAACTAAATTTGTGGAGTTTGTAATTGAAATTCAGCTTATGCTAGAGCAAGTATTTCACTAATCTTACAATGTTGTACTTTTTATTATAACGAAATATATTTTAGACAGCCGGCAAGCCTCAACTTGAAGGCAGTTCCCCATGGAGCCATTTACATCCCCAGCTCTACAAAGACCTGCTTCATTTAAGCCCAGCCGCAGTCGCAGAGCAGAGTTGGAGCCATAGCAATCCCAGCAAACCGGTGAAATTGATGCAGTCCCAGCTCGCCATCATATGGAAGATGCCCATTGTTACGACATAGAACAATCCCAATGCTCACCCACTGCAGCAGATCTCCAACCCAAGGAACTCAGTCGACTTCTGGCACAATCGATACGACGAGCGGATCAAACAAGTCTCTATGAACTCCCAACGATCTGCAATCGAACAAATTCCATATGATGCCACTAAAGGGCGTATTGTTTGTTTGTTTGTTTGCTTGTATTCTATGCTTTGTAAATTATTGCGCACTCTCTCTCGCTCTCTCTCTCTCTCTCCCTCTCTCTAAATTTTTGCTCTTGCTTGGAAATTTAAAAATATACACAATGAAATATTTAGAGAAGCGCGAGGGCGCGTGCCTATAGAAGCTGCAAATCTTTTGCGGCCAGCCACAAGCGATTGATGAATGCTCTACGTGAAATGATTTCTTACGGCGGAATTTTGTATGTGTGAGTCTTTGAAATAAGTAAATAAGTATAAAAGAGAAAATGAAGTATGAATTGTGTAACTTGAACTAAATAATTTGAGTATGTAAAAATAACAAAAACAAATTATTAAAAACAAAGATGATCAACATTTTATTATTATTATAATAATAATTATTATTATTAATTTATTTTATTTTTTTTTTAATATAGTTTAAAATTTCATAATTATTTCATTAATATAAAAATAAAAATATTTAAAAAATAATTAAATACGTATTTAAATAATAAATACGTCTTTTTTATTTAAATGGCAAAAAATTCGTATGTGAAAAAAAAAGAATATATATTTAAACAAATCTCTAAAATTATATTATCTATTATATTTCATATATCTGTGCATATATATTATATAAACTATATAATTGCAGGGTATTTCAAAAAGTTTCTGCGGATTCATGTTAAATTGAAGGACTTGCAAGCCAGATGTAAGTGTGATGGCAGCTCCTGCACTCTCGCTCTCTCGATCACTGTGTTTGCCCAACAACTCTCTTTCTCTCTCCACTCTCCCATTAGCTCAGAGCTCTGTAAATGCCTGTTTCAACTTGATCTCCATGCAGATGTGAAGAGCAAGTCATATTTAGTCCATAACTCGGAACTTTATGCATATTTAAAGATAGCAAGAGCGTGCCAGATGAAAAGAGCGAGTAACTGAGCGACCGATAAGACAGGCAGCGAGTGAGAGAGAGAGAGAGAGAGGGAGAGCTAGAGCGATCGAGGTAAGACACATAGACACAACTAGACACAACAACTGACTGACTATATATCACTTTCAGATACGGATTCAGTGCGCTGCCCGTTGTCGAACGGCGGACTTTTCACTTCTTCATATATTTGTATATATACAAACAGATATTACATACACAAATTTTGTTGTTTTGTGTGCCGCGATCGAGCGCAGAGCGTAAGATTTGCCTTTTCGCCTTGCATTTGCGGAACAGAACAAATATATGTATACATACATATATACTTTCCTCTCATACATATGCATACATATACAAATATATATATTTCTGTTCTTCCAAAATATTGTATTCCTCAGTTGTCCGCACGTTCGTTTGTGCGCTCGTCTTCACGTTTGTTGTGTGGCCGAGCGAGCGCAGAGACTCGATAAATACAGAAAAAAGCGGAATGGAAAATATATAAAATACAAAATAAAAGAGGCTCAGCTAGCAATAAACAAAATAAGAAATATTCAACAAATCGCAAGTCTCCCAAATCGGAGACAAAGTGACAAATCTAGCAGCGTACAACGCGGCGTATACGTGTTGCATATGCCCAGTGCAAAGTGAAAAGTGAAAAAAGCTCTGTTGTTTTTTTTTTTTCAATTTTTTTCCAAGTAAAATCATTTGCGTGAAAGTAAGAAATCAAGAATTGCACTAATGTGAAGCCGGACTACGTGCGAGGCTCTGATGACGTCACAAACACGCACACGCACACACACACCTCTCAATCTATATATATATATATATACAGCAATATAGCTATATAGATACATATTTAAATGACTGCCAGAGCCGCCGCAACGGCCGCACAATCATCCAGTCAATTTGCGCTGTGTTTTGCGGGGCATTAAAACAAAAGCATTTCACTACGAAATATTTATTGTTGTGTCTACATACGCCTCTCTGGCTGTACCTGTGCGTGTGTGTGTGTGAGTGTGAGTGTGAGTGTATGTGAGTGTGTGTTTTGTACCAATGCGGAATGTGTTTATAGTAGCCGACGCTGTTGCCATCGAAGTTGCCGCCAACCCAGCCCGATTCCGATTCAGAATCCAATTTCGATTCCGCTCCAATCCCATCCCAGTCTCCACATCCCATCTGAGCACTGCTGACCGCAAATGAGTCGATTCATTGCTGAACTTGACACATGCTGCTCCATATCCACATACATATACAAACATATCTGGTAAATTTCATTTATTTATTTATTAAACTGTTTTCTTGATCAGAAATTTGTATTATTAATTATATTTCTTCGTTCCGTCGTAACTGTTTGGGCAGAAGTAGCTCCTTGACGTATTTGACTGGGAGATTTATTATTATACTTCGAGCCGATCTGTGTAGTCGAATCATTCAAATTTGGTATCTTGAGAAAATGTTGCAATATTTGTAAAATTATTTGTCTTGCCTTAATAGCCCTGCTACTCCTGCATAAGTAGCTAAAGTCAGTACAGAAATCATTGTTAGGATAGATGTTTGATATAGAAACTTATCGCAGTATTTATAATAAATCAACGTAATCAATCGATTCATAATCTTACACAATTTGTGCTGAAAATCTTTATTAAATATATATATAAATATATATGTATATATATAAATTTTGTGTTATATTATAATTCTGAAATACTGAAAAGTATTTGAATTAATGCAGGCGAATGTATAGCAGGAGAACAGATTCACTTACCTCACATGTATAAAAACATAAACTCTTTTCAATTGCGGCCAAATTATATTCAACAATAGCTCAAGAATTGCTAATAAAAACATTTACAGCGCTTTAGAGCTAATAATAGAACTAATAAATAAATAGTCAAATGAAATTAAAGAAAAAAATAATTTTAAAATAATATATATATTCAGTTTATGAATACTTAATCAAAAAATCAACTAAATAAAATAAAACTTCACAAGATTCCGCTGTTTCTATTGCTGGATGACCTTAAGACACTTATAGATTGTAATAAAAAATGTGTTAAAAAGTAATGCCAATGCCAAGCAGAAGATGCGAGAGAAGACAACAACAACGACAACAACAGCAACAAAAAAGAAACCAATAAGAAATATGTTAAGTATTCAGCTTAGATCGGGCCAAAAGATGTTTAGCTATATACAGTTGGCTATAATAAAGAATAGCATTTAATGAATGTATGTAGATGTATATATAGAATCTGATTGTAGGGTATATATAGAAGAAGAGGAAGATGTCTTGGACATTTCTTTTAGTCACTCCATTTGCCAGCTCATGCGCCACAAGCTATGCAGCAAATTGCGAGTGCTATGCCTCCATCCCCCTCTTTCCGGCTCCTGCTCTCGCTCTGTTAAGTATTTTACTAATTACTAACAGCAAAAGCCGAGCACACGCATAGTTTTTGGCACTTATTCATTATTTTCTTTGTTTTGTGTGTTTTTTTTTTTTTTTTTTTTTTGTTTTAATCATATCCGGCAATCGATTGGCACGCAATCTCACACGAATCGCCACTTAATTCTATTTATATTGGGCAGCGGCATCGGCAGCAACAATTTTGTATGAATCGCAAACTTATTTTTGGTGGCACGAACAAAAATCAAAAATAAATGAATATAAAAAATAAAAAACAACAACAGCAGCAGCATTCATAGATTGAAGCGGCGCCGAAGACGACTCATCAGGGGCCCACAACATGAGCTGGTGGAATCCCTAAAACAAATGCAACAACAAAAAAGAGTGTGTGCGTGTGTGTGCGTGTGTGTGTGTGTGTGTGTGTGTGTGTGTGTGTGTGTGTGTGTGTGTGTGAATGCCCTTCAAGGCAAAAGCGTGCAAGTAGATTTCGGGGTATATGCATATATATATGCACATATATATATATATATATATATATCTATGTATATTGTATATATGTAAATGAGCATTCAAGCAAAACAAAATGCCGTCAAATATCGCAACTTAAATTTTGTTTGTTTTCTTTTTAATGTGATTTTCATTTGATTTTCTTGTTGCTCTTGTGCAATTTCTCAAATGAACTTCCCCAGAAATTGGACAGCCGACAGCATTTAATTAGAATCGAGCACATAAACAATAACATTTGATACATGTACTCGAACAACAACAGCAACAACAACAACTGGCCGTTGAGTCAATTGTTTATCCCATTCAAGACATAGCTCAGATTGAATAGTATATATATGTATATATATATATATGTATAAATTATGTTAACTGTGTGTGAGTGCATCAATCACAGCCTGATCGAGCGAACAGTCAGTCTATCAATTATTATTGGAATACGTGACAAAGTGCCCTTAGTATTTGAAGGCCTTGCCCACAGACACTCTGTAAACACACACACGCATCTATCAGAGATATGTATACATATATAGAGAGAGACGACTGTGCGATTGGGCATTTCCTGCCTCTAGGCACGATCCCATTTGCCGTATGAGGAGGCACTATTGCTGCTGCTCCATGTTTTCCACATTTTATATTCACAGGAAGCTCATAGACTTGAGCTAATTTCAAGATTTATTTAGGTTTCAGTAATTTATTGAGTTCCATCTCAGAGGAAGTACGAGTGCAATAATTTATATACTTTATTATAGTCCGTTTTGTTGATATAAATAGGCGCAGTCAACATATCGTGGCTGCGAATCTTGAAGCAGCTAACTTGACTACATATTTCGAATGGCCAGGCGCAGCCAACTTAACGTGATCGCAGAAATTTGATGCAGCTAACTGCACTTGACTTGGAGCACATTTCCTGTGCTCAGGCGCAGCCAACTTAGCTTGACAGCAAAGCTGGAAGCAACTGACTTGACTTGACTCGATGCATATCATATACTACGAGTATATCAAACTGGATCAGAATCAGAAAGAGCTGACATTTTATAAATAATAAAGGTTGAAAATATATTTTCCAATTTCTGAAAAGCTAGAGCTTCCGCTTTCCTGTGTTTTCGAACTTTTCACGCAATCGAACTTAAAAAAAAAGTCAGATCTGACGCGTAGAGAGCTGAAGCTACATCAGATTTGTTGCTTGTGCGCAAGCGCAGCGAACCTAACTCAGCGTTACGAATATTTCCTGGTGCAGATAACTTAAGTTAAATAACTTAAGTTAAACTCAGACGCAGCTAAATTAAGACAACTTCACGCATATAGCTAGAGCTCCAATGTTTTGAGAACAAAGCTTTGTTTTTATCGATCATATCATTTTTTTAAATTATACACCATTTTTCTAGATCACCTAAAAGAGATTACCAAATCCAAACATAGTCAACTAATGGAGGAATGAGCAATTATACATATGCATTATATGTATAATGAATTGCACAATAATGGGCTACGATGCATCATACAATGCTCAGTTCTATCGATAGAGACAACACAACTATCCATAGTATTGTAATAAGGTACAACTTCGATATCTCAATAGTGCCAGCAATAGCTTCGCAGCTCCAGCTTGTGCTCAGTCGCAGCCAATTTGACTATCGCATATAACGTATTATTTCAAATGGAAACAAAGTCAATATAAATATGATCTATAAAAATCCACTCGACGCTCTGGCCACAAATCACGATCAGAAATACAAATAATATAAAGTACACACAGATCTTGCTCCAATGCAATGAAATACGAGTTGCAGAGTCTAGAAATATATTGAGCTACTACTGCGGGTAACATCAGCCCAATATATATGTATGTCTCGGTGTGCCTAAGTATAGATTAGCTATTAGCAGACTTTCCTAAGAATTCGCGAATATCTAAGTTTAATTCCCACCAGTGTTTTTATTTTTCAGATGTCCATCAGCAAGGCTTAAGGCCGTTTGCAGTTGAAGTGAAAGGAAGGCCAACTCGACAACAACAACAACAACAACAACAACAGCATCGGATAATCGCTGATCATCTTATTTAATATAAATACTTACCAGAAATTCGCTCCGTTCGCGCCTTTCGTATCGTTAAGCGCATAACACAAAACAGAAGCAGCAGCCGGACAGCAGCCCCTGCCGCCTGCGCCGCCTCAGCTGACACATACCTACACACATACACATATACGGCTGTATATATACACGTGCATTGGTGTGTATGCGCGTGCGGATCGCATACGGAATTGAGGCATTCGACGTAGTCTTCCAGTTACCGTCGCGTGGGCTGTTGACGTGAAATCGGACGCGAACGCAAACGTGAATAGGAATCTGAATTTGAATGTGAATCTGAATCTGAATCTGAATCTGAATGTGGATGTGAATGTGGCTGGGGACGCTCCTTTACCGTTCTGCCCACCAAGATGATGTTCACCCGCGCCCAAGTGCGCAAGCAGAAGACAAACAGCGCCAGCAGCAGCCAGCGAGCCCGCAGCTCTGGCGGCTCATCGCGTCTCCAGGGTCATGATGTAAGTGCAAAGATCCTCTAATTGCTTACACCGATCAAGAGCAGGAGTCCAGAACCTTATAAACACAATTTGGTATAACACTATCTGTGCTCTAACTGTTTGCATCTCCATATTCAATGTTATTAGTAGAAAGAGGGAAGATAAGATTAGATCAACATCCAATAATAATACATCTCTTGCGACGACAGTTAGTATTACAAAATGTACAACTATGATTCACTAATATTGCATATATTACAATGAACTAGTTCCAGCTCTCCAAATTAAATTATATTAGTGTAAAAAGAGATGACTAGACCGCTCTCTAGATCAATATCTTATCATCAATCAATCTTACGGCAAGTTACTGTAGATGAACTAGTTCCTGTTCTCGTTCCGTTTTAGCTATACCTAGGGCTTCTAGGTTACAAACAAAAAATCTTATGTTAGGTCTTTCTAGTTCCAGTTCCACAGCTCTTATTACAAGGTATATTTCCGTCCAAGCAACCGTAAAATCAAATATATTAACTGGAGACTTTGTCAGGGTTTCATTCATAGTGAAACTGAAGCGAGTCTACTCGGTTAGGGAAGCATAAAAGCAATCCGAATTGTCTTTAGCAGTGAAGCAGTGAAGCAGTGTCGCTCCAGTTACAATATATCGACTTTTGCATTCCTATAAAAATGAGACTCTTATTTTTTTGGAAAGATAAGAAACGAACCAGACCCATGGGAAACTACGAGCTTCTTGATAGCATAAGCTGAACTTGAATAAACTGTTGAACTATTATCTATTATATTAAGAGTAACGATATCTCAATTCTCCCTCTCCTTTTCAGCTGCGCTATAAGCCGAGCTCATCCAGCAGCAGTGGCGCTGGGAGCGCCCTAAGTGGGACCAGTGCGAGCGGTGCACGTCGTGATCGTGACCGTGAACGGGATCGTGACTGTGATGATCACTATAACAATCACTATCATTATGGCAAGCAGCATTCCTTTGAGCTACCTCGCCAGCACTCCAAGGAGGATGCCTACAGCAGAGACAGAGACAGAGACAGGGATAGAGACAGAGATAGAGATAGTGGCGTGGGTGGCGGCATCGGTAGTGCTGTCAGCGGGGGCTACGTGGATCGTCGGACGCGACCGCGCAGCATTACGAATCGCCGCGGCGCCATCAAACACCAGAAGTAACTACGCTGAGCCCTATCAAAAACTTCGTTTTATCCACATTATAATACTTTCAGAACCCACGATATCAATGGCCATCGCTTTGTGGCCAAATTCTTCCGTCAGCCCACGTTCTGTGCGTTCTGCAATTTGTTCTTATGGGGCTTTGGCAAGCAGGGCTACCAGTGCATCAGTGAGTATTCGCATAGAGCGCCAACACTAGCCGCCTATCGATAACTAATCGATTTCCACTCCACAGTTTGCCAAACCGTTGTGCACAAGAAATGCCATGAGAAGCTGCTCGGCAAGTGTTCCGGCTCCGTCTTCAACTCCGCCAGCACAATTGTAGGTGGCCCACTCGAATCGCATGCCGAGGCAGAGTCCTCCTATTCATTTATTTTCAATCTATGCCAATTGCAGCTGCTGCGCGAACGCTTCAAGATCGATATGCCGCACAGATTCAAGCCGCACACGTTTATGTCGCCGACCTTCTGTGATCACTGCGGCTCCTTGATGGGCGGCTTCTTCATACAGGGCCTGAAATGTGAAGGTAAGTCCAAAAGCTCCGCAGTGGCCAACCTAGTCTATAGAGCTTTTACGATTGTATTGCGATTTTTTGGCGCACGCCAGGTGGCGCTACGCGTTCAAGTTATGCGAAAGCTTTGGCATTAGTCAATGCAACAACCCAAACGTAGTTCGCCTTTAGCTGGGAAATTTAGCTAACAAAATGTAACGGTCAAATGGGAAAACTGGGAATAATGAATAATAGTGGCTGAAGAAGATGCAAACTAAAGAATTTATATTATTATTATATGGAACCTTCTTCAATTTGTAAAGCTGACGTTACTTCTTATGGAATACTTAGCATTTAGTTTTTATAATTGACTGAAATGTTGGAAAAGACTAGAGTATCTAGAGTATCTTTAGCGCGTTTTAATAACTAATCAATAAATGTGAAATTTACTTTGGCTCAATTTTCTATAAATCTACAATATTTCATACATAAACAAACACATTTTCTTACTTAATAATAATTCAAAATCTATTGAATATGCTGAAAAAATTCTATAAATAATTCAGAACATATAATATTTATTTTATGCGAATCATATATATTATAAGTGAGAATCTTGATACATCATATACTGAAGATTCAGAGCACAGCACTTTATGTAAAATGAACAATTAATATAGATATAAATATAAATCTTGGTGCTAGTTGCTATGATGTCTTCAATGTTTGTTTCAATATTCCCAATGATCCCAGTTGCAGTCTCTATTAGATTAAACACCTTTCTTGTCACAGCCCCCAAATATCTCTATGCTTGTGTACTATATACGTCTTTCGATCTTACCATAATTTGGCTATAACTTTTCGATTTTAGATGACAATGCCTTAAAATTGTTCTATATTGTCAAACAAACCCTTTGTATACTTTATATAATATATACCAAAGTGTTCTGTCTTCCATCTATTAAAGTCTATTTAACAAGAAAAGTTCTTATCATATGACGTCGCGCAGTATATGAAATATGTATGTGTATATGCATATACATTTATGTGTATAGTTTATATATAGAGGCATACACAATTAGCTCATTTCGTATTGATATATATTTCGTACGTATTTTAAATGCCGTCGTTTGTTTTTGTGCGACTCGCTCAGCCTTGTGCAATTTTTTGTACACTTTTGGTTAAATGTCTTCCTGTTGTTACAATTTCGAGAACATTTATTTTAATCGCTCAGCGTGCAAATGGCATGTTTTTACCCTACACACAAATACATTTAATATACATCTAGCTGTTACATATGAACATGAGTCTCTGCTATGAGTCTCCTGCTTGCCCATGTACCAAGAAAGCGAATGGAATGGCTCTGGGTAATGGCACTTTTTATTGCTGTTCGCCATGAATTGTGCGTGTGCAAATATGTTTGTATATATATTTAGTGATTTTTTAAAGCTATGTGCTATAGAGTGTCATGTCGAAGATCGTAGGGCTTCGACAAAATATTAGCTTTGAGAAGTTACTCAGTGAAAAATCGAATATGGAATGGTTATTTTTATGAACAAACATGCTATATCATGAAGCTGATCAGGCCAATTATGTTTCGAGTGATCGTAGAACATAAATATAGATGTACAGGTAGTATCGTTTTAGTTTTCTTATTTATATTCTTATACCTTCTAGGTACAACATTTCCAGACTAGCGCTTTCTTTCACTCATTCGCTTGCCTTTCCCCATCTCTCTCTCTCCCTCTCTCTCTCTATATATATATATCTCTTTTTCTCATTTTCCTCTCGCTGACTGATAAAAGTTGTGTTCACTTTGCTCGGACAGCGATTAAAATTGCACAAAATGCAAAATAAAAGTTCAGGTCGAAATGAAAATATATTTAACAAAAAAAAAAAAAAAAAGAGTGCAGAAACAGAGAAATGCATTACACTTATCTATATATACAGCTATATGCATATATACCACTTATTCAGTTTTATATTTATTACACTCTGCATTTTTATGTCGCAGTGAAATGAGCGCACCGTCTCCTGGTGCATGTAGAATATATACCTGGGCAATATTTATTTTGCAGTTAAAAGAGGGAGTAGGCGATGAGGTGCATAAATAAACTTAACAAGCTTGCACTTGCGTGGGCAATGCTGCTACTGCGGATACCCTGTAAAATGCTCAGCTCAAATTGTATTCATATAGTGGAAATGATGTGTGATATATAGGAGATATCTGCTGAACGGCTTAGGTTTGCTCTTTTGAGTGTTGTTAAAGATGATGCTGTAAATACCCTGTAACAAGATAAACCCAGAGCAGTGGAATCAATATGAGGTATATTTGAGAAGTAATACGAATGCCCTGTTACTTTTGCTCTTGGTTACGACTTTGATGTTTCTTTAGATACCCTGTAATATAGACAAGTCAAATGTGATCTATGAGACTACCCTTTAGTGTATTTTACTTAAGTAAATAGCATGTATTAGATATATAGATATATGATGAGCTAAACAGCAGTCTAAATGCTAACTTTTCTATACATAAGATGTTGTTGCTAGGGATACCCTGTAACGGTGGTAAATTTCAAAAGTATTCAGTTTTTTGTCTGATGCTGCGGTACATACTGTAGCTCCTCTGATTTCTGTAGCTTAAGACGAGCTTCAGCATGACCTTGAATCCGCTCACCTCTGGCCACTCATTGGATATGTCGGAAATGCTCGTTGTGCTTAATCCCAATTAAGAAAGCGATTCGCATTTCATACATATATCCGTAATATTGATGCAGACAGCCAGGACAGACGGTATTAGAAATCAATTTATTGCGCGTTTGCCAGCAACAAGCAGCGAGCCAAAGCAGCTACCGAAAATAACAGAACACGCAGTGATTGTGATCGACTGTGTAATACCCTTTAGCTAAGACTTTATGTGGGAAAAATGCAAGATAAAAAATTGGAATATTTTGTGGCTTCTCTTAAAGCCAACTTACCAGAAAGCTAAGACAGTCAGAGATTATTACGGCAAAGAAAAATGCTTAAAACTGCGATAGTTACTAAATAAGTACTATCATAAGAAATATTACATATATTGACAGAAGGATTGTAGAAAATCTTGGGAATATATATATATACTTGGGAATATATATATATAAAAAGTCATATAGTGCAACAATTGTAACATTTTCCATTAAAATGTTGATTCCTGTGCTCAAATCTTCTTACGGATGCGCAACAACATGACATGAAAGGAATGCAAGCAAAGTATACAAAAATTACACAAAAATCCTAAAAATACATGAATTTATATACATATATATATATATATATATATATATATATGTAAATTGGTGTGTGTGTGTGTGTCCGCAATACAGAGACACTATAGATGCAACAAGCAAAACGTTAAAAATAATGGAAAGTCGGCCTGGCTATAAATCGCATAGATTAAGTACTCGCCCGACGAATGCCTCCTCGTACATGTTGCAGTTCTATTTCTAGTTGTTTGGCGCTACCCCTCTCCCACTCTCGCGCTCTCTCTCTCTCTCGCTCTCACCTTTGGCCGGCTATAAATGCATTTTGCGGAACCGAAAAGCGTCACCAAACGTCGCAGCGCAGCGCGTCGTGTGGCGAAAATACCAAAAATACAAAAACAACAAAAAATCAAATAAAAACAAAATAGAAATAGAAAATAGAAAAAGAAAAGAAAAAATACCTCTGGCATTTGGTGTTTCCTTCCCTTGGGGAAGGCGCACATATTCGAAAGCTGCGCAAAAACATTTCGGCTAGCAGGTGTACGAATCAATCAGCTTCCAAATTGAGCATTATTTCCCAGCCACGGCAGATACCCAAATATACACATACATATATTGTATAATAGTATATAATCTCTTACACGAATTGGCGAATTTTGTTTGTTGACAACAAACATAATTGGATCCCTAATAAGATTTATTTTTAGAGTTCACTTCATATTATCACAAAATAGAAGCAAGAAATGATCAGTTTGGGCATCTGCACAGCGCTCATTAGGCTTTGGCTCACACGTGCCAGATAAGTGTCAAAATATTTGCTTAATGGCCAAAGAAATATTTATAATTCATATATTTCTGCTAAACCGAAATCATCTGCAAAATCATCTGCAAAATTGTTTTGAGTGCTAAATAAAAAATAAAAAATAAAAACGAAATTAAAAATAAAAATGTATTAAAAAATGATGCGAATGCGAAACAGATAAACGCTGAACAGGTGTGCGTTTTCCTTACTCATCTGTTGAGTTCTTGGGTGAAGTATGCTGGCTTTTATACTCCGTCACGCAAGTCTAAGAAGAGTATATTGGTTTTGTGCAACGGCAGTCTAGATCTCTGTTTGTGCTTGTTTACGCATGAATGTAGGTCGCCATTGCTGCTAGAAATTTAGAATATATCCCCTTGATCAAATATCAAGATTAGTCTGATCTGCCCACTTGGGGCGTGGCAATTGGAAAAACGCATTTTCCAGTATCTCAGATCCCTGGTAGAAGTGCTAGAGCATTGACATTTGGAATATATACTCTAATAGCCCAAACTCAATGAGATATGGCGGATATATCTACGCTCATCAGGCAAAACTGTATTTTCTATAGCTATAGAGCTAGAAGCTATAAATTGACCAACCAATTACAATTTATATATGCCGACTGAGGGCGTGGCAAATCGTCAAATGGAGCTCGCAGCGCTTAGGCCATGAATGAGTATTCCGCAGTCGATAATACCCCACAGCAACGTTCCTGTTTTACTTATTTTTTAGCAACATTAAAAATATATTTTTGAATTATTATAAATAGAAAAAAAAGACAAATTTTACACTACAAGCTCGTTAAAAATAACCACGATTCAAAAAAGGAATTAAATCAGTTTTCTAGAAGACCTGAGTCCAATTCGATCCTCTAGCTTGAATTGTATAGTTTGAGATCATTATAAAAGAAGAACTTTGATAGGAAGTGAGCTTTAGTGTATAGAAATTGATTTATTTTGCATTCTATTTTATTATCTCTGCTTTCCATTTGAGCTCTCCCTCCCACTCACTCTCCCTCTCTCTCTCTCTCTCTTTGATGCATCGAATAAGAAATATCACAAAAAATTGAACAAGAAGCAATCATCAGTTACTAAATGGGTAAACCTCTAATATAAAAAACATCCTCTATATCGAAAGTATATATATGGAACCAAACACAATATTAACTTGGTATATATGCTATAAGTACGGCACAAAGTATTGACACATGCTCAGCTACCTATCGCCATACTCGACTTATCCCAGATGTTTTATGTCTTTTATAAAATAACAGAACAAGTCATATATTTTCGTCTTGTTTGTGAAACTTAATTTTAACAGAATCTCTCATCTTGTGCTTCCCTTAAAAAGATCATTAATTTTTATAGTAAATTCCATTTGAGCCAATTAGCTTTGATCAAAATTTCTGTCATTCGCTGCGCTTAGGGGCAGGCAGCACATCGCATATCGTTTTTATTAGCTATTTGATTGTGTTAGATAATAAAGTTACGTTTTTCAAATATTTCCACACGTTCATAAATATAATTTTGAAACGATTAAGACGACAGACAGTGCAAAAACCAGAGATCGTTGCTCTTGTCGAAAAGTCTACTCAAATGATGAAATGCCTTTCATAATTCGCTCAGCAATGCATACTCGCTCTCTCTCTCTCTCTCTCTGGCTGTTGCTCTCTCCCTCCCTCTCTCTCTCTCTCTCGCTCTCTCTGTCAGCTCCTTTAGCTTTTACTTTCGCTAAAAACAAAGAAAGATGTCGAATGACGCGGCAGCGTATGCCAAAACGATTTCAAAACTCAATTTTGATGTTTTCGAAATTCGAACAAAATAAAACAGTTCTCGCGGACATTTAATTTATGACTGTGTGTGTGTGTGTTTGAGTGTGTGGCATATTTCGAAATCGGCAGCAAGAATATATAGAACTTTGACTGAGAGCAATTTTTCGAAGAACAGGCAAACAACACCACCCCGCCCCTGCCATCCCTGCCTCACCTGCCGCGCCTGCCTGCTGCTGGTCTGGGCCAACTCAACACGCACACAGCAGCAACATGTACGAGGCACGGCAGCAACATCTACAGCAGCATCAATAATATCGAAGTTAGCCCCAGTCTCTGCAGAAACTTGGCTGCTCTCTTGCTCTGCCTTGACTGTATGTGTGTATGTGTGCGTATGTGTGTGTGTGTCTGTGTGTGTGAGATCAGGAACAGCTCCAATGCTTGAACATTTTTGCGGTGTCTTTTCACATTTCAGTAGTTTCCGTTAATGCGTTCGGCTCGTTGAAAAGTGTCTGTACTTGGGATTTGGCTTTTTCATTTTTCATTATTTCTTCTTCTTTTTTTTTTTTTTGTTCTTCGATTCTTCGATTTTTCGCTTCGGTTTGCAACGCGCCGGTCCTGCAAGAAATTTTATCAGAAAAGCAATCGAATCATATCAGAACTGTCAACGGGAGAATCAACCACGACAAATCAACCAAAGTAAAAGACATTCTCCGTTGAGACAGAAGTTAGCAACGTCAAAGGCGACGACAACAACATTGACGACGACGACTCGTGAGCTTACGTCATACAAATTTATATACTAGATGAAACATAGTCTATTTCTATATGCCGCATGTGGTCGGAGCTAATATACATATTTATCCGTTCGCATCATTCTTTGCTTTTTTGTGAACTGAACACGTTTGCCCGCCACTCGAAAGTAATTGAAAAGAAAAGTCTAGAAGAGACTTCACTCCAAGACTTTCACTTCAAGCTTTACTTCAATGTGAGAATTTCAATTCCGAATTTAAGCTCCTTCGACTCAGGCTCAGTAGATCCTCTTAAAGATTACTGTAGGTTTGATTGAAAGTCTTTCTTGCTTCAATCACGAACACCATCAGTTTTTAGCTTTCATCTTAATCAAAGTTTGCTTTCAGTTTCAGAACAAACGCAGAATCTCTTCTTCAAAGCTTAATTCAGGCAGAATTTAAATTTCAATCAGAATAGTTTTCTATTTCAATTTCGATTTATGATCAGACCTTCAATTTGACACATCTTATTCCAATCAAAAATATAGCTGAGATTTTAATTTATATCGAGTTAAATACATTTCCATGGTCATGTTCAATTTCCATTTGAGTTTTGTCAATTGAATGTTGAGCAGTCCATATATCCGATTTCAATTTCAACATCAATTTGAAGAAAATTCAACTATATTCAGTTGTATTAATTCACAATTCACACTAAAGAAGACCCAAGATTTAATCTCGCCAGTTCAATTTCATTTTCCTGTTGACAATTAGACCTTCAATTAGCCAAAAATATAGTTCAATACAATTTTCGTTCCAAGTGCCCAATGTCAGTTCGATTTGATTTTCAATGAGACTTTATTCTATTTTAATACAACTTACTTTGAATATCCCAATTTTAATTCAATTGCAATCACAATGTATTTCAATGCCGCATTTTAATAGGTTTTCGTTTCAATAAACCTGTTCAATTTCAATTAACAATTAGTCCTTCCATCATATCAGCCCAACAATTGTTGGCAGAAATGTGACAAGAATTCTAGATCTAAAAATATTGAGATATATATAAAATCTGTCTGAATACTCAAAAATCATGCAAGCGTTAAGCTGTAAACATTTTCAAAGCCAATTTTGAATTCGAAAATTATAGAAATGGCAATCAAAATATTGACAAAGCTTTGCACTGAATGGAAAAGGTTTTAAAGAAAAAGTGAGCACAGCGCTGGCTATATAAATATAGACGCTTCTTTCACTAGTTACCGAAACGAGAACTAACGCCAAAACCAAAAAAAAAACAATTGCAAAGAAAAAAATTAAAGAAAATTGTGAAAAATTCAAGAATTTTGTTAAGTGTTTGTTGAGTGCAAAAGAGTGAGCGAGAGAGAGAGAGGTAAAATGCCGCTCTATTCGGATTCAAGCAACTATTACTACAGCGGCGGCAGCAGCCAGCTGTATTCGCCCTACTACAGCTCGAGCTTGGGCAGCAGCACCACCACCAGTCCCAGCTACACGTCCAGCTACAATCGCGCCTACCCGGGCAGCTATATGGTGCCGCTGCTGCCCTCGCCGCGCTCACCCAGCTACAGCAGCAGCAGCAGCAGCGGCATCGGCATCGGCATCGGCAGCGGCACCAACAGCAGCAGCAGCATCTTAGGCCTATCATCGCGCTATCAGCCCAAGTTGACTACGATCACGGAGAGCTCCGGGCTGACGGGTCGCCACAGCGGACACAGCAGCCTAATGCCACTCACGCGCATCCAGTCGCCCAAGTACACATCCGTCTCCAGCTACGGCAGCAGCAACAGCAGCAGCAATCGCTATATACCGCCGCGACCCATCGCCATCAATACGGCAGATATAGATGTGAGCTCGGCGAGATATAGGCGCTCGGCGGAGCCTGTGGATCGCAAGCGTGAACCGGAAGCAAACAAAGAGCAGGCCAAGGAAGAGCCAAAGGAACAGCAGCAACAAGAGCTACAGCAGCAACCGGCGCCAGAGCAACAGCAACAGCAGCAGCAGCAGCCACGTCGATCCACCATACGCCGCAACCGAGCTGTAGTGCGTCTATCCACCATACGCAGGCGCAGCAAGGAGCGCGTGGAGCAGACGACGGCGTCCAGCGAGAAGCAGCAACAGCAGCAGCAGGAGCATCAGTTCAGAGATCTACCGCCGCCAGCGGAGCCCAGCTTGAGCTGGCGCCAGAAGCTGGCCGAAGAGCTGGCTGCCTTTCCCACAATCAGCAACAAGAAGTCGCCCGGCGAGCTGCTGCGCGAGCGTTTCTACATACGTGACGAAAAGCAGGAGACGGTGGCGCCGCGGCATCAACAGCGCCAGCAGCAACAACAGTTACAGCTGCAGCAGCCGACGCAGGCAACGCTACAAACAGCGGAGGCCAGCAGCGGAAACGAATCCGAGCTGGAGCAGCAAACGGAAGAGGAAGAGCCGCAGCAGGAGCAGCAGGAGAAAACGGCACAGATAACCGAATCTATACGCCGGCTGAGCCTAGTGCAGTGTCCGACCTTTCACGACATCTGCGAGGACATCTCCTCCGACAAGATCGACGACGATCTGAATGCAGGCGAGCTGCGCCGACGCGCCTCCATCATACAGGAGCAGGAGCAGGAGTTGCTCAACAAGCTGCAAAAGTCGAGTTCGGGCAGCTTCCAGCTGATACATCTGGAGCGCCGCAGCAGCCACGACAGCACCACGGCGGACGAGGGCCAAGCCTCCGTTGCCCCCGGCGGCACCAAGCAGCCCGCCAAGAAGAAGAGCAAAAAGCTGCGCCACAAGATCACAGCTGTAGTGGCCGTGGATAATGCGGTGCTGCCGGGTCAGCACATGCCTAGCGTTCAAGAGCTGGAGGAACACCTGCCCCAGGTTAGCAGCCCCAAGCCCAAATTTACAGCCAATGTGGAGACCATGGAGGAACATCACCAGATACACAAGATATTTAAGCTACCCAAGAAAAAGTTGCCGGCAGAACAGCAGCAACAGTCGCTGCCCGAGGGTTTTATGAAGGCTTCACCCAAGGCCAAGACATCGCCGCTTAAAAAGGCAACAAAACCGACGGAGCAGCAGCAACAGGAGCTGGAGCAACAGGACCAGCAGCAACATGTGAGTGTTGCTCAGATATTTACCTTTGATGAGGCAGCCATTCAGCAGAATCGAGCAACAGCAACGCCCACAGTCGCTGCCACGCCCACGCCCACGACCACGCCCGTTAAGACAGAGGGTGTCGCCACGCCAAAGCCCATACGCAAGGCCTTGCAGAAGTCTGAGAGCGGCGAAGATTTCTGGTCACAGATTGGCTCACGGGAGACGCTCTACATGACCAATCGCAAGAAGGCGCTGAGCGAGCGTCAGCTGGAGGCGACCCCAGAAGGAGGCGAGCTTTCGCCCAAAGACGAGCTAGCAGCAACAGCAACAGCAGCAGCAACACCTCCAACACCGCTTCTTAGATCCGAAATTTTAATTGAGCTAAAGCCAGCAGCAACAACAGCTGCTGCTGCAACCAAGCAGCCAACAGCAAAGACAACAACACCTAAGGCAGCAGCTAAAACTGAAACAACAACAGACTCACCAAAGTCTGCGCCAGCGACACCCAAACTAACAGTAGCAGCAGCAACACCAAAGTCAACAATAACAACAGCAGCAGCAACGGCAATAACAACAACAGCTGCTGTTGCTGTAAGCTCACCAAAATCAACACCAGGAACACCTAAGGCAGCAGCAGTAGCAACCACGCAGACAACAACAGTTGCAACTGTGAGCAGCTTGCCAAAGTCCACGCCAGCAACAGCAGCAGTAACTGCAACTAAAACTGAAGCAACAGCAGCAACAATTGCAGCTGCAATCAGCTCGCCCAAGTCCACGCCAGCAACAGCTAAGTTGCCCGCAACAAGCACAACAATTGCAGCGGCGATCAGCTCGCCCAAATCAACGTCAGCAACAGCAGTAATCGACAGCGATAAAGCAGACGCAGCAGCAGCAGCAGTAGCGGCAACAGCAACAAGTTCACCAAAATCAAAGCCAGCAGCATCAAAGCTGGCAACAAAAACAGCGACAACAGCTGCTGCCGTTGATGGGACCAAAGCCGCAGTAGGCAAGCCAGCAGCAACAGTTGCTGGTGCAGGAAAACAGTCTGGCAACGCCACAAACAGCGCTGTTGCCATGACAACAGCATCAACAGCAATCGCACAGACAACAACAGCAGCAGCAGCAGCAGCTCTAGCCAAATCAAAACTGAACGAAACGGCGACGGCAGCAACAATAGCAAAAACAGCGGCAGCAACAGCGACAACAGCGCCAAAAATAAATGCCGGGCAAGCAGCCAAGTCACCTGAACAACAACAGGCAACAGCAGCAGCGGCGACGGCAGTGGCAGTGGCAGCGGCAGCGCCAGCGCCAGCGGCAGCAGCAACAAAAATAAATAAAACGCATAATAATGAGCGACAGCAGCAGCAACCACCAGACAACGCAGCAGCAGCAACAATTTCAACTGCAGGGAAACAACAAACGGAAACCAAATCGAAATTGACGGAAATCGTTGAGCCAAAGTCAAAGGTGCAATCACCGAAAGCGGCAAAGCCAAAAACCGCTGCAACAGCAGCCAAAAAGAAAGTCGCAGCTACTCCCACAGCAGCAGCAGCACCAACAGCAGCAGCAGCAACAACAGCAGCAGCAGTAACAGCAGCAGCGGCGGCAGCAACAACTTTGCTAGACAGCAATGTGACCCCAATCAATGCCGATCAATTTATAACGCTGGCCCCCACTAAGGCGGCCAATGCGGCGGCAGCGGTCACAAATGCGTCATCGCCTGCAGCAGCAGCAGCAGCAACAACAGTAGCAATTGCAACCGCAGCAACAGCAGCAATAGCACCAACAGCAACATCAACAGCAGCAATAACAATAGCAACAACTGGCGATGAGCAAACGTCGCAGTTACGATCTGTTGCTGCTGCTACGACAGCGGCTGCTGCTGCTGTTGTCGACAACAGCAGCAGCAACAACAGCTGCGGCGAAGGCGTCGGCAATAATTTATCAAAGTTTGCAACAGTATCGAATTTGGCACAGTGTCTGCGAGACGTGGACGCCGAGCTAGAGGACTATATACCGTCGTCGGCGGAAAGCAGCGAAGAGAGCGACACAGACTCGGGCGATTTGTCCAGCGCGAATTTGAGTGCCAGCATGAAGAAGAAACAGCGCAAGGAGAAGAAGAAACAGAAGGGCAAGGATGCGGCACCCGCACGCTTCGATCCGCAGAAGAAAATCAAAATCGATACGAGCAGCAAGTGCTATGTGAAGGAGGAGGCGCCGCGATATCCGCTCGTTGCCACACCACGTCCGCTGTGGAAGCGCGAGAAGATCGTCTACTCCGATGAGAATACGGACGACGAGAGCAGCGAGGAGGGCAGCGAGGCGACCGGCGGCTCACTGGACGAGGAGAGCGAGGAGGATGACAGCGATGCGTGCAGCAGCAGCAGCAGCAGCTCCTCCGACTTTGACGAGGAGGCGGCCAGAGCAACAGAGAAACGAAACACAAATGCCCCAACATCCAATATAAATAATAATAATAATAATGGCAGCGCATTGACGCCAGCGAGCAGCTCGACCACAGCACCGGGCAGCCCATCCGTCTCCAGTTCCCCATCGATCATACGGATGAGCACGTGCAGCAATGATTCCGGCTTCGAGGGCGGCACGGCGCCATCCAGTCCCAAAAAGATGTTAGGTAAGCGATCGAGCGAATATCACTGAGACTGAGACGGCATTCATCGCAGCTGACCCGACCGGACAGACGGCCGGCAGTGTTGGTCATTTGAGTGTTGCTGCACGTGCACAGAGCCATTTGGCTTAGCCACTGCCACTGCACCACCCACAAGTAAACCACCCAAACCACACACACACACATCCACCCGCCCACACATCGCTGTGCCCCCCAGTGTGGCTGCTGCTGATGCTTCTTAGAGCTTGTTGTGCATGCAATTTGCTTTCATTTTCACAAAGAGCGACAGAGTGAGTGAGAGAGCGAGTGCGAGAGTGAGAGTGCGAGCGAGAGAGCGAGAGTGCGAGAGAGCTTGGCATGCGGAATATTTAGTTGAAAAACAAATAAACATGCTATAAATCTGTGTAGCTGCGTATATACAAAATGCCTTTAATATGGCCACAATATACTATACACTTGTACAGAGACAAATACACACATATATACACATATATGTATGTATATATATGTATATATAAACGAATAAGAAAACCACGAACATTGAAAAACAAACTTTGCTCTGCTGGCTCTTAACATACTCAAAGAGCGCCAAAGGAAGTCAAAGTCAAAGTTCCGGGGAAAACCAAATACAAATTCTGTGCTAAGACCTGATTCCAGCTAATTTGGTATATTAAGTACTACATAAGTTGTATATATATATATATATATATATATATATATATATATGTATATGTTTTACTCATATATATGTACATATATACATATCTATCTATGTATGGGACTCATAGTTGACACATATCGATTTTTCTTGCAGGGAATTTTATTTTTAAACATTTTCTTGGAAATTATATCAAAATATTGTGAATTGAGTTCAAGTTTTGTGAGCTGTTTGAGTGTGATCTGTGTAGCTGTTTATATCTTATTAAAGAGCTAAAGTTACAGATCTCTACAGCGGCAGGCAGTGACTATTTGATGCTAGATTATAGCTTCCTTTAGACCAGCCTCAGCGCCTCATTTTAGGAGTTGATCTATCTGAAATCTAATTAGACAATAAATGTGATTGGCTGCATAATCACCAGGAGTAGAAACAGAAGGCAAAGTTTAATAAACAGCTCTAAGGCTAAAGACCTTACCTGAAAACCCGCTGAGACAAGCTACAAAAATTTTCTGAAAGATCTGGTGTAACTGAAATCTGATTGGATCACAATCTGTTCAGCTAGCTAAGCAGCAGGAGAGGTAACAAGCCTAAGGCTCCACACTCTACTGACCTGTGTGAGTTTCTCTAGCGATGCCAGAGCCATGTTTAGGAATAGGTGTGGGAAATCTCAAAGTCTCTTAGAGAGCGAGCTTAAGAGGCAAGGAGTTGGGTCGCAGTCTCCTGTCGTTGCTCCCTGCGCTCAATGTGGAGCGGATCTTAGCTGCTGATTAGCTTGTTATGCCTTACTATGATCTCACCTTATTATAAAACCTAATAACATATGTAATTAACATTTTGCATTCTGTTAACTCTTGGCTCTCCAAAGATGCCTAATATATAAATATTTATATAATTTGGTTGAATCAATTCGTTACTCAGTAGCAAACAATTCTGTTAAGAATTCGCTAGCACAATGTGGATCTAGAGAGCGAACAACTAGAAGATGCAGCCACAGCTACAGCTACAGCTACAGAGATAGAGATAGAGATAGAGATAGAGACACAAAGATACGAAGAGATAGACAATTTGGCAAATTTACTTTTAGCAAATTGTATACAAAATTGTTTAGGTCATCGTCGTGTTTCGTCGTCTTTTTTTTTTTTTTTCTTGGGATTTGTCGTTGTCTTTCATCTTATGTTTTTTTTTTTTTTTTTTGTGTTCGTTCTCAAGTTAGCGAGAAACTGAATTCTCATGCAGGGAAGCCACAAGAAAACATTTAAAATGTGCTCGAACGTTTTGTTCAGTAAATGCAACAATTAAAGAAAGCAAAAGTTTCATAAAAATTTGAAATAAATGCGAAACATGTAAACAAAGACTTTCCAAATATTTGCAATACCAAATTCACATATACATTATATCTATATGTGCGTGCTAGCTATAGCTATAGATATCGAAAGTGTGAAAAGAATACGCACTTGGATGCATCAAGGACTCGCTCAGCCTCTAAATACCCTGTAAAGAGAAGGAAATACTCATAGACTACTATATAAGTGATATATAAAGTGAAATAGAACATTGTTTGTATTTTCCTATGCCTTTTTATTTCCTTATTTAGCTTCTACATAGTTCCCATTGCTTTCTGGTTCGAAATTGATTTGATTTCAAAAAGCTGTAAAAAAAGAAGAAAATTATCCGTATACAAAATGATCCGTGGCGCTTTAACTACACCATTTTTCTTCAATATTTTGGTCAAGTTCAATAATCAATTCAGCACAAGTTGAGTATTCTTCTATCATATGTAGCTGCCCTAGCAGACAATCAGCTGTTGGAGTCTCTGCCTCTCTCTTTCGCTCGCACGTAACACGCTGCGTATGCGTGATATTTGCATAAAATCTTCGCCTCTTGCGTTGATTCGTTTGCGATTTCATATGATTGCATGCAAATATTTGCAAATATTTGTTGTTTATTAAATGAACATTAAGCAAGCACACAACACACACACACGCAGACACACACACACACACACGCACACACACACCCACACACCCTTTGGGTTGAAGCCAAAACGGATGTGCGTTTGATTTCAAATGCGATTCGAATACAACGCGTGCGTATGTGTGTGTGTGCGTGTGCGTGTGTATTTCCTTTTCATAGAGTTTACAATTTGTATATTCAAAATCTGCTGTTGCTCACGCTTAGCTGTTTTTTAATTGCTGCCAAAGCATTTCATAAAAAACAAAGCGCTTTAATTTTAGGCAATTAGCTGAATAGCAATTAGCTGAATAGCCATGCTCAGGTGTTGGCCTAAGGTGGGCTGGCAAATCTATTTGCTTTAGCCAGAAACGTGCAGCCAATAAATCGCAATCCAAAGAAGCTCAATGTAAACATATAAATATATATACAAAGATATATATATATATATATATATATATATATATATATATATATATATATATATATATATATATATATATATATATATATATATATATATCCTCTACATGGTCGCAATTTATAATCATATTAATAACGATTTGTTTTAATTAATCTCAACATTTGCACTGCCCATGCTGCCAAAAAATCAAAAATTGGAAAAAAAAATCACAAAAAATAAAAACTGAAACGAAAACGAAATACTCAAAAAAAAAAAAAAAGAATGTGACGTAAATTGTCACAAGAAATGCGAACGGCTCACGGCCAATTTATGCGGCGTCAATCAGAAGCTCATCGTCGAGGCGCTCAATCACGTAAAGCGAGGTAAAAAAAAAAAACAACAACAGCAACAAAACCATATAAAACATTCCATAAATTATAAACAATAAAAGAAATTCTTAACTACGATAGAAGTTCGAACACTCCTGTAGAAAAAGATTCCGAATATCTGTAGCTAGCTAAATCTGTCGAGTCCATAAATATATCCTATCCATAAATATTTCATATGGCTTCGATTCCAATCAACACAAAAAAAAATAAATTTCAAATTTGATTAATATTAACAAATTAGTTTTTCAGCTCGAACAAGATTCGCCCCAAGACAATTCCTACGTCAACTATATACATTATATATGTTTTGCTTTATATAGTCCATAGTCACAGTTGGACTGAAGAATAGTTTCCATTCAATTTCTTTAGCAACTTTATGCTATATATAATGTTAATTCTATGCGATCAAATACTGGAGGGGAAATATAAATTATACTTAGCTATATCCATATACATCCATGTATATACCTATTAATTTCCCAAAATTGAAATGCCTTCAACAATCGTATAATGACGCCGCTTCATATCGGAAGCGAGGCGAGCATCAGCCAGATGGGGGCGCGTGTGTTTCAAAGCAAACTGAAAGCGACAAGGAAAAACAACAACAAATCTACAGAAAATTAAAATGAAAATGAAAATGAAAATGTAAAGGAAAATATTAAAAGACAAATCCATAAATAATGGCGCCTAAATATGGCTGACATTATGATTTCATAACTGTCAAGGTGTGCGCGTGTGTGTGAAAGTTCAATAGATAAATTTTCAAATACTCGTAGAAGATAAAGCACATTTGAATGATAGGCGGGTTTAGGCATATATAGTATTAGTGGTAGATGTTATGGATGATTATTTAGTTATTATTTAGTTAGATTTATTGATATGTAGATATAGAAATATACATAATTAGATACAAAGATACATAGATACAAAAATATAAAGATACATAGATACATAGATACATAGATACATAGATACATAGATACATAGATACATAGATACATAGATACATAGATACATAGATACATAGATACATAGATACATAGATACATAGATACATAGATACATAGATACATAGATACATAGATACATAGATACATAGATACATAGATACATAGATACATAGATACATAGATACATAGATACATAGATACATAGATACATAGATACATAGATACATAGATACATAGATACATAGATACATAGATACATAGATACATAGATACATAGATACATAGATACATAGATACATAGATACATAGATACATAGATACATAGATACATAGATACATAGATACATAGATACATAGATACATAGATACATAGATACATAGATACATAGATACATAGATACATAGATACATAGATACATAGATACATAGATACATAGATACATAGATACATAGATACATAGATACATAGATACATAGATACATAGATACATAGATACATAGATACATAGATACATAGATACATAGATACATAGATACATAGATACATAGATACATAGATACATAGATACATAGATACATAGATACATAGATACATAGATACATAGATACATAGATACATAGATACATAGATACATAGATACATAGATACATAGATACATAGATACATAGATACATAGATACATAGATACATAGATACATAGATACATAGATACATAGATACATAGATACATAGATACATAGATACATAGATACATAGATACATAGATACATAGATACATAGATACATAGATACATAGATACATAGATACATAGATACATAGATACATAGATACATAGATACATAGATACATAGATACATAGATACATAGATACATAGATACATAGATACATAGATACATAGATACATAGATACATAGATACATAGATACATAGATACATAGATACATAGATACATAGATACATAGATACATAGATACATAGATACATAGATACATAGATACATAGATACATAGATACATAGATACATAGATACATAGATACATAGATACATAGATACATAGATACATAGATACATAGATACATAGATACATAGATACATAGATACATAGATACATAGATACATAGATACATAGATACATAGATACATAGATACATAGATACATAGATACATAGATACATAGATACATAGATACATAGATACATAGATACATAGATACATAGATACATAGATACATAGATACATAGATACATAGATACATAGATACATAGATACATAGATACATAGATACATAGATACATAGATACATAGATACATAGATACATAGATACATAGATACATAGATACATAGATACATAGATACATAGATACATAGATACATAGATACATAGATACATAGATACATAGATACATAGATACATAGATACATAGATACATAGATACATAGATACATAGATACATAGATACATAGATACATAGATACATAGATACATAGATACATAGATACATAGATACATAGATACATAGATACATAGATACATAGATACATAGATACATAGATACATAGATACATAGATACATAGATACATAGATACATAGATACATAGATACATAGATACATAGATACATAGATACATAGATACATAGATACATAGATACATAGATACATAGATACATAGATACATAGATACATAGATACATAGATACATAGATACATAGATACATAGATACATAGATACATAGATACATAGATACATAGATACATAGATACATAGATACATAGATACATAGATACATAGATACATAGATACATAGATACATAGATACATAGATACATAGATACATAGATACATAGATACATAGATACATAGATACATAGATACATAGATAGTAAATTCATACCTAGGCACTCACAGACACACACACACCTACACAGTGAGTGAATCGAGTGATTCGTATGCGTATCGGTATTTCTAACGCGTCGAACTTTGATCTTATCCCCACTTGAACTAGGCGCACGTGAGACACGAGACTCGCCGAGCACACCGCCCAGCAGTAATCCTGCCTATAAGATAGATCCCAGCGATGAACACGATGGTAGGCCAAATCCAATCTAATCACTATGTTTAATACTAATCCAATGGCACTTAACTCGCAACGCCTTAACCTACATATACATATATATGCTATGCTGCTCAAGTGACCAACTGTCGGACACCAAACGGACTCAACTGTGGACGCGACTATCCCAACTTTTGTACTTACCCTATATACTATATAACCAACTTTCTTTTTCCACTTTTTAATGTATTACACCTTTATAAATCACTCTCTATATACACACATGTGTATATCTATCTATCGATCTGTCTATCGCTATCGGATACTTCTGGGATGTCGTACAGAAACATCATATACATATTCACAATTCCAAAAATCCGGACGTTTCACCGCGCCAGCAACAGTAATACCTAGATTTAAGAACTATTCGGTAGATGATTTTCATTTTCTGGCCGTGCTGGGCAAAGGCAGCTTTGGCAAGGTGAGTAACCAAATAATAGAATTTCAGATCAACATGGAACTTACTCTCGCCCTCTCTCTCTCTCTCTCTCTCTCTCTGCAGGTGCTGTTGGCTGAGCTGCGTGACACGACATATTACTATGCCATCAAGTGCCTTAAGAAGGACGTGGTCCTGGAGGACGACGATGTTGACTCCACGCTTATCGAACGCAAGGTTTTGGCCCTGGGCACTAAGCATCCGTATCTGTGTCATCTATTTTGCACATTTCAGACCGAGGTGAGTTGCGCCCTTGCAAGACAAGGTCGCCAGCAAGGTCGATAGGTTGGCCATATACATATGGGGCTTTCTCGACTCGTGTAGGTAATACCCGCCATACATATCCGAAAGACACGAAAATAAACAGCCTAAAGGTAAAACGTACTATTATTAGAGCACGCTCGATCTCTCTCGATCTCTCTCTCTCTCTCTCTATCTATCTATCTATCTCTGTGCGAGTGTGGGTGTGTTTTGTTTTTATTTTGACCATCGATTGGGGCACACGACATGGCATATAGTCGACCGATCCGAGCAGCACGTAATTTGGCACGCACGTCCGGCACAGCGTTCGACAATGTTCTCTTAACATTTTGACCACGAAGCATTCAAAATCTTTCTAGTCGCATCCAATCGGCGCTGTAATACCCGTTCACAGTCCAAAGATTAACAAGAGATAGTGTGAACAGGGCAGATCTCTTATCATATTTTTTAACTAAAGAATTTGATCCATCTCTTAGCTAGCTGAAAAATAGTGAGATAGAGCTTTATTAGTCAGGTCGTTACCCTAATCGGTGTATCGAACTGAAAACTCAATTTTTATGGGCTGCCTTCCAGCTTGGAACCGCATTACCCTGCACAGTGGAACCCCATTACCCTGCACAGTGGAACCCTTCCATATGGACTGAGCAGTGTTATCCTTATCTGCCTCCAGATCCCATTTATTTCCCCGCAAAAGCTTTTCATCTTTGCTTTAGCATTCCCATTTCTCAACATTAACCACATATTTATATATAATATATAAATCTAAAGTTTCGCTCGAACTAATATACTCAGTCACAATTTGTGAGCGGGCATAAAAAGCATATACTTATATGTATATACTATATACAATAAAAAACCGATTCAGTAAAAGCAAACAATAAGTTTGCTTTGTTTGCATTGACACCGATTAGAAGGTATTTTAATTATTTATGACTTTGAGGATACACGCCCATTTATTTTGGGAGCCTAGCGATACGCGTCGTGCACACCTTTAGCTAGTGCCAGTCAACGAAAAATATACCAACGCATCAAGGTGGAATGAAGCACAGAAATTTGGAAATTTGAGAAAATTTTCGAACATAGAAAAATAGAGAAAATAAAATATAAAATTAGTTATATTATTGGTTATATTATCAGTATATCTGATTAGACTCTGCGTCTGAGAGATAAATCTGGGGTAAAACACTTTGAAATAGTTTAACTATATCGCTATATAACTATATTAACTATATTTCTATATATCTATTGTAGTACTAAGTATATTTGTATATTTCTTTCGCTCTACCTCTCGCAGAGTCACTTGTTCTTTGTCATGGAGTATCTGAATGGCGGAGATCTCATGTTTCATATACAGGAGAGTGGACGCTTTTCGGAGGATCGTGCGCGCTTTTATGGCGCCGAAATCATATCCGGTCTCAAGTTCTTGCATAAGAAGGGCATCATATACAGGTGAGCAGTGCCAACTATCCATAAATATATGCATACGAATTGACACTCCTCTTTTTCGCAGGGATCTCAAGTTGGATAACGTATTGCTCGACTATGAGGGCCATGTGCGTATTGCAGATTTTGGTATGTGTAAGTTGCAGATATATCTAGATAAGACGGCCGATAGTTTTTGTGGCACACCCGATTATATGGCGCCCGAAATCATCAAGGTAAGTTATCGATCAGTAGAGCGCCCTTAAGCGGTAGCGATAACGATAACGATAACGCTGCCATTTTCCATATTGCCAGGGCGAAAAGTACAATCAAAATGTCGATTGGTGGTCATTCGGTGTGCTGCTCTACGAAATGCTCATTGGCCAATCGCCATTCAGTGGTTGCGATGAGGACGAATTGTTCTGGTCCATATGCAATGAAATTCCATGGTTTCCGGTCTATATATCAGCCGAAGCAACGGGCATTCTCAAGGGCGTAAGTCAATCAATATATTTATAAATCATACACTTGAGCGAATCAATACAAATTTCTATAGCTGCTGGAGAAGGACTATACGAAACGTATCGGGTCACAGTATAGTCCAGCTGGTGATATAGCAGATCATATATTCTTCAGGCCCATTGACTGGAACCAGCTCGAAAAGAGGCAAATCGAGCCGCCTTTCAAGCCGCAAGTGGTGTGTATACCCATTGATTTCTCAATAATCATATATACCATATTCATTCCGGTTCTTCTTTGACAGAAACATCCGCTGGATACGCAATATTTCGATCGGGTATTTACCAGAGAACGCGTACGTCTAACGCCCATCGATAAGGAAATACTCGCATCAATGGATCAGAAACAATTTCATGGCTTCACCTATACAAATCCGCACATCACATTGGACTAGGATGTCTAAGTATATATTAGTAGTCAATGTGCTGGCCATAGACCATATATATTTAGCATATTTATCTATAATATTAGCTATTTATATTCATGAACCTAACGTCCGGAGCCATAGCCCGATAATTACTTCATAGAGCAACAGTATTTGTATATGTATGTATATATATCTATTATATGATTCAATCATTATCTTTTTATGTAAGTTTTTTTTATAGTTATATAAAAATGCGCATAAATAGGTTTACTTAAATGTATCAATGTGCAGATTCCTAGCTAAGTAAAGCTGAGCCAAGTATCGTCTCAGATCGATGTCTATACATGTGTGTACTATGTCGAAATCGGATGATTTTGGCTATTGCAGTTACAAAGTTATGAATACGTTTATAATGATAGCCATTTAGCCATAAATAAACATATATATAAGAACTTAACTGTATATACCATATATATATTTGTATGTATATATCCAGCTATATATCGATATATATGGATCACATATTATAATCAAGCAACTTTTTTTTTTGATTAGCTCTATACGAAAATCTAAGTATGTACTCGTTATGCTAAAATAAAAATTGAGAAAAACATGTAAATAATGCAGATATAACGGGAAATCTATTATTTTCAAACGGGCATATTGGTTTCTCAGTAAGCAAAGTATTTGAAATCAAGGGCTGAGATATGGAATCGTAAGAATTATGCATAATGCATAAGAGCATTATATAGCCACTTATTTGACTACATATCTCTCACATAATAAACATAACAGACTCTTGCAGCTTGCAGCTGAGACGTTTCCAGTTAAACTTGGCTATAGTTAGAAGATGCATATCTTAAAGCCGTTAAAGTCTTTAAGTTGACTTAAACTGGTTTTCTTGTATGCACTCTGTATGCAGTCAAAAAAGAGCCATTTATGTTCATTTCTGTTTATATACATAATATTTAACAATTAACTGAATGACTTGACCGTTAGAAATGATAATACGAATGATAATAGGTCAGCGAGAGTGTTCGGCCGTACCCGAGTTCACTGTACCGTATTGCGAACCGATGCCAGTGAAAATAGTAGAACACATACAGCCACTGGCCACCAGAGGCATTCATTCATTGTCAGCTGTGCTCCAGTGATCGGTGGACGCTTTTCCATCTGACGATTTGCATAAGCTATTGCTCGCCCCAAAGCAGCATTTTCATGCAAATGAGCTGGGCCACAGCACAGGTGACACACAAAACAGCAAACGGCAAACAAAAAGAACAATTTAAGCGAGAGTGTGCCCCAGTGAGGAGGGAGCGAGAGCCCTCGGCTGGACGGTAGCAGCGCCATTTATGACCCCAACCAGGTTGTGAGCCAGTTTTGATGGCCGGCTTCTGGGCAAAGACAAAAGCAACGCCAGTTGAGCATTAAAAGAATTATTCTTGTTAACTGTAGCATAAATCATTTTTGAACAACTGAAACAGCACGCACACATACGCACACACACACACACACACACACAGGCACATGCGACAATTTGTGTGTAGGCTATCAAAATGATAGAAGAAGTGAAATGTTAACGACAAACAACAACCAACAGCAATAACAATAAACACAGTCAAGTTAGCTGTTATATTTTTATTTTATTTCAAAGCTTAAAGTATTTAATGCACAGTGGTTCTATACCTTACAAACAGTGTACGAATGCTACCTGCATACGAGATGCATTAGAAGAGAACCAAAACTATTCAGCTCGACTTTTTTGATAAATTCTGTGCCTATCCAGTTTTTCAAATCAAGTTAACTACATTGAATTGTATTTTCTTGGCCATGTAACATTTACAATACGTAAATTCGGCTACATTTCGCTGCATTGCGTCTCACAGTATTTAAATATCGCCATTGCATTTTATTTGATAATCGATAGTCGTTAGAATTTATCGATCGGCGTCGCCAATTGATTGCAATTTGCACATAATAAAAACAAATACGATGAAAAAGCAATGTAAGAATAAATAAATAAAATTAAATAATCATCTATTTTAGCTGGAAAATATTTAACTTCAAAACATTAAACCACTGTGCGGTGGTTCGTTTCATAAAGCATGCGTCGGAATTTTCTCTAATTAATTCATTTGTTCGTGTGTGGCTGTGTATGTGAGTCGGATGTATGTGTGTGAGAGTGAGCCCCGCTCTCTGGCGGTCTGCGGCGTAGTGCGTGGCTCGGTCAAAATCAGTTGGTGCAATGCCGGCCTAGAATGAGCTGCTTGACTCCACATTAGCTCCACCATTAACTCCCATCATTTTGTTGCGTCTTTTTTTTTTGTTGTGTTTGTTTATTTACCTAATGTGCGCTGCATTTGTCAGTCAATAAACTGAAAAAGCTGAGACGAACACAAGTGTTGTAAAGGACTGCAATTAGTGAACATGTACCAGCCCGCCGCTGCTTAGCGATGAATTTGATACTGCCACCACTGGCAGCTGCGCTGCGATTGCAGTTGTTGTTTTTGTTATTAGTGTTGCTGCTAATTAGCCGCTGGGAAGTGGTGCTGCCATTCCCGTTACCCCACGTGCGTCGCAATATAATCAAAGTGCGTGCGAGTGGCTTTTTGCCATTCGAATCGGATCTGGTGCTGCCGTTGGGCATCCTGCGCCAGCTGCAAGCACAGGAGCGTATATCGCGCGTGCTACCGCCCGCACGCTACGCAAAGCCGGCGCGCAGGAAAACGAAACCAAAGGTCAAGCAACAGGTGCGCCTGGAGCGCGCTCACATGCGTGGAGGAGCCGACGCGGATGCAGGCATCCAGCTGTACAATCTGATCGACGACGATGGTGAGCTGCTTCTCAATCTGCGCGTGCACAGCGACAGCAACAGCAACAGTCACAGTCACAGCAAGGGCAACAGCAACTTAGATGTGGACAAGAGCGCGCCCTGGCGCCCATCTAGATGGCGACCCACGACAAGCGTTCCACTGATAACATCATCCTCGCCGCGCCCACTGCCTCTGCATCAGTATCTGAGCAGTGGGAATAGCGTGGAGCAGGCTCCCATGACGCAACAACGACGCATGTTCGGAGCTCGTCCAGATTGGATCACTAACAAGCGAGACCGATCCTTCATCAAAAATCTCTAATTTATTTTCAACACACACACATTTGTCAAGCACACATTCACCAGCACACGCACACACATTTAGTTATACATTATACTAAAGATAAACATGAATTATACATAAAAAAGAAGAAAAAATTAACATCTTATGGGCCTATTAATCAGCTCGTTTAGCTCATAGCGCTTATGGTAATGGACTGACGAAACGAAGCCTAAACGAAAGTGGGTGGACCCAAAACCAGTTGCACTCCGAATGCAAATGGTTAGTTAAAGCAGATCTGGGAATTACAATAATTCATAGTGAATGTGAAATCTAAATATGATGCATGCCCATTAATTAACAACGCTTAGATGATCTATGCGATGCTTGAGTATTTGGTAATCCAATCCCCCAAATTGATGGCACGTGGTGAAATGTGTGGAGCTCAAATAATCAAATCATAAATGAGAGAGGGAGAGAGAAAGAGAGATATTGTAACTAAACTAGTAGATACCCTAAGTTTAGCATTCAGTTATAGATATTTAATATATGATATATGATATATGAGATTTCATTATGATTTGAAATGAATAATTAGGGAATATAAATGAGGTTTTTTCAGGAAATTTTGAACTTTCAGTTATTAACATAAAGCTACCAAATCGTTTTCGGTTATTTTATAAGCCATTCATAATAAATCGAAAACCGAGCTGGTCGAACAAGATTTTTAAATTTGTAATCATAGTTTAATATTTCCTCTGGAAAGGTCAAAACTTGCTATTCGTAAACGCCCACCTCGAGATCTAAAGCTCATTTCCAAAAATATCTATATCAATAAATTTCAATATGTATATATTTTTCAACAGAAAAAAAATGTTTCTTAAGCTAATGGAAAAAAAATGGGGGTGTTACTAAGACTATTTAACAAAGGAGGTCACAGTTATGACACAGTTCGAATCACAGATCAACTGGGCACAGTTGAGGAGATTATTTCCAGGCGCCAACGGGGGGCAGATAGCCGGGCTGGGGAGCCGAGACAACTGGGGGCAGGTACTCGTTGTGAACGGCAATGGGCGCTGGGGCCGCCTCTTGGTGAATGACCTTCACGGTCTTCACCTCCTGGTGGACGTGGCCGATGTCGTGACCGCTGCCATGGGAGTAGCCGCCAGCATAGCCGCTACCCTGATGGATGACCTTCACAGTCTTGACCTCCTGGTGGCCACCAAAGCCGCCGCCATGATGAACAGCTGGTGCCTCCTCGTGGATAACCTTAACGGTCTTAACCTCCTGGTGGCCATGTCCGCCGCCATGGGAAAAGCCGCCAGCGTAGCCGCCGCCGCCGCCCAGAGCATAGCCGCCATCCTGGTGAATTACCTTAACAGTCTTGACCTCCTGGTGGCCACCGAAGCCGCCGCCATGATGAACAGCTGGTGCCTCCTCGTGGATAACCTTAACGGTCTTAACCTCCTGGTGGCCATGTCCGCCGCCATGGGAAAAGCCGCCAGCGTAGCCGCCGCCGCCGCCCAGAGCATAGCCGCCATCCTGGTGAATTACCTTAACAGTCTTGACCTCCTGGTGGCCACCGAAGCCGCCGCCATGATGAACAGCTGGTGCCTCCTCGTGGATAACCTTAACGGTCTTAACCTCCTGGTGGCCATGTCCGCCGCCATGGGAAAAGCCGCCAGCGTAGCCGCCGCCGCCGCCCAGAGCATAGCCGCCATCCTGGTGAATGACCTTAACAGTCTTGACCTCCTGGTGACCACCGAAGCTGTGGTGAATTGGCGCTGGTGCTTCCTGGTGGATGACCTTAATGGTCTTCACCTCCTGATGGTGGCCGCCGTGTCCATGCACAAAGCCACCATGACCGCCTTGGCTGCCTTCATGGATGACCTTAACCGTGCGTACCTCAGCGTGTCCATGGCCACCGCCACTGCTACCGATGCCATAGCTGTAACCGCCACCGCCACCGCCGCCGCCACCACCAATGATGCCTGCGGAGCAGGTGGCAACGAGTGCGGCAAACAAACACACAAAGATCTGCGAAAGAGGAGCGAGCATTAGAGATGCCAGCCCAATCTTGCATGGCGCTCAAGCGGCTTACCTTCATTGCTGGAAGTTTCTTGCTTGGGACGAAATCTGTGGAACTTCACGTAGCTGAAGAATGCAACCGTAGAGGCAGGCAACTGATGATCATCTCCCAGCAGTCGCACGCTTATATACGCCGATCGTCATGCTGATACGTCTTCTTCTTCTGCTACTCCATCGTCGTGTCGTTGCCGTCAAATTTGTCGTTATCCGGTGCCTTGCCCAATGAGCCGTTGTTGCGGCTTTCGCCCTAGGCGGGCAGCGAAGATGCCGCTGTTTGCTTTCGTCATCGATGGCGCGGGCCCCCGAATTGGATTTAATGGTAGGGCAGCGGCGAGCCGAACTGTGAACGGGGCAAATGAAGCACTAAATTGCTAAAAAATTCAAATGAGACGAGAAAAAAACCCGTTGACCAGCATTTAAAAAAGCACATTTAAGCCAAATAACCAAATCATATCAGGCGCAAGCAAACCGGTGCGATTATCAAAGGTAGGTCATGTCATTGCCTGACCTCGACAGCATTTGCCACAGATCCATCACTTTCTATGGCCCCATTGCAGTTCGTTCCGCTCGATGTGCCCTGCGTCTGGGGAGAGCCCTAGGCCCATCTCGCATTACGCAAGATCGCTTGAATATATGTTAAACAGCTGATCTATAGCTCTCAATTACAGCCAAATGACTTCTTTGCAATATAGCAGGCCCTGTTTTCTTAAAAGCTCTCAAGCTCGTTAAAGCTCTAGTAAACTTCTATTCTGATTAGCCAATCTTTCATTTTTCGGCTAAGAGTACTTTCGGCCAGCTCTAGAGCAAGAGTTTCCTTTATGTCAGAAATTACTGAGCTTAAATGCTGCTAAAAGCTAAATAGGCTTACAAAGCTGTTGTTCTGAACTGAGCTCTGCCAAAAATGGGCTCAAAAAGTGGTTAAACAGTGTTTAATTGGAAGTATTTGCGCCAATTGGAAATCGCCGAAGCTTCCTATAAGACTAGTAACATTGAATAGTTTCGTGGGCTTTTAAAGTAAAATACAATTTAAGAACCAGATAGGACCTAAGCTCTTAAACTTTTTAAATTTATCTATATTTAATATATGTATATCTATACACATATATAAATTTGATCTAAACTTCATTCATGTCGGCTGATATTACTAAAAAAGTTTGGTTTATTTATGCAAAGCTTTTTAAGCGTTCTTCAAAACCTGCAAATTATTTCAAGCTGTACTCAGTTCGCGGAGTTCTTAGACTGAATGCTAAATTTTAGCTCTCCAAAAATTTCAGCTTACTATGAAGCAAGACTTTTGTACTAAAAACTTTCTGTTCTACTGCTCTGAAACCTTTGTTACATTAAAACAGATTTCATAAGCTAAAATTAATAGTTCTCATTATATTTAGCTGCTTGGCTTCTATTCTTCAGCGCCTTACAATATATTAGTGCAAAATACCTTAAGAGAGTGAAATGTCAAAAAAAAAAAACAAGACCCACACAATAACAAATGCAATCAAGTCAACATTTTTGGCTGCTATTTATTGCTTTTTTATTAATTTTTTGCTTTTATTTCTAAGCTATGGTAGTATATATTTTATTTTATTTTTTAAGCTCTCCCTGATACGTTTAAACTATAACACCTATAAACCAAGTTTTTTATGCTTGTTTTTTTTTATCATTTTATTATTTTTTTTTTTTTTTTTTTTTTTGCTTAGTTTTTGTATCAAATGGAAATCAGTTGTCAGATTTGAATTGGCCAACTCGGGTTTCGTTTGCGATTGTGTAAAAGCTTTTGCGAATTTTTGAATAGCCATTAAAAATGAAACCGCGGGCAGATATTTTTTTTTTTTTTTCAGGTCTTTTGCCGTAATGAAAAGAAAAAGTGTTAAAAAAAAGGGGGAAAACACACATGTGAATGAGAAAACAATGTTAAAGTGGGCTTCCAATGGACTAATCAATCAGCAAATGTGTGAACTTGCTATACGAAGATCTATAATAAAAGCCAATTTTATATGGTTGACAGATCAATTGGCAGCCGTGTTGACGGCTAAGAAATGGCATTTAACGATCAACTAAACTGAAGAGATCGGCTTTACGTAAAGCTCATTTATGAGGAAATATTCCAAAAGCTATCCGCTCAGATCTAGAGATATCTACAAAGAGAGATAGAAAGTTGAAAAGCTTTGACACTTTTCAAACCCAATTAGAAAACAGTTACAATAAGATATATTGTACATATATATCTAGCTATATCCATCAATTTTTTATAGTTCAAAAATTTGTAAAAACCCTTAAGCACAAAACCTTTCAATGTGCCAAGGCTAGAAGCTGGCAGTGCTCTTATATAAATATAGTTAGTCTATACCTATTAATGTTACATCTATATCAAAATTTCGGAAGATATGTTTTGAATTATATTATGAAAGATCATCAATCAATCATTCCTATCAGATTGAACTTGTTTCAGCTGAACGTTTTTGAACTTTTTCTAAACTCTGCCCGACTATAAAATATGGCTCAAAAGTCTACGAGTTTTTAACTATATATGACCATATACTGTAAAGCATATATGTCATATATCATAATACAAAATATTCCAATATATTTATGTTACGTATCACATCAGCCGAACTTTCACTTTGCTGCACTGAAATAGAATGAGATGGATTACTACATAGACAAAGACAAAGATATCGCATGTGGTTTTTAGTTGTAGTTGTTTTTCATGTTTATCATCATCATCATCATCGGGATAATGGTGATCAGTATCATCATTATTATAAACATCATCTTATCATCATTATCTTCTTATCAATTCGTTTGTTCCAACGCCTTCTTTTAATTACAAAAAAAAATTTTAATATTCATTGATTGTTAACAAAAATGAAAAATTAAAAAATAAAAAATTTAAAGAAGGAATACCTTGTATCAGTATACTATATCCAGCGTATTAGATATTAGAATTATACAAATATAATAATAATATTAACAACATTACAGTTATGCGTTATTAAATTTAGTGATAATGGTAAACATTATAAAGAATAAAAAAAATATATATATATTAATATGTTTATATGTATATCGTTTAGTAGATGCACATACACATAAATATGGTACATATATATATATATATATATATATATATATATATATATATATATATATATATATATATATATATATAATAAGTAGTATGTATACATACTATGTATAATGTAAAAATATAAACATCGCTCTCTCGCTCTTTTCCATACGATAATAAATATTAATGCTGATGACATATTTGTATTAAAGAAAATACTCGCGCATGTTATGTGTGTTGTGTGTGTGTGTGTATATATATGTATGTATGTGTATGTGTAGTGTGTGTGTGTAAGTGTGTTGAAGCTTAGATAGTATAAATATAAGTAGATTGTAGATTTAGGCGCAATTGCGCAGCCGTTGCGTAGGCAGTTGCAGAAGAGACGAGAAACCACCTACAAGCCGGCAATCACGCGATCGCACAACTGTTACGACTGTGGCTGGTTGGCGTCTTGCAGCGATTCCGACTTTTCGAGTTTTGCGTTAACGAATTGTAGCACTGTGACGTTGTCATGGCGTACGACTTCAGTGTCGATTTAACGGAGGGCGGCAGGTGCAACGAATCGATGGCATAAACACTAGTGCGACGCACAATTGTCCGGCAGCAGAGCTCCTGCAGCGACAACACTGCAATTAAGCAAATGCAAATATTAAAATAATATATGGTACAAATATAGCTATTGTGCTATACCCTTATTGCTGCGCCAGATGTGCTCCATGCCATTGCGATGCAGCGCCATCCGGGCCAGCTCACAAAAGGATTCGCGTATATTGAAGTCGCAGAGTGGCGAGATTTCAAAGCAGGACATATTGTTGCGTGAGGCATAGGTTTCCGCCGTCTTGGCGGCCACTTGACGCTTGTAGGCCAAATGTAAGCGATTGCCCACAAGCACCTTGGGTATGCCAGGCGCATGCTGTAAAATATATATTTACATATTATTCATTGAATTAGGCGTTTAGATTTGAGCACTTACCTCCTCGACCTCCTTGAGCCACCGATCGATGCCATCGAAGCTCCATTTGTTTGTTATATCATACACTAAGATAATACCCTGAGCGCCACGCGAATAGGAGCGTATTATGGTACAGAAACGACCCTGACCGGATGTATCCCAGATCTGTAGCTTAACCCGCTTGCCTTCCAGCAATATGGTTGTCGTTTTGTATGCTACCGTTTGCAATATGTGAGAGGTGCAATCTATATATGAGTTGGGTGTATGCCAGAGCCATAAATATAACATTGATCATCGGCCTACTTACCATTGCCACTGCAGAAGGGGCTTTCGGTTGACGGATCCTCCAGATTGGACAGTATTTCATGTTTACCCACATCGCTGTCGCCAACCAGAAGCACCTTTAACAGATAATCGTAGTCTTTTGTCATGGTTCTCATACAGCTAACCGTGTTGCTCAACCTGCAACAATAACGAAACAAAAATTAAAAAAAAAAGCAGGTTAGTTACCATTTTTAACAAGCCAAAGAATGCGAGTCCAAGTTCTTGCAATGCTTGTGGCTCGGGTAACCGGTATGGATGAGGGGGCGCTAGAAGGGAGAGAGGACACAAGCTGCGCCAGATAAGCGACTACACAAACACAGACAACGCAACAGCAACAACAACAAACAGCACAGAAACTGCAAGGTGCCAAAGTCGAACCGGCAATTTTATTATTTTTTCATTTTTTTTTTTCCTTCTTTGTAATGTGGGCAGAGTAGCATTTATCTATTGAGTCATTCAGCAGACGCACACAGATACAAATAGGTACAAACATACACAGATGTGCATATGCAAATGGGCGTGAATATGCCAAAAACGAAAGCACGTACACACACATTCATATTAATATATATATATATATACATACATATGTATTTATTAATATAGAATCCTACAGACATTACTGCTATTTGCCGGTTTGCACTACCCTATGCTAAGCATGATGTGTTTGATTCGTCTTTCGGCTGGTGGCAGTCTTTTGGGTGTGTTTTGTTTTGCACCGCAAACGAGGCGACAACAACAATGACGGCGAAAACAACAGCAGCAACATCAACACACACACTCACACTCGCTCTGTCTCATACACGGAAAAACAATGAGCAAATTATACAAACATTACGACTGACACTCACAGACGGCAATATTATTTTAAAATTGTGTACGGCCGCAGCAGCTATTTATTGTTTACGCTCAACAATTGCATTTTTTTGTTTTTGAAGTTTGCAAAAAAAATCAAACGAAAAGCACGGCGAACGTAGAAATTGCAGCACAAACGACAGAAACTTTTTTTACCCAAATACGCATATGCACATGCGAACAGGGTTGCAACCACATATCACCTATCGCCAATCTTGCGTTATCGATGGAATTCGCATGCTATCGATGTTTCTGGTTTTCTATTTTTGTTTTGATTACAGTGGGTTTTGAAGCAACGCAAATAACAACGCTACGTTGCTTATTATCACATTTTGCCAGTAACAACAATGGCTAATTATATCAAGATACAAAGTGATAATGGAAATACTGTGCCATCAAGACTGCAAAAGCATGACCTTCAGATACGCTACATACTGTTTTTTACGTGCCTTGCGCTTATTTGTTTACTAACGGTGCACTTCAAGGTACTGGATCGCCTGCAAGTGCAGCGCAACCAACGCCTAGTGTGCTACTACTCAACTTCTGGACCCGACAATCTGAGCCTGCTAGATGTGCCCGGTGATTTGTGCACGCACATTAACATTGGCGTTGCCGATTTGTTCAACACGACGTTGCAGCTGTCAGCGCGCCTCGAGCAAGTCCTGCAGAATGAGACACGTATTTATCGCTCCGCCCATCCGCAGGTGAAGCTACTGCTGTGGATTGGCGGTGCGGACAGTGGCCATCAGTTTGCCGACATGGTAGCAAATCATAATAGGCGCAAACAATTTCTGCGCTCACTTCGTGCCGTGCTCCAAAAATATCCCAGCTTGGATGGCATCGATTTGGACTGGGAGTTTCCACGAGCCTACGACAATGAGCGCATGCACTTCTCCCAGCTGCTGCACGAAATTCGCCTTGAGTGGCGTCGCGAGAAGCACACCAAGAATCTGCTAACTTTGGCCGTGGCTGCACCCGAGGGTATTGCCTTTTTTGGCTACGACATAGGCGAAATCAACCTCTACGTGGACTATGTGAACCTAATGTCCTACGATTTTCATTTCTATCGCGAGGATACGCCATTTACAGGATTGAATGCGCCACTCTATGCCCGCTCCACGGAACACTCCATAATGGCCACCTTTAACATCAACTATACCGTGCACTGGTGGCTGAAAAATGGCTTGGAGCCACAGCGTTTGGTCATCGGCTTGCCAACTTATGGACATTCCTTTACGTGAGTAACCTGGGATTTTGATAAATATACAATGTATTCATTCCCATTCATTTACAGCCTTATAAATGCCTTCAACAGACGGATAGGTGCGCCTGCCTCGGGCTTTGGCAAGTGTGGACGACTGGGCTTCACTACGCTCTCAGAGACCTGCGAGTGCGCCAATCAATTTATCGAACCGATTTATACATACGACAACGACACCTGTTCGCCCTATCTCAGCGCCGTGCAGGAATGGATCTCATATGAGAGCAAGACGAGCATTTCGTGCAAAGCCAACTATGTCAAGTCCATGAATGTGGGCGGCCTAATGATCTTCTCCCTCAACACGGATGATCTGAGCAACAGCTGTGGCTATATAGATAAATTTGACGATGAGCCCGCTAAGCCTGTGTTTCCACTAGCTCAAGCTGCAAGTGCCATTCTAAGAGTGCCATAAACTGTGAAAACAACTTGGCTAATTCTTGTTCATGATGCCACTTAGTCAAATTTTGTATTTTCATGTATTGCAATGTATTATATGTATTCCTAGCTAGCGTGATTTTTTTGGAACATATATATCAAAATATCTCGAAAAGGTCATTAGCTATTTAAGCTGTAATTACAAGTAAGCCATAAGTTTGTTGTTAAGCATTGTGTAATACACACTCATGTGATAATACACGTCTCCTAGAAAACAATTCCTTTGCAGCCCAAAGATCAGATCTTGAACTCAAGTAAGAGAACGAAACGAATGATGTATGATGTACGAATTACTTTTTAATTTATGTACGCATAAGTATAAATAAAAATTATCACAATCGATCCATATTCATAATATAACTAGAAATTTTAACACGCAAATTATATTCACTTATATGTTAATATGACGATTATATATAGATAATTAATAGTTGGACGCTAGGGAGGGAGCGGGAGTGCTGGCTGGTAAAGGGATACGGGTGACACACATATGCATAAGCAAAATAGAGGAATGCAAGAAAACAGCAGCTTCGTTAAGCAATGCCCGAAGCATTTTGCAGTTGCATAAGGTCTCCACGGAGAAATATATCCAGATATAAATCCGACTGGATTGCCGGTTATTAGGCACGTCGCAACCATGCCAGGGACGGCAATCATGTGGGCTTGGCTGGTCGCTGAAGATTTGGAGGCGGCGCTGCGAGCAGCTCATCAATTTGGATTTTATACGCCTGCTTCAGCTCGACCAGATCCAGTTCGAGCTCCTCAGTGCGTTCCACCTTCTCGCCGTACATTTGCAGCAGAGCATCGTAGCGATGCTGCAGATCCTCATAGCACTTCTCCATAGCTTCATATGACTGCACTTTCTCCTTCAACTGCATTGAATCGAAAATTGAGAATTGAATGAGGGAAACAAGAAGTCAGAGAAGTCACTAAACCTACCGTCTCCATTTCCATAGTTAATTTGGATATTTCGCTGTCCAGCACGGCGCGTTCCGCCTGCAGACGCGACAGTTCCCACTGCAGATGCGTTAGTTCACCATCGCGCTGCTTGAGCAGCGCCTGCAGATGCTCCAGCGTTGTGGTATTACCAGCTAAGAAGCTCAAATGCACGCCCTGAATCATACCCGACGGCTGTCGCCCGCTGTTCGATGCGCATTCCAAATCGTCCTGGTTAGACAATATGAATGGATGTATAGAATCATTGTCATACGATCGATTCGATTTACTTACGCCCTGCCAATCAATTATGCCGCCCAGCGCGTCCTCATTGGAGCCGCTATCATCCGCCAGGCTGAGCGGCGGGGAGACGTGCAACGGCTTCTGGCAGCGATTCTCGGTCATCTCGTTGCTGGCCTTGACTGCTTCCACGGTCAACTCGCTGCTGCGCTGAAAGGCGTGTAGTTTGCGTAGCTCCGCTTCCTGTTGCTGGCATTGTTCGGCCAAGGAATCCAGCTTGTCCTGACGCTGCTTCAGCTGCTCCTGCAGCGAACTCAACTGGCTGGGCACGAACAGAACAAGATATTCAATATATATAGAGCATTTTAAGACAGATATGGACTATGTCATCCTCACCTTTTGTAGTCATTCTCTCTGATGCTGGCGTCCAACTCCTGTTGACGTAGCTGAATCTTGGCGCTCTCTGATTGCATTAGGGCATTGGCCAGCTTTTCTTCAAGCAGATCGCAGCGGGTGCGCAGCAGCTCCTGCTTCTCTTGGTGCACGGTTTCGAGCTGTTGCAACGAACGCAGCTGCGCCTGCGCATCCTCCAGCTTCTCGAGCAACTGCTGTTCGTCCTTGCCCCAGGCGACAGTGCGCTGATTCAGCGTCTTCTGAAGCGATTCGATTTGTCTGATGAGCGGCGTCGTCGACAAGCTCAACTCTTGGGTGCTGCTCTCAGCACGCGATTCGGCCGCCTCAAGTCGACGCAACAAATCGCGCTTCTCCTCGCGCATCTGCTGCTCCCGCTTGACCATGCTGTGCTCGGTGATTCGCAGCTTTTCACGCATTTCGCTCAGCTGCTGCACATACTCTTGATTCTCGGCCTGCATTTGATTCTGCTCATGGCGCTGGCGCTGCTGCAGATCACCCTTGACGCCATCGAAGCTCGCCTGGAGCGCCGCCAGCTTTGACTGCAGATCCTCGATACGGCTGCGATACTCGGCGTTCTCCGCATCCACACGCCATTTCTCGTTGGTCATGCGGCAAACTGCTTCAATATGGGAACGCTCTATCTCCTCCTTGGCGGCCAGGGATTTCTTCAGGCGTTCCAGCTCGCTGGATAGCTGCGAGATTTGCTCGCCATTCTTCTTCAGCAATGTGTCTGAGGTCTTCTCCTTGGCACGCAGCTTCTTGATGATGTTCGACTGCTGCAAAATCTCTTTAGACAGTTTCTCTCCCTCGGACTGCAGTGCTGTGATCATTTCGTTGCTTTCGGTCAGCTCATCTTTGGGTATTTTGTTGAGCAGCTCATCCTTAAGGCTCTTGATTTGTATACGCAACGCATCTCGTTCCCGTATGCTCGCCTGAAACTTCTTTTCCAATGCCGAGAGACGTTGCACCGCCTCGTTGGCCTCGCTGCTGTTAGCACTATTCTTGGCCGCCTCCATATGGGCACACAGCTGTTGATTCCGCTCTAGGAGCTCCGCATTCTGGCGCTCCGATTGCAGCAGACGCTGCTCTCGCGCCTCGATAACCTGATTGAGTTCACTAATGCGATGCACCAGCTTGTCCAACTCCGACTGCGAGTCTTCCGACAGCAATGAGATCTCCGATGGCTCGCGATGGTGACCTTTGTCTTGCTTGTGACCATGCAAGCCATGGCCATGGCCCTTAACACCGGCGCACAGCTCCTTGAACTTTTGCGGACTGGTGCGCGTTGTCGTGCTGTTTGTACTGGAATCCCCATTCGGATTCGATATGATCTCAATGTCCGATGAGGTGGACGAGTAGCTCTGATCGGGCAACTCTGTCTTGCTGCTATGCTGGCAGGCTTCCGTGCTGACCGGACTGCCGGCCGACTTGCTCTTGTGACTCAACTGCAGCTGGATGTCCTCAAAGCTTTGCGTCGAGTCAGAATCGGCGCCAGCCCCAGCGCCAGATACATTGACAGCCGTCTGGGTGTCGCTAAATACCAAGGCTTTCATCGTTTTGGTAGAGTCTGTAGAAGTGCAAATGAGAATCGAAATGCAATTCAGCTCGCGCTAGGAGTATACTCACCATTCAAATGCAATGAATGCTCGTCTTGATCCAAATTAATCACCTGCCCATCATCTTCTTCATCAATGGCATCCTCATCATCGTCGTCATCATCGTCACCATCCGCATTGTCGGACGTCTCATTGCTGGCTATTATGACTATACTATCCGGCAGAGAAGGTTCTGTATCTGGCGACATATTCATTTCCACTTCACTGCCAGTTGTTGGCGCTGTTATGAGCTCCAGTGATGACTCGGAATCGCGTAAACACCCACCACCAGTTGGCGACGTCGGTGACGGCGACGACAGCAGATCTACTGAATCTGACGTGGCCGACTGGCGTTTTGTATAGAGATTGGCTGGTGCTGACACTGAGGCATCACTCGCCCTGGGCGGAATGGTAACCATCTCGTTCGCATGAGGATTGTCGTAGAATGTGGCCCCATCTATTGCAGATGTGTTCAATGCGTTTACTGATGCACCCTTGGCTCCAGCCATCGACGATCCTGCGCTGCTGCTGCTGCTGGCTGTTGTGCTGCTGCCAGCATTATCTGTTGCCTTGTTGTCATCATCCTGTATGTCAAGCGCTTCGATTAGAACCGTTTTGGCTTTTTCGAACCAACTCATGCCGCCTTTGTTTCTGTTCTAGTGTGCTTCTTCTGTTAGGCTTAGTGACCGCAACGCATGAATAATTAAATAATTTGCCAACAACTGCAACTTTACAAACACAACCACATTATTAAAACTCTTCTGTTTCTTAGCTGGTTGGCAACATCTATTGATATCGCAACGATATTACGATATATTACTATCGATTTAAGTTAGCCCTGCACAAAATGTCTTTCCCAACTATGACAAGCAAATAAAGAATTTGTAATTTTTGTACTATTTACAATTCCTAAGATCAGAAACATAGACAAAATACGTAAAATAAAATTTTTTTGTAAAACATCAAAAAATATAACCATCGATACCATTTGCACTCCAATGGTTTGGCGCTGACATTCGATAGTGAATTGATATATCGCAATCAGCTTGATTCGTATGGTGGCATTTTTCAACACCGGGAACTGCGATAATACGCTGTGGTGGTCGACCAATAAATTGTGGTGGTCAAAAGCAAAGCAAAGAGTACACATAAAACGAAAACGGAGATGTTAAAAATAATATAGAGAAAACGGAAACAGTAATTTAAATTGCGAGTGGTAATCAAGCGGATTAAGCGTAGCTAGAGTCCACAACTATTTTGGTTTTCGGTATCACAACAACAACAAGAATAGCAGCAATCAACTACGCACCGACAGCGGACACCAACACTAAGAACCATCACACCGACACTGACACCGACGACCGACGTGCGATTAACGCCCTCCCAACGCTCCGCACTTTTGGCACCCGCACCCGCACTCACACACGGACGCACGCACACGCATACACCTCTCAGTACACACATTCATCATCATCATCATCATCATCGTCATCAACAACAACAACATTGCACGGGCGAAGGCAGCAGAAGGCACATAAACACACTTAAACACTTATCTATATACCGCATTTATCAACGCCGCCCGTCACTGCCGCCGCTGCTGACCCACCAAGCACCTCCCACCACCCAGCACCCATCACCCACCAGCCCCTAAAACTCTGATCCATAACATCAACTTTGTTTGCTATTGTTGTCTGGTGCTGCTGTCATTTGTTTTGTTTCCTTAAATGTGAACGCACGCAGAAACTCTCCTACACACACATACACATACACAGGCAAACACCTACACACACACGCGCGCCCACCCACACACGCACGCGTAATATAGGAAGGAGCAAACAAAGACAGCTCGCAAGAAAGAAGCAACAACAACAACAAAAATAAATAAATTAAGCTGCATCAGAGCGAGCGCGACCGCGAGAGCGAGAGACTCCAATTGAGAGCGAAATCGAAAAGTGCAATAAAGAGCGTGAGTGGCACAGAGTGCGAGCCCAACCAATCAGCGATCGAGGGGCGCAGGGGCAGCGGGGGGCGGGCAGAGGCAGAGGCCGTGCGTGATAGAAAGAAACTCAAACTCTATGGGTCAAAAGGCAAGCACACCAGCGACCAGCGGCCAGCAGAGCCCCCGCTCCAGAACATTCTCAAGCAGCTCAACGGGTGCCACTGCCACCGAGACAACGGTGCAGAGCTCAGCGGTTGGCGGCCGGAGCGGCGATGCCGGTCAGGGTTTCAATTTGCTGCGCACATTGCCCGGTCTCCAGGTCTATCATCATCATCACAATCAGCCAAACTCCACGTCCATAGATCGACAGCGTGCACGCAGCCTCAGCTCAGTGCCCGATATTCAACAGCAGCAACAACAACAACAGCAGCAGCAACAACAGCAGCAACAGCAACAACAACAACAGCAGCAACAACTACAGCAGGGATCCAGCACGTACCCAAACACACATCCCGCCGTTTCAGTCTCTGTGTCAGCTAATTCAAATAGCAATAGCTTCCAGGCGGCAGCCGGCAACAACAACAGTTCCTCGGCTGCCGCACAAAGCTATATGCAACAGCGACGCGCGTTTGGTGACTCAATACGCGTAAGTTGCACTCGGCTCTCTCCTCAGTCTGCCATTCTCATTTTCCCATTGTCTTGCAGGATATGTCGATGACTGGCGCAAACATCGTTGAGAGCATTGCATTGGCTGCATCGGCAACATCAGCGAATGGCATTGGCCGTGTTTATACAGCAACATCGCTTCCATCGCACATTTGGTCCTTCAATGGTATTTATATATATAGATATATATATCGCTTTCATGATTATCGATGTTGAATTCTTTCCTTCCGCACAGGTATCAAATGTCCTGTGTGCAATAAGTTCGTGTTGCCAGACGATATTGAATGCCATTTAGTCATGTGCCTAACAAAACCAAGACTCTCATATAACGGTATGCAGCCGGAATGTCGCATTTGCTTGCATTGTTTATCATAAATTTCCATTCGCTTTTGTAGAGGACACATTGCTGGACGCCAAGGGCGAGTGCGTCATATGCCTTGAAGACTTGAGTCCAGGTGATACAATTGCTCGATTGCCATGTCTATGCATATACCACAAAGGGTAACTAGAGGCTGCTTAGCATACATACGAAATCTATAAATCAATATTCTAATGAATTCGTCTCGCCTGCAGCTGCATCGATCGTTGGTTTGAGGTGAATCGCTCCTGTCCTGAGCATCCCGGAGATTAGTAAAAATCTCATTAGGTAATGCCAAATACGCAAAATTATATTTGTATATAAATTGCTACTGATAAGTAGCTATCATATGCATTATCAATGCACTATTATTTTTTACTTTACTTTTTAGCTAGCGATATAAATAAATGTGAATATGTAAATTACCCCTTTTCATTTGTATATAAGTATATAAATGTACTTGCTGTGTAATCAGTATCTCATGTATAGATATATAGATATATAGATATATATATATATATATATATATATGTATAGATATAGGTATGTGTATTGTGCTTAATGCATTGTATTTGTATTGCGAAGCTCGTTAAGTCGTTTAACTTCTGAGTGGGCAGTGCGTAGAGCGTGCGCCATAAATCAAACTGAATTCTAGACTTCTCAGCGGGCATATGTATGTATATGATTTGTATGTATATGATATGCATATATGTATATGTATATAAGTTTCTTGTGTGGCATTTGTGCATTGTAATGAACGATTTTATATGTACTTGCAGGTTAGAAAGCAGAGGCCAACATTGTAGAAAGAGAGCGAGAGCGAGAGAGAGAGAGAGAGAGAGAACATCAATTGTTAACAGAAAATGTAAAATAATGCAAATGGAAATCGAAACGGAAATGGATGTGCGAGGCGCAGAGGCTAAGAAATACGAAATTCGGATCGAGCAATCGATCGTTATGACCTACCGACCGACAGTTTAAGCAAATCCACAAACACACACGCAGATTAATTTCAAACGCTATCAAATGTAGAAATGGACAAAGGACAAAAGTAAACGAAACCAACCAACCCACAAAGTAAAAAAAAAAAAAAACAAACTAAACAATGTATGTAAATCAAAGCAAAATCAACACACGATGTTAAGCATAATGTAAAGTTAATAATGATGATGATAATGATGATGATGATGATGATGATGAGGACGAGGATGAGGATAAGGACGAGGATGAGGATGAAGGTGATGAAAGTAAGTGCATGTAAGCGAAGCAACCAACCAACCAACAAAAGAATGTCAACCAATGTGATGTTAAATTTTATATTTTGTACTATGGATATGATGTAATTGTAATGTAATGTATATGTATGTATGTATTTATTATTTTAAAATGAAAAACAAAACTAAAACTAAAATAGGATAAACACAAAACAACTATAAAGATCGATAAACAGACACGCAAACAAACACACACTCACAGCCACAAACACAAACACATACACACACAGAGACACACACACACAGACACAAACACTATAAATAATTATGCTTAAATTAGTAAACAGAAGCAAAGCAACCAAAAACAAAACAACAAAAAAAAAAAAAAAGGACGAAAGCCTTATTTGAAAAATGGTTCAACTATGTCATTTTGTATAATTCTTTATTTTTCTATTAATATTTTATTTCAAATTTGACAAATACTTTGTGTTTACCCATGTCATAAATCAATTATTGCTATTTATATTATTTGTATATAAAATTGTCCCCAATCATTTTTATTGTTAAATTTGTATTCTGTTTGTATTGTTGAAAACAAAAACATGAAAAACTTCAAGTAAAATGTGAAAAAATTGCTAATATTGAAAACACTCTGTCATGTGAAAATTCTGGTCAAAGGAATGCTAAAGGCAATTTAACTGTATTTTATGTTTCAAAAACCTATGTTGGCTAATGGAGTTCCTGTCCTAGACAAAGGATCTATCCATAACAGAGCAAAAATGATTAAAACTAATACATAAACAAATGATCTAGCCGCATTCACAATCCGTAACGTAAATTAGCTTACGAGCAGTGCCGTAAATACATATGAAAAAATATATATGCAAACATATATTTATATATATATGTGTGTATAACGAAACTATTGTATAATTTTGTTTTTTTTTATATAATTTTTAATATTATTTTGTTAATCTTTTGTATGTAATAACAAATAAATGAACGATAACAGCTTGTTAAGTTCTTTTGTAAATGATATATATATATATATATATATATATATATATATATATGAATAAATAGATATGTATACATTAATGTACTGTACATATATATAAACATTTAATTGTATAACTATAGCGTGTAACCGTAAAAGCAACATTAACATTAACTGACAACAAAAGTTTCCGAGCAGAAATAAACATAAACAAATAGTTGGAGGTGTAAACAATATTTAAACATAGCTGGAATTTTGATTTCTAATTGTACTATTTGTAAAGAAAACCCAACACACACATACACCAACACACATCTACACACACAAAGAGATAACAACAAAAAATAGTTGTAAGCAAGAAGTTCAATAAAGTTAATGTTAATTTGCAAAAAAATACCTAAGGATTAAAGAATAATATAAACAAAAATATAAATTGAAAGATGAAACAAAGAAAACATAAATGCAGACAGACAAACAAACAAAACAAGAGGAAGCAGAAAATAAGAAACACATTAGCTGGTAATAAATACGTCTTGATCCTATTAAGAACATTTCAAACTTTTTACACCCTATCCAAGTGAAAACAAATGTAAACGTAATTGATAAACGAACGATTACCAAGTAAAATGACAGCCGAAGCGTGGAAGAGAGTTAAGCAAATTGAGCTAAAGTGGAAAATTTAGAAAATAAATGAGTGATTATATATAAATACAAACGATATATTCAAGTTGTTGGCGTTTTACTCATTTCTTTGTTATTCAGTGATGCCTCAATTCTAATTGCATTGCAGCTCCAATTAGCACAGCCAATTCCAATTGGTCTTGTTGCTAAGCCGTTAGAGTACTGCGCCTTAAGCTCTCCTTGAACGTATCGATAGCGCTGGCTATCAACAACTTGCCGACCCGTCCAAGGAGGAGTCCTCGGTGTTTAATTAAAAACCCATTTGGAGTTATTTTGCATTCATCTTTATTCAAGATTGATTCACTGAAAAAAAAAACCAAAAAAAAAAAAAAAAAAGAAAACTATGAAGCAAACAAAATGAAGGCTTTAAGTTAAGGAAATCTAATTGAGGCGCATGTCCCGCGACTGTTGATGGTTTAAAAAAAGGCCAAGTGAGCTGTAGGATAGTTCGATAAAAAGGTTAAAACTTAAATTAAAACAACTTTTGAGCGTAAAATTAAATAATGTATATATATATATAAATTTATATATATAACAAAAGCAATTTTTCTCTATATCTTTCCCTCTGTTCTTCCTCTCTTTCTCGTTCTATTGGGAGTGGTACGCTGAAAAAATAATAATAAGCGCCGTATTTGTGTTTGTGTAAGTGTGCTTAAAAAGAATTCAAATTTAAAATGTGCAACGGATACGCGAACTGCTCCAAGTCCAGTTGAGTTGCTTGCTTGCATGCCGGCCGCATCAGGTGCTGTGTCCTGCGGCGCACGGTCATGCTTAGCCCAGCTGTGTGCGTTGCTCGGCCGAGTGTGGGCATTGAGCTGTTGCACTTCGAAAGCAACCGAAACGATGTTGTCTTTGTGTCCTTTATGTTCTATTCATTTGTTGTAATTTCTTCTCAATCTTTCCTTGTTTGTCGTATTATCGTCTATACTCTGTGAAGTCGGGATGGGGGCAGGTCGTCGTGTGAATGTGGAAGGGAGCGGGGTGATCGATGCGCCTGCTCGCGCAACCCCAGCCTGAGTAGATATAAATGTATGCATATATATATATATATATACATATATATTATGTATGTATACACATACAAATAGATATTTATATATAAATACATATACACACGCATGTATATAGATATATGTATATATAGGTATAGATACATTTGGCAACAGGCACTCCACTTTCGAGCATCCCCCCGCCACTGTGGCCGGCCCCCGTTCCATAATGCTTTTTATGCGATTTTGATGCCCGTTTGCCATTTGCTGGCAATTTGTGGCCACGTCCGTCGACTTAGACCCATGGCGTCCAGCCCTCGTATAGTACGGCCAGATTGTCCGGATTGGTGGCCTCGCGTATCACATAGTCCACCTGTTCAGCGACGCTGGCACGCTGATTGCTATCAGGATCGCGTCCCTCCAATTTCATGCGTATCTTCTTCCACACAGACACGCCATATGCATTGCGTTTCTGCTCATTGAGATTGGGTGCACCTAAAAGAAGGCATCCAGGTTGATTGATTGTGAAGCAATTAGAAATGATTCCATTTTCCTTACTCTTGTTGTGCGTAAACGTTTCGTAGGGCAACGAGTCACTGTCCACTGAATGCTGCAGGAAGTCTTCGATGCCCCTGAAGAAGTCATCCACCCCATGCTGAGCCATTTGCTCGATTTGCTGTAGCTGCTGCTGCCAGCTGGCGAGCGTGTCATGGTGTAGTGCATGCCGTTCGCCGGTCATATCCTTGCGCAGCTCCACCACACGCTGAAAGAAGTCCATGAGTGTGCGCTGTACGTCGCGCACATGACCACAAAGCAGCTGAATATCCAGCGGTGCCAATTTGGTCTGCTCCTCGGAGTCGTTGCACAGGCTGCGCGTGTAAATCCGCGGCATCTGTTCCTGGTGGCGCTAAGAGAACGACGTGTTAGACACTTAATTGATATTGAGGTGATGCTACTCGTTTTACCTGCATTTCCTTGAGCATCTCGTAGATGAGTCTGTGCCTGGTCTGCTGCTCTGACTCTAGCATCGAGAGCTCCCGCTGCACCTTGCACGTGTAATCCTCGAGCAGACCCTGCACGTTCTTTACCCAGCAATCGTCGATGGCTCCCTCAGGATCTAGGAGCTGGACAATCGCCTGCTCCACGGCGCTAATCCGCGCATTACTCACCTCCCATTGCTGGTAGGCCTGCAGCCACTGCTCCATGTTGTCCAGCAGCAGTTTCTCCTGCTCTCCGCCAATTCCGTCCGCCTGCTCGATGCTGCACAGCGCACTGGCGCATTTCTTCAGCTCATTGATCACACCCAGCTGACTGCTGGTCAGCTTATGCTGCTGCTGCTCGTTGCGCAGCAGGCTGTCGATGTGATTGCGATTCCAGTTGCTGCGATGGCTCTGGAGCTGGTCTAGCTGCGAGGTCAGACGATGCTGCAGTCGCTCCATAGCCAGCGACTTCTCCGACAGCGTCTGCAAGTTCTGGCTGATTGCCTCGGACAGCTTCTGCCTACTGATGACGTGGCCACAGTTCAGCTCGGTGCCCATCGATTCGCCGTATGCCCAGTAGTGCGCCGTTGCGATGAGCGTCTGTGTCTCGATCAGCTGATTGAGTTGTCCAATTTCGCACTGACGCTGCTGCAGCGTCGCCTCCGCTTGCAGTGCGGCAAAGAAGCCATCGCACAGCTGCAGCACATCCGGCGAGCAGAGGGCAATGCCTGCTGCCACCTCCAGGCCGCGTATGCAGCAGTTCGTGTAGTGGCAATGGCAGAGCAATGGCACCACGCCCACAATATACGTCATCTCCAGGCGCTGTACAAAGTTCTGCACGGGCTCACACATCACTCGCTGATTCCAGCTCCTGCTGGCGTCTACCGTCTGCAGCACCAGATCGAAGAAGCATTGCTCCGACAACGGGTTGCCAGCATAGTTAAGTATGTCCAGTTCCTGCAAACGAAATTGCTTAATTAAGGCAGAACCCTTATCATTCGCTTGGCTCCTTCGTAATCCAAATCCGTTACCTCTGATCAATAAATCCTTTGTGGCTCACCTTTAACTAGGTCTTTATCTCATATACAGTTATCATAATGAAAAGCTCTTTTCTGATATTTCTAGTACTTTTTCACTTAGAATTATGATTATTATGATCAATTTCCGTATTCCTTCCGTTTCCTTCCTTCCTTCCTTTCCAACACATTGATCTTCTATATATATAGACTCTATTATATATCTCTGCTCTGACATCATCTCTAATTCTTCTTTAATACAAATATCACTCGCAATCGTTATATATATGCATGGCTACTTAATCCTAACCGTCATTAAAGACAAGTGTTTCAATATTTATTTGCTTCTATTATCACTCTCTAGTCCTCTTTTTTGTCTATATGTGTATATACATGTATGCGTATAAAATCTGTATCATTCGTCATATCTTATTTCTGTCTTTGTCATTTTCATATCTGCCTATCTCCCTGCCTCGGTTTCTCGATCGTTCTTCTATCCTTATCTCTTTCTTACTAACGCTGTATTATGTCACTCTTACTACGAAGCTTCCATTCAACTATTAACTATCTGCAGTCATTCATATTTTATTGATTAGCACTCATTGGTCAATTCAATTGTCATTCCTATCGCTTGGATCACTCACCATGTACTGCTCTGTCGGAGCATCGTTGACATCGTCAACAATCAATTTAATATTGGTCGTGACACGCTCCAGGGCCTTCGTAAGCTGCTGGAAGAGATCGTAGCCGGACTGCAGGCATTGCATGAACTGAGTTTCCAATGCTTCCGGAATGCCCATTTGCTGCGGCAAGTTCTGCATCGACTCCTGTTGGTTTCCCGATTGCGCCGACTCCTGCTGCTGTTGCTGCTGCTGCGCTGACATTAATCGGTGATAACGTTCGGCCAGAGTCTTGCTATCCAACTGTAGAATAGCGTCCAAATGGTTTTGCTTGGCTGGCAACAGCAAGAGACGGAACAGGTTGGCGGTGATTCCATGCTCGAAACTGTGCTGCAGCTGAATGAGTATGGATAGCGTGTCCTGTAGCTGGCTCAGGTGATCGTTGGCCTGGTCCACGGACTCCGTAACACTCTGGCACATTGTTCGCACCAGCTGAATGTGCTGCACCTGGTGCTCCAATACTTTCATTTCATTCTCTTCCACAGCCGATCGCTCGTAGTGGGCGAACGCACTGTTGGCCTTCTCCAGGGTGTGCAGGAGCGCTGCATCGAGCTGCACCTTGCTGCAGCCGATGCGCTTAATAGCCGTCAGCAGGACGTGTGACGGGCTCTGCGACTGGGCCAGGACCTGTTCGTGGGCAAAGTGCTGTGTCAACTCGTGCAACTGGCAGCTGAGATTCAGCTGTACCAGCTGCAAAGTTCGGGCGGCGCTCAGCTTGCTCTCCGAGTCTAACTCTGACGCGGAGTTCTGCCGGCTTCTGTTGCTGCAGTTGTTGTTGCTGCTGTTCTCGGATTTAGCCAAGTAGTTGGCATAGCTCTCGTGGAAGCGTACAAAGATGTTGTTGCGCTTCAGATGATCCGGATAGTAGGCCATTATGGCCGCATACTGCTGCATGTGCTCCACGCACTGCAGGCCCAGATCGTTCAGCCGCTCGAACAGCTCGTCCAGCTGGCTGCGTGTGCTCTCATAGGACTCCAGCGTCTGCGGTGGCAAATGGCACTGCACCAGCTCCACCAATGCCAGGTATTCGCTGTGCGAGTTACCTCCGTCCAGCTTAAAGTGAATCAGCCGCATATTGAAGTCGGTCAGATGTTGCTGCTCCAGGCATTGCCCATAGTTCATCAGCAGCGACGCCACCATCTCATAGTCGGGCTGACGCAACTGGACTTGGGAAGCCAACGCCTCCGTGTGGTACAGCTTGGTGGCATAGCGCGGCGAGGCCGAATTGAAGCTGTGACTCTCAATGGCCGTGCCCAGTGAATTGATTTCGGCTATGAGGGCGCTGCGCTGGTTCAGATTCAACAGCTCCTGCTCCGTTGTCAGGCGCTGCGTCTGTATGTGCTGCAGCTTCTCGATCTCTCGCATCATGTCCGTTAGTTGAGGCAATATATCCAGTCTGCATTAAGGATACGGATAGAAACCAAGATGTGAAGTAAAGCTTTTAATAGGCACAATATGTAAAAGTAAGCTAACAACGTTTGTGCATGCCACTAGAATGTTGAATGTTTAGTCAATATTTAGCGGACAAACCATGAATAGCATCAGCTCTATTTAAGAAGAAATGTATTCAGAGGAGAGCCCATTGATTCTCCATTGAAACCGCTAGGCAAATTGAAATACTGAACTTTTTAGCTTGGAAAGATTAAATCTAGAGGGAAAACCACAAAGAACTTTAGTTCAGGAGGTTTGGTCTAATTAGGAACTTTTAAGATAAGGAACTTTCTTCCTGGTGACATTGATACAAATGATTTTCTTCCTTGGGGTGAAAGTATTCTAGAGGGCAAACCAAAAATAACTCTAGGAAGTTTTAAAAGATAAGGCGCAAGACATACAAGACAGGCATTGATATAGAGGATTTTCCTTCTTATCTTCCTTGGGGAGAAATTATTTTAGCGGGTAACCCATCAAGACCACTAGAAAAACTACTAGACTAATCCTAGAGGGCAACCCATAAAGAACTTTAGGTCAACTCTGACTTAAGTTCTCAAATTTTGGGACTATCTGCCTTGGCAAGCATTACATGTCCTATTTCCTATGAGACTCTACCCAATATATATATTTCTGTTTAAGGCAAGGTCCAAAGTCCTTCTAAAGCTCTCTACCGACTCGTTAACTCACTTGTACTTGGACCAAAACTTTTGGCACTGCTTCAGCATGCTCACATAGTGTCGACGCTTGGCGTCCCAGTCGGAGAGCTTGTTCTTGGACTTGTCCTTCTTGGGGCACTTCGGCTCATTGGAGGCGATGGCACAGGTCAACGGTTTCGCATTGATAGCGCGTCGCAGAGCCGACGCATCTTCGTTAACTGTCCAATCGACCAGCGGATCATAGACGAACGCCTCGAGCAGGGTGAGCAGGGTTTCGCGCTCCTTGCGCATCACCTTCAGCACATACTCGCAGCCCAGACGGTAGGCGCCCTAGAAAATGAAAAAACAGAAAGAAACAAAGACATGGATTATCAAATATGGTATCATAATCATAAATCGATACGATTCACAGATAGACTCGTAAATAAAGTCCCACGAATCGTGTTTATCGCTAGGCATATCTAAAAAAAAAAAGCAAACAAATTGCTGACATCGTAAAATAAGAGAACATTTTTATATCGACTGTTACAGCGACTGATTATACGATATACCATATATGCATAGCTATATATGTAACTATATGCTAGAAATACAAATTCTATATCTGATAGAACAATTGCTGTATGATTTTAACTTTGAAATTGTGCGTAATTTGTGGCTTGCTCTATGGCCCCACATTTGATTGCGCATCATAAATAGTTTATCTGATTATTACCCATACGACGCGTTGGCCAAAAACTTTTCTCCCATAGCATTAACGCGTGCAAATGTTTATTTACTAGGCAATTTAGGCAGCTGATAAATCGCTAGCATTTCAATGGGCTTTTATAAAATTTGTTTACATTGTTTGTAGACTTTTCTGTCAATTTACAAGCTACTTAATCCAGCTGGTAAATATATAAACATATATGAATATAAATATACATATACATATACATATACATATACATATACATATACATATACATATACATATACATATACATATACATATACATATACATATACATATACATATACATATACATATACATATACATATACATATACATATACATATACATATACATATACATATACATATACATATACATATACATATACATATACATATACATATACATATACATATACATATACATATACATATACATATACATATACATATACATATACATATACATATACATATACATATACATATACATATAAATATACATATACATATACATATACATATACATATACATATACATATACATATACATATACATATACATATACATATACATATACATATACATATACATATACATATACATATACATATACATATACATATACATATACATATACATATACATATACATATACATATACATATACATATACATATACATATACATATACATATACATATACATATACATATACATATACATATACATATACATATACATATACATATACATATACATATACATATACATATACATATACATATACATATACATATACATATACATATACATATACATATACATATACATATACATATACATATACATATACATATACATATACATATACATATACATATACATATACATATACATATACATATACATATACATATACATATACATATACATATACATATACATATACATATACATATACATATACATATACATATACATATACATATACATATACATATACATATACATATACATATACATATACATATACATATACATATACATATACATATACATATACATATACATATACATATACATATACATATACATATACATATACATATACATATGCATACCATGAGGATAAATATATGAATCAATTTCATTCTGGCTGCCCGCTAACATGAACTTTAACATGCGCCTAGCCTCAATGGGGCCAACGAAATGTAGATAAATAAATAATCCACTTATCAATCACTTGATATATTAATAGATGTAAGCTCTGCGGCTCACCTAGGGTTAATTCGTGAAGTGCTAAAAATACGTTAGGCGCATACGAGTGCCTCCATATCGATATCGATAGAAATGTGTCAGCCACATTAGATAGCTAATAATCATGTAGCCCCTCCCCCACACAGTCGCACACACACTTAGAGTACGGCCAATCGAGTCGATTGAGCAGCATACCCTACTCGATTGGCAGTGGCAAATCGACGTTGTTTTGATGTAGGGTAGCTGGAAATGTGGTCGAGAGCTGTGCTAACGGATTGCGTTTCTCACGCTGGATCAGGTCGCCGTTATCAGTTGTTGCTGCGGATAATAGCAAACCGAAACGTAAACAAACGACGCCCACGTATTGCGGTGGCTAAACACCAAAGTCCTTGCCCCATGTGGAGTGGCCGGCTGGCAGATTGCTCAAAACTGGCGCTCGATGCGTTTCGTGGCCGCGCTTCACATTGCCAGATCTGATTATTAGACAGCTGCTCACGTTAATTGTGTACGAGTGCGAGAGATTCCCGAATTGTCGTGCGGGTCGTGTGGGTCGAGTGGGTGTCATGGACAGTCAGGAGTACGCTTGGTTAAACCCCAGCGATAATAACAACAACAACTTCAGCTCCAGCAGCAGAAGCAGCAGCACTTTCGCCACAACAACAACAAATGCGGCTAACGAGCTAACGGATGCCCTCATAGACATGGATATGACAACTGTTGCCGCCACCGTTGGACCGCAGCTGCCGTCCCGCATTGGCGCTGGCCTACTGCTCTGGCTGATCATCAATGCGATCATCTTTGTCTTCATACTGGCCGGCAATGCGCTCACCATTGTCGCCGTGCGCACCTGCCGCAATCTGCGCTCGGTCATATCGAATCTGTTCATCCTATCGCTGGCCATTTCCGATTTCATTGTGGGCGTTGCCCTGCCCTATCACGTCGTCTTCTACATGGGCAGCGGCCTCGATCTGGGCAGGCTGCGCGGCTTCTGTTTGTTTCGCTTCTTTCTCTTCATCTGCGCCTGTTGCGTCTCCATACTAACGCTCATCTCGATTGCCGTGGATCGTTATATTGCGGTCATGTACGCTCTGCACTACAGACGGTAAGTCTTCAGATGAAGTATATAACAATTTGGATTTTAATTCGGATTACGTATATGCAGATCTATAACCTGCTGCCCCTGTCTGATTTGCTTGCATCTTTCGACTGCCTTATCTGTCCCGCCGTCTCTCTCATTTCTATATACATTCCGACTTATATACTAATTAGACTTTAGTCTTCTTATATCAATATATATATTGATCAACTGATAAAGCTCCATCCTCAAATCGATAAATACTGATTTTAAACCACAATTTACTCTTACAGATCTGCTCGAGTCTTCCGACTTGCTTAGCTGTCTGACTTATTTCTATATACATTCTGTCGTATAATCTAATTAGATTTTAGTCTTATATTCATATATATTTTAATCATATCTGTTAAAGCTAAATCTCCAAATCAAAATCGATAAAAGTCGATTTCAAGCAACAGTTTTCAAATAGGCTGATGCTATAGCTATTACATAAAACCTTAAACTTGTCATGAAAAGACCAAGTACAGTACCTTATATAACTAAGCAGCCCTTAATACAGCCTAGTGACTAGAGCAATCGTATGTAGCTAATAATTCAATATCTCATACAGTAGAATCCGATTATAACGACGCTCTAGGGACCGTTGATATGCCCGGTAGGCGCTATAACCATATAAGTCTGCTCATATAAGTTAGGCGTTATAAACGGGCTCTACTGTACTATATCCATTAAACTATAAACACCAAAGTTTAGACTCAGTAAAGCCCACCATGAATCCCAGTTCAGCGGGCTTTTCACTGGTATCCGTACGCATCATTGTGAATATATTATCTGACCCAGCTGGGTAAATGGCAGCTGCTATCGCCTAGTCCACCATGACTTATTACAATAGGCAGTTTATTTCTTTGTAGATTGCATTTATAATCTCCAATATCCGAATCTTATCTTTATAACGTGTTTCGGGTTATTTTCACTTAAGGCCAACGTCTACAGTCAATAAATGAGTATATAGCAGTCGTATACTTTTAGTGATGATAGCTGCTTATTCGATACTAATTTCCACTTCCGATGCTTTCGTTGTTTTTAATTTGTATGTTGTCTCTTAAGTCCTGATCTAATCGAAATCATTGTTCATTTATGGCAGCTATATGACGCGCCGCGTCGCCTACATGATAATCACATTGAACTGGTGTGTGGGCGCTCTGGTAGCTCTGATACCCATATTCTGGAACAAGTGGTCTGCGGCGCAGGGCTGTGAGTTCGACGAGGTGCTGCTGCCGTGGTATGTGGCTGGGATCATAACGCCCGGATTCGCAATCATCTGGATATGCATGCTGGTCTTCTACTGGCGCATCATGCGTGAGGCTTCCAAGCAGGCGCAGCGATTGCGCCAATCTGTCGTCTACAACACGCACAGCAGCCACAGCATGCTGCATCCGGACTGGAAGAGCGTCCAGATTGTGGTCTTCATCATGGGCTGCTTCACGCTCTGCTGGTTGCCCTATTTCTGTGTGGCGATCGCGCAACTGTTTCGCGTGTGCCGCAGCAACTCGATGATCTACAAGTTGGCCTTCTCGCTGGCCATGGCCAACTCGGCGCTCAATCCCATCATCTACTCATGGAAGAATGCCGGCTTTCGTCGTGCGTTTGCCCAAACGCTCTGCTGCAAGTCCAGCAGGTGCTGTCGCATCGATGCCGACCTGGAGCTCAATTTGCCCTCGGACAGTGTCAAGCAGCGCATCGATAGCAACAGCAGCACCGGCTACACAGCCGCCAAGGAATGTAAGCCCACAGAAAAACTCTCAACTCAGTGCCAGGGCGCGCAATAAATACAAAATAAATCAGATGTAAATCAAACGAAGGAATAGCTTTAATGCGGGAAGAGATCGATCACTTGGGAGATCGCAATGAACAGAATCCAAATGAAGAACTCAAAAGACATTTGGGTCAAGTGTTTCCCAATTGTTGGCGGTTTAGTGGGATAATTGGGGTATAGAGCATAAGGAGAACTATTTATGAATCTAGCCTTAGCTCACGCAGAGTTCACGTCTGATCATCAATGAGGAATCTAGAGGGAGTTGCTCACTTGAGCAATACATAAATCTAAACAAGTTAAATGAGCATTTCGGCGATTGTTATTACTAAGCTTAAGTTCGGTAATTTGAAAGCTCAATGCGAGGCGTCGTCTAGTCGGACTCGGAAAACTTAAGAAAACAAGCGGCAATAGGAGCACTTAAATAATCAATTAAATGAAAACTTGACTCATTGACGTTGTAATATCGTGTTAATTTATTATTTACAAAGAATACGAAACCAGATTTCACTCAGATTGAAAGTAGGCAGGGTATTTTATAACAAACCCCTTATAAGTTTCTGTTAGCAAGTTATTTTAAATATTTAGTAAATACGTTCAGCTGTAAAAAGTTAAAAATATGTTGAGATCAAAGTATAAAGATCAAAGTTGCTTAGAAGCTGTGCCTAAGGGTGTAAGAAGCCATAAGGAACCTTAAGTAGCTTTAGGTGGTTAGTTTCTTTTAGGAGCTAAACCTTTTAGACAGCTAAGGCTCTTAGCGAGCAGTGCCCTTAGAGAACTAAGGTCCTTAAGGAGCGAAGGCCCTTAGTGAGCTAAACCTTAAGGAGTTAAGACCCTATGGAGCCTTAAGGGGCTTAAGCGCATAAGGCCCTTAGAAGGTCCTTAGGGAGCTAAGACCATAAGGCATAAGGCTCAGGCCTATGGCTTATGAACCTGAGGGCCTAATGGACCCTTTAGGGAGCTAAAGCCCTTATAGGTGTAAAACCCTCAGAGAGCTAAGGACCTTAGGAAGCCAAGATCATTAAGGAGTTAAGAATATAAGAAGCTATGCACTTGGAATATAAGAATTAAAGACATGATATATAGATGGTTCTATATACGATGCTAAAGTCTCTGCTGTAGATCTTTAGCGGACCGAGCATGAGAAGAATTAAGAAAGCAAACACTGATAGAACTTATGATTTTTGCACTTACCTCGATGCCGGTAACGCCCAGGGCGTGCACCATATTCTGGGTTAGCCGGAAGGGCACACGCTCGGGAATGCGCAGAGTGCGGCCCTTCTCGAAGCAGACATTGTAGTCGATGTGAACGATATCGCCGCTGCTAAGGTTGATGAGCACATTGTCCAAATGGCGATCGCCTAGGCCAATCACATAGCCAATAACGGACATGACGGCCATGCAGTTGGTGTAGCGTCGCACTGACTGGCGCCACTCGGCGGCGGTGCCCGCATGGCACCACAGCTCACGCGTGAGCAGATCCGCGGGCGTCTCCTGCTGCAGCTCGCTAAGCACTTGTCGCAGCACCGACAGGGGCCACTGGCGACGCGGATCCGTGACTAGCATGTTGTGCTTGGCCAGCAATGGCGACAGCTTGTTGTAGTAGAGATCGGTGAGGCGGCGCGATGTGGCGGCTGTGGCCGGCTGAGGCTGGCGCTGCTGCCATTTCTTGTATAGGGCAAACAGCGGACTGACCCCATCCACCCAGCTAATCAGACCTGACTGGGGGCCCAGCGGTATGACCGAGTAGTGATGGGCGCGATAGCAGCTGTGTGGCGTATCATTTTTGGTAGCCATGATGGCATTCGATATGGACAGAAATTGCATGATGCGCTCATCCAGATGCAGATCCTCCAGGCCCTTGAAGAGGAACGTGTACTTCTGCCCATTGCTGCCATAGAGCGCGACCTTCTTGGGCTTTGTCTTGGTGGGCAGAATGCAGACGGTACTCTCCACGCTCTCAATGAGCACCGGCTGCTGCTCATCTTGAGCGTCCAAGCCCGGCATCGAAATGCTCATGCGCCCAATTTCGCACAGCACCGGACTGATTGTCTGCATTTTTAGGGTGCTGCTCGTGCCGCGCAGCATATTGGACTGCAGCACGTGGTAGAGTTGCTTCAGCTTGTCCCATGCCTCCGGATACGGGAGATTGCGCAGAGCCTCCAGCGTGCTCGCAATGGGTGCATCGAACCGCCGCTTGAAGCTGCGCTCGTAGTTGGTCTCCGCCTCGCGGGCGGTGAACGCCATCAGCGCCTCCATATCGCTGAGCAACTGCGGGCGCCAGCTATCGAAGCGATTCTGTTTGCCCTCATGATCTTCAGGCTTGAATTCGCTGGCCAATCCATTGACACGGCCCACATAGCTGTTGTAGATGTGCGCCAGCGAGTGTATCCAATACTCATCCCAGAGCAGGCAGACGCGTCGCAGCTCCTTTACCAGCAGCTGGACATGCTGCACCACCTCGGGTGACTGTTTGGTTAGGGCGCTTAGCAATATTGCATAGCTCTTGCCCGGACTGCTGCCACTGCCGCTGCTGGTGGTGCTGTTGATGGGCGTGGCCTGAAGCTCACGATTAGCGCCCACCACGGCCGGAAAGGTGACCAGCTGCGGCCGACTCTCGGCCAGGCGGCAGAGCAGCGCACACACACTCTTCCTGACATACGGCTCATGATGATTGAGCCGGCTGAAGAGCTGTGGTATGATGACCTTCCACGGCCCAATCGGCGTCGTCTTCAGGCCCTGCTCCAGCACATCCTGCAGTCCGCTGGCATGCTTCACAATCAGGCGCAGCAGACGCAGCGTCGTCGTCACCATATTGCTGTCGTCGACATGGAAACGTTGCTGCTGCTGCTGGTGCTGCTGGTGCTGCGGCTGCGGCTGCACCACGCACTGCTCGCCGGAGCCCGCCTTCAGGCTGAGATAATGGAAATAGGAACTGGCCGCTGCCTTGTAGTAGTCAAAGGTATTGGCCATGGCCCGACGCCAAATGCGCACAATCGACTCCAGCACGCTGGCTGGCTTGTCGGCCAGCACTCTGAGCTGGCGCAGGCGCAGCTCGCACTGTGCATCCGTTTGCAGTTCGTCCTCCTCACAATTGTTGCCCGGCTGCGGCTCCGTGCGCAGTGCCTCCAGCAGCTCCTGCAGCGTGTCGCCATTCAGAGGCTGCTCGCCGCCCAGTGCCTCGCCAATGGCAGTGACATCCGCCTGGCTGAGCACGGTGCCGCTGTCGACGGTCTTCTTGCCCCAGCGATAGCACCAGTTGCCATACGCGATGAGCGCCTCCTCGTTATTCGGCCGCTGTTGCAGGCTGGCATTGATCAGGCGCGCCACCAATCGCTCGCCATGCGGCAGCGTCGTCGGCTGTGTCGAGCTGCGCGTCAAGGGACACTCGGGCAGCTGCTCCAGCAGCTGCTGCATGTGGGTGGACATGTTGGTGGCCAGCCCGTTGCAGCTGCGCGTGGCTATCCAATCCGAGAGCGTCAGCAACAGCTCGGCCCCGATATTGGAAGTCAGCTCCGACTGCACCAGCTGCTTCTGTATTGCCAGGCAAAGGGATGTGCAGACATTGATGGCGCTTAGCTCGCCGCAGTGCAAATTCTGCTGCTGCTGCTGTTGCTGCTGTTGGAGGTGCAGGCACTTGGCCACCTCGGTGTAGCCACGCAGCAACTGCAAATTGTTGGTGTCCGGCGAATTGGTCAACAGATAGCTCGCGACGTCCGTCAGTGGCTTGCCAAAGAACAGCTCCAGCATGGCCTGGCAGGTGGACTGGTTGCCCTCCTCACGCGCCACCGCCGCCGTCTCCAGATAGAGATTGCCCAGGTTGTTCAAGTTGCAGTGATTGCGCAGCAGCTGCGTCCAGGCCACGCAGCGCAGGAATAAGGAGCTGCCTAGGCTGCCAATATGGTGCTGATGATGTTGATACTGCTGCTGGAGCTGTTGCTGCTGCCGCTCCTCTCTGCCGTTGCTGTCCATGGGCAGCAGCATCAGCGGCTCCTGGCTGCTGCGCAGCGTCTGGGTAATGTGCTTGAGCAGCGTCAGCTGCTGCCAGTGATGCTGATCACAGCTGTAGTTGAGCAGGCATTCGCGCCAGTTCATGTCGAGGAGCTGCTGCACGGGTGGGCCCACCTCAAACGGCTTGAGGTCATCCACTGAGTGGCACTGCTGGAGCGCAATGTTCTCCAGCTTCTCGAGCACACAGCCGGCCGAGAAGCTTCCGTGGGGCTCGTTGTCGCTGGGCCAGATGCACAGCGTGTGCAGCGCTGCGTTTAGTTCGTCCGATGTGGCCTCGCTCTTGGCCAGCAGCTGCTCCAGCATACTAAGCTGCGTCATACTCTTGTGCAGAAATGGATTGACCTGGATGTTATCGCCGGCGCGCTTCCACTGCGCCTTCAGCTCCACTATCTGCGTCCACTGTCCCGTGCAGTGCAGGCACTCGAACAGCTGCGCCTGCACGAATTGGCGTGTATGCATCTCCAGATCCCCATCGGCCAGAACGGACCGATAGCCGGCCAGCGCCAGTTCCGTGCGATCGGCTGCCTGATCTGCGGCAGACTGCAGCCACTTGTAGCTCTTGTTGCTGCGCGCGTGCGCCCACACGTACAGGCCGCGCAACGAGTCCGACTCCTGGCAGCTGACAAAGCCCCAGGCCAAGTATACAATCGCCTGGCTGTACATGGAGTCCTGCGTCTTATGTGTGAGCAGGATTTGCTGTGAGAAGAGACGGAAGTATGATTACCAAAGTATTTTAAAATAGAGGGCTTTGGTCGACTTGGCTAGATCAACTCAGCTGAACGCTCTGATCAATGGTCTTTCGATATGTTCACAACTTGCCCTTTCCCATCGAAAGCAATGATACCTACCTGGGCATAGCGTATGACCAGCTCCGGCTGATGACAGTGCATGGCAATGATAATGACGCTGGTGCGAATGCGATTGAACCAGGACTGGCATGTGGGATTGTTGAGCCGGAAGAAGGCGCTGACTGGCTTCTCGGGTGCGCGCAGTGCAAAGGCGCTGCCCTCGGCCGCATTGTAGATGAGCTTCTCGAGCGCATCTAGGAAACCCAGCAGCATGCTCAAGTTGGCACGCGTATTGGAGAGCTGCTGAAGTGACAGATCGTCGAAGGCTCGACGCTCGCTGTCCTTGCCACAGCCACTGAGAAGTCGGGCATAGCGCGTCACAATGGCCTCGAAGGCGAGGAACGTGTCCTGCGGCTTGCCCAGGGGCGTGCGCAGCTTCTGGTCGACACAGAAGCGTGCCGATTCGAACTGCAGCCAGACGGTGGCCAGACGCTGACAGCGACGCGTGCACTGGGACAGCTTCTCCTGACGCTCGTCGAGCTGCGTCACCTGGCAGCTGCGCATGAACATCGACCGCAAGCGCTCCCCAAACGGCTGTTGCTCAGGCGCCTGCAGGCACTCAAAGAAATCCCGAAAGACATTTTCGCGTATGGCGCTGCACTGGCTCAGGCGCTGCTGCCAGACGCAAATGTAATTGCTGCCAATGCCGGAGGGCACGCGCCTGGCGATGATCAAGCTGAGCGGCAGCTGGGCATAGATCTGGGCGTAGACCTCGTGGGCACTGATGAACAGCGATTGCAGCTGCTGCAGGGCCGTCTCGCGATACAAAAGGAGGAGCTCAAGGCTCAGATTCGATGTGCCATAGCCGAGCACGGTCTGCATGCACAGAGCACTCTCCATGGGCGCGTACTTGGCAGCTGTGCTGGCAACGCTCTCGCAAATAGTAAGGAAATCGTCATGCTCCAGCAATACGGCGCAGCGTGAGCCACATTCTGCTAGCAGAGATTTTGTCCAGCCGAGCAGATGCTTGAGATTGACCGACGCCAGCTGTGCACCATTCGCCAAGCAGTGGGCCAAGAACTTGAGTATATGACCGAAACTATGAGCCGTCGGCGATTGACAGCTGCCCGGATGCAAGTTCTTGTCGACGTCGCTCTCGCGCAGCAGACTCGAGTTGTTGCGGAAGTTGTGATTGGCCTGGCAGTGGACGACGAGCAGGCAGAGTATGGCATGATGGGTGGTCGGATGCTTTGACCAGATGCTCAATTCGCCGGCACGACAATTGGTTATCAAGAGCTCCAGTATGGATGGCTTGCAGGCGTACATTCCAATGATTGAGGACGTCTGCTTGGCCAGTGCAGCCAATGTGGCTAAATGAAAGATGAGCAAGATGTCCGCTTCGGTGGAATCGTGTGCGGCCTGGGCTAGCTGTGAGATGCATTTGTCCACGTCCTGGACGAGCTGTTTGTATGCCTGCTGCAAGATGGGCACATTCTTAATCAGCAACGTCTCCTGGCAGGTGCGCAACAGCAGCTTATGGGCCTTCGTCTCGTTTTGTAGTCGTATGCTGGTCAAATATGTCTGCTCTGCAGCATCATCGGGATCCGACTGAAAGATCAGTTGGACCAGGCTGGCGGGCAAGCGAGCGCGCAGCTTCCGCACGGTGCACAACAGCAAATACAGGCAACTCAACTTCTGAGAGTCGGGCAATTTGGATATGTGCTCGAACTGCATATGAATTAACTTGTCGATAGTCTCTGCGTCCGGATTGGCATAGCCATTGAGCAAGCAAATGCAGAACAGCTCATTGATATTCATTAGAGCATCGTCGCCTATGCCGTCCGGGTTCTCTAGGATGGCAGGCAGCACTTTGATGAGATGCACGAGTGCTAGGGCAACAATCGATTCGCATGTAATGTTCATGCGGGTGAGACATTTGAGCAGCGTATTGAAGGCGCCAACGAAGGCACCGATCCGCTCGCCCGGTCGCTCCGCTTTGTCCGATATGTCCTCGATGAACTGGGTTAACAGTCCATAGCTAAAGTCCAATTGTTTGCTAAAATATGGTGTCAGCTGCTCCAGCACATAGGCGCAATGGGTCCTCACTTCCTCGGGCTGGCCAACCTCCAGCTGCCAGCCAATAATGATGTCCACCACATCCGTAAAGTGGCACTCGAAAGCGTCACGATAATTGAGCGAGAATTGCACAATGCACGTACTGATGACCATGAAGATGTCGGGGCTCTCGGCTCCCTCCAAAAAGTCTTTCAGCATAACCATTATCTTGTCCGAAAAGATGTGCAGATCGCATTTTGTGTCGCAGCTAAAATAAAGCAGGCGTACGGATCATGGTTCACGTGGACATGGGTTGAAACTCACCTTAGCGTCGTCTGGAGCGCAACAATTAAATATTTTTGCATGCGCTTGTGCATCCTAAAGTTCTTTAGAATGAATTCCTCATAGATGGGATATGACATACGATTAATATAGCCAATCAATCCTAAAGTTTTGCTGCACTCGTCCAGCACCGGGGCCGGGCATTGCTTAAACAGCGACAGCATCCCATCCAAGATAACGTCAAAAGATCGAGTCAAATAGCCCATATTAACTGGAGTTCGCACGGCCATATCCAGTTTGTTGCACAGTTCGAGAGCAGCCGCCGGGCTCGATTCGTTGTGCAGCCGGCGCATGATCTTCGACATGCGCATGTCGTCGCCGCCCGTTTTATCTGCTCGATCATTGGATGTGAATTGCACTGTGAATATAAGAAGAAAATGCAGACAGTTGCAGCTACAGACCGTACAGGGTTGGCTGATAGATGGATAGGCCACTTACTCTTGCATTGATGCACTTTACGCGAAATGCCCTTTGTCATATTATTGTTTATGTTACGCAGCACAGGATTAGCGTTGGCGGACGACGCTTGCATATCGTGTGCTGTAGGCCATAGCGTATTTTCATTTATATTATTAATGTTGCTGTTGTTGTTATTAATATTGTTATTGCTGTTGTTGGTGTTGTTGATGTGGGTGTTGTTGCTGCTGTTGTTGTTGTTTCCAATGTGTTTGTTACCGCTCCTTTTGTTGCTCTTGGGACTAGAACCATCGGTCAGTATCGACGCATCCTCGTTGGCATTGTTGCTATTGCCCAACGGTAAGACAGTGCTTTTCATTGAAAGATCACCACGGTTGGTGATCATATATGTATATTAAATTTGCGCCACCGAATTGTTTTTGTTGTTTTGGCTTTCACGTTCAGTTCATAGAGATGTCAATCACTGACAAACAGTGTGTCCACATTTTTCGATGTATGTCATATGGTTTTCAGCACTCAGCTATCGATTGATTCCGTAATCGATAGTGAAGTGCTTGGCAGCACCGCTTAAGTACAGATCGCAGTTATTGTTTAAAAATATTTATGCAAAAACTATTTAAAAATTATTTATCTTAAAAATCATGTTGAAACTTATTTATAAAAGCCTAATATTTAAGGAAACTAATTTTGAAATATATATACTTAAGGATTTTATTAATATAATACTAAATACATTATTACAATACATATTTCATCAATATATAAGAAATGAATTAGGTGAATTAGGTGAATTAATACGTCAATTTGCCATTTTGCCAATCAAATGTTGTGTATAGGCTGCCACAAGGTTTGCCATCTCCGCATACACTTGATAAGGAGGCCGGACCAGTGCTGCAGATTGACAATTTGTCCACTGGGCTTCCAATAGTGGAACAGAATGAAGATCCAAAGCCTCCACCGGTGGCGGTGGGGGCTGCTCACGCTCTACCAGTGAAAGGCAAATGTCACCGACCTGCAATTGCTGGCACTTTAGCTCGTAAAGATCAAAGCTCAATTGCGGGTTGCATGATGCCCAGCCCTGACCATAGACAAACAACGGATGGGACGATGCCACCTCCATGGTGACCTAAAACGGAGCAAAAATTAAATCCAAATCAAATTCAATCAATGTCCAATGGCCCCACCTTCAAATGCTGCATATCATAGCTAAACGTAATCTTGTTCATATGCGCTGAGCTCCTGTCTATCTTGACTACCGTCGCCTCCTTAAGATCGAATTGCTGACAACGCAACGCCGACTGAATAAAGTCCTCGGTGCGTATGTCCTCCACGCGGCGCAACACGCCCGTTGACAGCTCGATGTAGGTGCCCCTTTTGAAGCAGGCGCTTGCCTCATTGTCTTGAGGGCTGCAATTGATTCGAATCGTGATTATTTCATTAAACATTCGGCAATGTTTTGTCACTGGTCTGTGCGAACATTTTGTATGGGTTGTATGGATGCTCCATGGTTTTTCCTCCTTTGGCACGACCTTTTCGCTGCACTTGCAATTGAAGACTGACTCAATCTCTCCCATAGTTCGATTCATTCAATTGAATGTGGTGCTTTCCATGGGCTTTCCAGGAATGTCACCCACTCGCCGACTGTCGCCCACGCACTTCAATTTGTGTTTACCTGCACAAGTGACAGGTAGATCAGGCACCGCCCGCAGTGCTCTACCTAAGTTTCTGGCTAACAGCCATTGTGCTGCTGCTGCGAGTGTTGCGCCAGGCGCCTTGAACCGGACACCCTAGATATACACAAAACGGCAAGCGAATGCAATTGCTCTTTGACTGGCATACATACTTGTATACACACACATTTGTACACATTTTTTATTGGACTTTGCGTTTTCGCTTTGGGACTGAGGATTTGATTTGTGTGACGCGACGACGCTTGCCAAAGCTCGGCGGCCACTGGAGGTCCATGGCGTAAAGATAGTAGCGCACATAGAAATAGATCACGCCCAGTGCACAGTAGACGGAGGTGAGCAGCAGCGGCATGAATGGAAGCGACAAGTTCAGACCCAATAGCCAACTGATTATATGCTCGTAGATTGGAATGGCTATGAAACCGAAGAAGTAGATCCACTCAAGCACATGGATGCTCGGTTTGCTCTTATACACACGCTCCAGCTGGCCATACATCATGGCCACGTAGGCCATGTAGAGCGAGTAGCGCGGCACCAGCAAATCCACATCGAAGAGCAGCGGGAACAGCGAAAAGTAGCCCGTGATGGCCAAGATGTACGCAAATTTGGCATCTCGATGATCCAGCACGGCAAGCAGACTGAAGATTTGACGATTTAATTGAGAGTCTAGTCAAACTCAGAGACTTCCACTACTCACCACATGGGCAACAGGCACATGAGTATGGCCTTCTCGTGGACGTGCCAACCGAACATAAAGGAGGAGCAGGCGCAGAGGACAATGGCGCGCATGAACACCAGTTTGGCTTGCCTGGCAATTGTGAGTCATGGTTAGATGATGCAACAGTGAAACAGTTGGATTGCTTACTCTCTGGTTGGCGTGAAGAAGAGCTTCAGCAGTATGGGCAGCATAAAGAGTACAGTGAGTGCGAACGTAATGGACGGTGTGATTGTGGGCAGCACTACATGCTGCACCTCCTGCACCAGCCCAGAGGTCGTGGAGGGCATATCGGGATCGCGACTTCTCCTCAAGACGCTGGCAGCCAGCTTATCGGCGGCATTGTAGAGTGCCCAAATGTTGGGCGCCCAGTAAGCGTGTGTGAGGCCGCGCTTGAAGGGAAACAAGCGGGACATCAGCTGTGGCAACTGCTGCCAGAAGGGACCAAAGGACAGTACAAATGGTGTTAGTCCCGCAGCGAGCAGCTTAATCGTATTCTGTACAAACTTTCCTTCGCCCAGGCAATAGAACTTGAGCAGATAGACAGCAAAGGCGGGCGCCATGTAAAGGAATATGTGCTTGAAATTCAACAGGACGGCGAATGCAAATGCGCTCCACAAGTACCGTTGCCTAAGCATGGCACTTATGCTTAGGAACAGAATACCAAATAAGAATCCATTGTATTGAAAGTGAATGTGATCTACAAAAATGAGTCCCACATTCAGGAGGAGCAGCATGCAGCCAGCAATGTGCTTCTGTGTGGAGTGTACGACTCCAAGAGCGGCCAGGCAACTGCGTACGCCTAGCACATAGATCAGATCCATGACAATAATAGAGCCACGCTGGAAATTCACCGTCGCCTCGGAGGCATAGTTTAGATTCTGTACAATAAGCATTTTGGGATCAACATATTTGGCCACTTGTGAGAGCAGCCACTCGAAATAGGCGAAAAAGGGCGGGTAGTCCAGTGTCCATTCACTTGTTGCATCCACATACCATCGGTTAAGTGGCAAACTATGCGTTATGGCCAACCAATTGCGATGCACTTCAAAATCCGTTGAATAGCTTCAAAGGAAATTAATTGAAATCATCAATTCTTGCCGGCCGGCAAATGTCAATTTAACGATATACTCACTAGGCGGGCAGCAGTAACACTTTGAGTGCACTGCTTATGGCCACCAAATCGAAAAAGTAGCTACTCATATTGCTTCGATTGGTGTTGAAATCAGCTGGCGAACCATTTGAAAAACTTCTATTCCTTGGTTTTTTAATAACACGCACGTTAACGTCGTTTGTGATGGTATTCTATCTATTTTGATGGCTTATCGATATTTGGTATTTTTAAAGCACCACATGTTTTCGGTATTTTTAGGCGCAATTTAATAAATTGGATTTAAACATTTTGTTTACATCGCGTACCTGTAGGCACGTGGACTTTTCTTTCTTTAATAATGGGAGACGTTGGTGAAGCTTTATTTATCAGCACACTTAATAATGAACGAGCATCCTGCTGCGTTCAGGACCTGCGCACCGGAACCGATCTGATGCGTTACAAAGGCGGCGGCACAATGCAACCGCACAGCCTCCAAATGCTCGAGGATCACTTTGTGATTGCAGCCAACAGCACGAAGCCTTTGTTGCATGTGTGGCCGATCAATGGGCAGGAACAGATGACAAGTATACGTTACGTGGTGCCCGGCAAGGTAAATGCATTGGCCCTGACGCCAGACAGTGCCTATCTGGTCGCTGCCATACAGGAAACCATTTACGTGTGGCATCTGAATTCTGGGCGACTTCTCAACACGCTGTCCAAGCACTATCAGCCCATCAATTGCATTCGCTTTACGGACAACGGTGAGCATTTTGTCACCGGCGGCAAGGATGGTGCCGTGCTTGTGTGGAATCTAACACGTGCGGTTGCTCCCTTCGGTGGCGGCGACAGCGAGGAGAACGCTCCACTTTACAGTTTCAATGACCATGGGCTGGCGGTCACCGATGTGCACATTGGACTTGGTGGCATTCGCGCCTTCATGTACACCGTCTCCATGGACCGCTGCTGCAAGATCTACGATCTGAGCGACGGCACAATGCTCTTGAGCGTCGTCTTCCCCGTCTCCCTGCACAGCGTGATCGTTGACAAACTAGAGATGAGCGTCTATGTGGGCACCAGTGAGGGACAGGTGCTTGTTTTTCACATGGATAAAGTGCCGCGCATGAAGGTGAATACCAATAACATTGAAAGCTGTTTCATTGGAGTTTTCTATTATTTTCTTGACTGTCATCCATAGGAATACCATCTGGAGGAGGAGGAGAGCCAGGCATTTGTTGGCCACACCGCCGGAACAGCCATCACCTGTTTGGCTCTGGCTGTGAATGCACAACAGCTCATCTCTGGTGGCGACGACAAGCAGGTGTGCATCTGGGATGTCGTCAGTCGGCAGCTGGTGAAGAGCATTTCACAGCCAGGCGCCATTACAAATTTGTATTTGCGGCTCATAAGCACGTCCCGATTTCATCCAGGCCCCAAAGAACAAAAATCATTTGCCGACAATCTGAAGCGTATGATAAGTCCCAATGATGACGATGATTGCATCGAGCTGCTCATCACAGAGGACTATCCAAAGGCACCAAAGTTCCTCGAGCCAAACTATGACAACAGCTACGATGGCAGTGCTGGAAACTCCGTGAACCTTCCAGATGACTACGAGGACGTAGCAATGAGCGAGCCAGAAGAGCAGTCATCTGATGTTGCTGAGGAAATGCCAGAAGCTGCTGTCAATGCTCTACAAGCGGAGCTCGCAGAGCTGCGCGCTGAAAATGCGCGACTCAAGCTGAACGCTAAGCGCCTAAAAGAACTTAATGTTAAAGATCAAATTGCGACCCCTGTAGAAAGTGGCAAAGCGCCAAAGAAAAACAAAAAACCTCGCAAAAAATAAATGCATACGATTTCGATTAACAATTATGTTATAATGTTGTTTTTTTTTTTTTTTAACAATAAATGTTTTGTTGAAACAAATTGCTATCGCTAGCAAAGAACCAAAATTATGGGTTTAATTGATATGTGCGCTGGGTGGATTTCCATCACCCGGCTTTCCGTCACCCGGCTTTTCGTCATCCGGCTTTCCGTCACCCGGCTTTCCATCCTTGTCATTTCCCTCGCTTTGCTTATTAGAAGCACTGTCATTTTTCTGTGCCAATTGACGTCGTATTTCGCGATTCGAGTCGAGAAGCTCGCGTAGCTGCGCCATAATGTCTTCGGTACGTTGCTCCACAGCATCCAAGGCACAACTTAGAGCGTCAAGACTCTGATTAACATCCTCCATCTCTGCAAGACGCAATACCACAAGTTAAGTGCCTAAATATATATTTTTATATATGTATTATGTATATTACCCTGGAGATCGTCCTCTGGAATATCGGAATTCCCAGAATCGCCGGAGGATGGCGGATTGCGATTGTTTCGTGGCGGCATCGATGTTATTGCTGCTAAAACAAGGCGTCAGCTGACTTTTCCTAAATTGACAAGGCAATATGCCATGTGCGTATGCATAGCTACGACCAAAGGGGATCAATTTTGTCTCATTTGCTCACAATTTAAAACGAAAAAGGGAACTATTTCTATCGAAATATTTAATATTTATTAGTTTTCCGAAACATAATAATAGTTAATAATATATTGAGTACCCCACTGCCTAACCTTAACTACGCCCATGCTTGGCGATGACTTTTATTTCGATTAATTTATCGATAAGTTTTTCTAATAAAGGCAACTTGATTGCCAGTGCAGCACTTCAAAATACGTTTTACAGCACTGACAGTCAGTCAGCCGGCTATAATAACAATATAAAGGAAACACACACACATTCTGGTGACTGTTGCATAAAATTTAGATTGAATACTTTTATCTGGTACAAGTAAGTTGTTGCGGCATTAAAACACATGTGCATATTGTCATTGAATGACTTGTATTTATGGTCACAATGCATACACACGCACACACACATACCAATTTCCACTTCATAGCGAACAGTTAACAATAAGTTGTGTGTTGTTTGCTTTCGGTGTACGTGCTCAGCCAAATAGAGAGGCCTAAGATAATATACATAATTAAATATGCCATAACAACAGTATACGCCTATGATTAAAAGCTCCATTAAGGCCATTTGGTAATTCGATTTTTGCTTATTTGTTTTTTTTTTTTTTTTTTTAATTTTATTTAAAAGTTTTAAATTACAAAAAAATTTGTATCACAATTAGTATTATTTTATTTTGTCCATTACATTTTAAATAGTATAATTGCTGTTGTCGTTGTTGATGTTGATGCTGTAGAGCCCAATTGTTGCTTTCTATTGCTATGTGGTTATGTTACATGTCACATTTTTATGCCGTTTGGGGCCCAGCTCCACAATCAATGCGCACGATTCGGAAAGCCTGAAAAGTGCAAATGGAATGATGTTGGACGTACAGGTATGCGTCTCTCGTTGTGGCCACTTACGTCGTCGACCGTGATATCCAGTGTGGCACTTGCAGTCCTTGTTGCCCCGGAAGCTGCCATTGCTGCACTTGCAGGTGGAGCGCTGTTTCCGGCCAATTTCGCAGTGATCGCCGCGCAAGCCATTCGGACAGCGACAGAGATTGTTGCCAATGCAGCGACCCCCGTTTTTACAGGGTATTACACACTTGGCTAATGGGATTTGGGATATATTGAGCCTATAGCTAGCTGACTTTAGTTAATTGTACTTACAGTATTCACAATGCAGGCCGTAGTATCCCTTGGAGCATTGACATTTGTCCTTTTGTATGCATTTGCCGCCATTCAAACACTTCTCCTTGCAAATACCTGCAATGGAATAGTTATTAATCTGTTGTTGTTGCTTGCAGGCTTCAGAAGATGTATCGAAAGACGGGTCTACAATTGATTCGCATGGCCATGCCACCAGCAAGACGTGGCCAGGCGAACAGCACGCAGCAGCAGCAGCAGCAACAGACGCAACCACCACCATTGCGTCCACGCGCCAACGCCCTGACGGATGAGATAATCCGCGTAGATCATGCTGGCGAACTGGGCGCCGACCGCATCTATGCCGGTCAAATGGCCATATTGGGCAACGGGCCCATGGGCAAGACCATTGAGCATATGTGGGAGCAGGAGAAGGGCCATCGCAAACAGTTCGAGCAGTTGATCCAGCAGCATCGTGTGCGTCCCACCATAATGGCACCTATTTGGAATGTGGCGGCATTTGCGCTGGGCGCCGGCACAGCGCTACTGGGCGAAAAGGCGGCCATGGCATGCACTGTGGCCGTCGAGACCGTCATTGTGGAGCACTACAATGATCAGCTGCGTCAGATCATGGAATCACCAAATCCGGATAAGGTAAGTGGAGTGCAAGAGAAAGACTACCTAATGCTTCCATTCTGATATATATATATATATATATATTCTTTGTCTAGGAACTGCTGGCGACAATCACAAAGTTTCGTGACGAGGAACAGGAGCACCACGACACGGGCATCGATTGTGGCGCCGAGCAGGCGCCCTTCTACAAGGCCATTACCGAGGTCATTAAATTTGGCTGCAAGACGGCCATAGCCATATCGAAAAAGATCTAAGTTCTCGGATCGAAGCGAAATGTTGCGTGTGTGTTTGTTTAGTTATAGAAGCTTAAGCATTAAAGATACAGTTTGTTAAAGTACTTACCGCCCTCGCACTGTGTGCCTTGATAGCCCTCCGGGCAGGTGCAAACCGACGGAGCCGTGCAATTGCCGCCGTGCATGCACTGCGGAAAGCAGAATGCCGTCTCACAATATTGGCCCATATAGCCGACGTTGCACTTGCAGATGTGATGCTCGTTGCAATAGCCATTCTTGCCGCATTTCAAACTGCATTCTGGATCAGGAACTTAAGTTGTTTTTAGTTTAGTTCGGATTGGTTTTGTTTCGGTTCGTGTGTGTGTGTGTGTGTGTTTGATAAGTGTGTAGAGAAGCATTGAAGTGGATTGGATTGCAGTTAAGCTTGGCAAGAGTTGCTCGAACGATGAATATGAATATACGAATATGTGCACAACAGAGATATAGGAAGACATACTGTGTGACATAGAGAGAGAGAGAGAAAGAGAGAAAGGGAAAGAGCAAAGTATGACAATGCATCAGAGCCAAGCAGAAGTCCCAGTGGAGGGCAGGGCTAAAGCAGGTATCAGGAATATAAAGTATAGTGGAAGCTCTGCTCAGCAGATGTACATCAATCCGAAAGGCATTAGCGACAGAGTGATCAAATGTGATTACAGTAGAAATCGCTTAAGACATTAGCTTTATGCATATACATATAATATATATGTATGTACATCAATTAAATTTCAGTATCAATACAAGCGATATTTGAAATGTTTTCAAACGGTTTGCGTTCTTAAGCGCTTTCTACGTGTAGTTTGTAAAGTTGATATAAAGCATTAAATTGACTTTTCATATACACTACCTTGCAAAGTTGTTAGTGAAGTAGGGTTGGAAGCGTCTATATCATACACACCTCTATGTGCGCATTCCTTTTTAAAGTTAAGACGTATGGGTGTGCCCGACAGGGAGGCATTCTTGCGAGTCTGTATCTTCAGGCCCACATTGAATGATGCCGTGCCCGAGCTGTTTCCGGTACAGGGCAGGAATATGCTAAAATCTAGCTTAGATAGATATCAAATGGGCCACATTGGTGCGCCAGCTGCCATAATGGATTGACTCTGATTGCACTTACTTTTCTGCTCCTGCGGTATGCGACCCCGTTTGCTGATCGAAAGCGTTGGTGCCTTCAGTATGCTGGCATCCATTGTTTGTAGTCGATCGAAATCGTAGAAATACTTGCGTCTGCCCGATTTCCAGGTGAAGTTCACATAGTTCACCTCCGACGGTATCACCAGATAGCTATAGACTGTCGTGTCGCGCATTTCGTTCGTCACCCGACCATTGTGTATGGCATAGATGCGATCTGAGTAGCCCTGTGGAAAGTAGAGAGCTGCAAGGATTGTCAGTTGAGCGCTGCAACGGTTCAGATTTACACGCAATTCAAAGCCAAAGCGGTTCGCGCTCTAACCCATAACCGGTCATGTTGCGAATCGGTTAATGCTGCTGTTAACTAACATTAAATGTAAGCTCAGTGAACGGGCTGTAAGTGCAAGGAGTCAGAACTCTGCTGTTCCGGAACTAGTTAGGTGCATATTCAAACATATGTTAATTGCCTATCGAACCAGCTCTAACCGACTCTTGGAACCGAATCGAACTGTTAACAGTGCTGCATATTGATCGAACTCACCGCTTAACATCTTGAGCTGCTGTTCGTTGATCCACAGCGAGATGCCGTGCTCCTCTAGGCGATTGTGGCGATTGTGATTGCCCTGATGTTTCTTGCGCGGACCACGCCGATGGCCATGGCCAGCGCCGATGCTGCTGTCAGTGTCCGCTACATTATCAAAGCCATCGACATCTCCATTGCTCTGATTCTCCTCCGAACTAGCTGAATCACCTCGCCTGTTGTTGTTGTTGTTGTTGCGATGGTGATGCTGCCGACACTCCAGTTGGCCAATGCACAGCAATGTATGCACAATTAGCACCAGATAGAAGCACTTGACCAACCAACTGAATCCCTGCTCTGACATATTTCTAATAATGCAACGAAAAGATAAGGAAAGGAAAATAAACAATTTAGAAAATATTAATAGGAAACTCCAAAGGCAATGCTGCCGACTATTCTCATGCAAATCAATTTCATTGGCATGCAATCAATGATATTTGATTATTTGCATTTCCATTCCCATTTCCATTTGTTTATCATCCATTTACCCCCGCCCCACTGCAGGCAGCGAAGTGCCGCGTTCGCAAATATTGAGTTAAGTATTCATCAAATAGTCGCGCTTTAAAACCTGATATCCATTTGTGTGTGTTTCAATTTTGCACACTTATTGATATTTCATTATAGTTATGGTTATTGGTTATTGTTATTATTATAGTATAGGTTGATATAACTTCACACACATGTGCCAACTGCGTCTCATTGGTCTTTCCTCCAATTGGAATAGCAAAGAATCCAATAACTAAATATAGATGGATACATTAATATGTGAATACACATATATATCACTCTCTATATATACCTATTTACAATATTTAAAGTATGCTCTTTGTCTAATCTCTCAAAAGTTGGTGTCAATTATTGATTTTGGCCCTCGATAACTATTTTTACAGTTATAACAAACGGCGTTTCCTATAAGACGCAAATCCAATTTGTGTGATAACGACTATAGATGGAATATATGATATAAAATATACAAATTAATGTTATTATCAATATGAATATATTTTTCAGAAAGCTTAGCTAGATATAGATGAATATTAGAAATGGTTCATAAAAGTCAGAATTAAAATCAACCCGAAATTAGAAAAACCAGCAAAATAAAGACATAATATATATATAAGTATCAACCACATACAATATAAGAGTAAAGACTCAGGATTGAGTCTTCAGCATACCCAGCCAATGCCAAAAAAGGGGGTATTAAACACAACGCAAACGCTCGAGCGTTAATGAAAACTGCAGCTGAGACCAATGAGCTGCTGATACGAGCCGAGCTTCAGTTGAGACCAATGAGCTGCTGATACGAGCCGCCAAGAGGCTGAGAGGCTGAGAGGCTGTGAGTCTCGGAGGCTGTGGGTCCACGAGTCGAAGAGTCAAAGAATCGAAGACAGAGAGCAGGTACAAAGTTGTTAGCACTTGGCGTGCTGTGTAAAAAGTTGGTCCAGGGGCTAACGAGGGGCTGAGCCCAGGCGACAGACAACGCAGAAATTAAAAAAATTAAGAGAAAAAAAAAGAAATAAAAATGAAGACAGAGGCAGACAGAGAGTCGGAGAGCCAGACAGGAACACTTGCCTGGCCAAAGATATATATGTATATATATATATAAATATATATTTATATACATATATACATTTAGATCTGTGCGCTGTCTGTGTGAACGAAACGGAGGGCCAAGAAAACATGTTAAGGTGTCTTAATAAGATCAAACATGGCGATTATGAGGAATTACTTGAAGATAATGACATCTGGTTATACCATAAATGCTCGAGCATTGAAATGCCAATGCATTGAGCTTATGGAGTTTATTTGAAAGGGCAAAGCCAAGTTAAGTAATCCAATCAGTTTGGCATTTTGTATAAAAGTCTGATCAATTTTAATTGATTTTCCTTCATTGTATATGTGACTTTGAGGCTAGGTTTTGGGTCGCAAAACGTTTTGCAACACTGCAAAAAATGATGTAGCTTCAGTTATGCTTCAATTAAACTCGTCTGTGATCTCTTGACCGACTGAATTAATTAGCTCAGAATGCGTCTTGCATCCACAATTTTCCTGGGAAGCTGTAGATGGATTTTGATTGCTTGCGGTGGAAGTGCTGCGAATTAACAAATTATATAAATATAAACACAAATTAAAATTAAAGACAACAATAACAAAAAAAAAAAAAAAAAGAAAAGAAAAAACAACGCAATTTAGTCATAAAAATATCTGGCATCATTTGAATCGACTTTTTCAATAGAATTCTATCTGTAGGAATTTAATGTCCCAATGATAAGCGCTACACACATGTGATGCGATTGCTGATTAGCCGTTGGCTACAAGTGCACAAACACGAAACGTGACCCCACAGACCCAAAGCATGGCCAAGTCACATGCCGCCGCTCGTATTGTCGTTTAGAGTTGTGATACACTGGACGTAGTCAATCTGATCACAACTAAATTTAGAATGTAAACAAATTGAAGATAGCCAGCTGTTCAAGGTGAAATCTAGATGGACAGTGTAGAAAAATGCAAAAAAAAAAAACTAAGCTAATATCTATATATCAAATATATTTAACATGGTTCAACTTTCGAAATCGCTTAAGACAGCAATAGATCTTAATAAGTCTTATTGATACACATACATAATTATGCGTAATACTTGTATATACTATTTGAGTCTATAGCTCAGATTTTAGTGAGATTCATCCACCTAGTGTGCTAAGTCACAGCCTCTATTTAAACATAGATACCTAACAGCTAATTTAGGTAAATGGGATACACCTTATATCTGACAGATTTGATATACGCAGATATAAGGTGTATCCCAGATTTGATATAGATCAGATATGGATAAATCAGTATATATCAAGATCGAATATGACTAAGATATAATATAAATAGATATGATATAGGCAAGCCTGAACATATACAGATTGGATATCCTATATATGAGATCAAATACACCTCAAATCTGATATAAATAGATCTATAGGTATAGATATATATCGGACAGAGAAGAAGATCCCATATAAATTGTTCTGAAACACGTAAGGTCTGGTATAGATAGATTTTATATAGGTAGACGTAATATATATATATATATATATATATATATATATATATATATATATATATATATATATATATATATATATATATATATATATATATATATATATATATATATATATATATATATATATATATATATATATATATATATATATATATATATATAATAAATATATCTAAGATCTCTAATACCTAAGATCTAATATATGTAGGTGTATCTGAGGAAGATAAGTCATAGATAAATCTAATATACCTAAGATCAGATTAGATATTCTATAAATATAGAAATTTATACACGAGATTCGCCGATATTTCCGTATCAGAAATTCGGATTTTCAAGATGAATGACAAGCCAAGCTAAATCGCAAGGCTTAATGTAAATTCAATGGAACCGCAACTCATTCAATGGTTCCACAAACCCAACCACTCACGCCCATAATCATAATTACAATCATAATCATATCTTAAAATCGCCGAACACGCTCCAAGCAAGCCGATGATATGAAGACATAAATTTACCTCAAATAAATGCCCATATATTTGGGTATATGTATGGCCCGATCTATAATTGCTTTGACAGCAGAGACAACAGGCAACAGAAAAGGAGCGATTAACAGTTTAGCGTGAAACCGAAGACAGCAGCAGCAGTAACAGCAGCAGCAGCAGCAGCAGCAGCAGCAGTAACAGCAGCAGCAGCAGCAGCAGCAGCAACGGCAGCGGCAGCAACAATTTGTTTGCTCTTTACGATTATTGCCTTTCTCACACCTTATTACCAAGAAAATAAAGAAGCAACAACAACAACACAGAGGCGACAATGAAATGTGAAAATAAAAAACAAAAAGTCAGTCAGTCAGTGAGAACAAGAAGCTGACTAGACCAAAGAGACGGAGAGGCTGAGGGACAGCAGGACGGCGGGACTGCATGTCAAGACAAGTTCAGCTTGGGTTTTTGGGCCTGGTCAGCGGCAAACGGAAGAGCTGTGGAAATCGCACGCACACACAAACAAACACACACACACATACTTGTCTCTTTAGGGGAAAAAAAGGGCGACTAACCGGGCACTCGAACTCGAGCAGTTTGTTAAGAGGGTCACAAACAGAGGCGATCATAAACAATCTATACACAATATAAATGACAACAAGAACAAGAAATCACACACACACATCCACACTTGATGTTGGGTAAGAAGAAGCAGCAGAAATTGTTGCCAAAAGGAGTCGACAGACGCTAACTGAATATGAAGCAAGCGAGAACAATGGCCAAAAGGCTGGCGCAGCTCGAGGCCAAGCGAGGCGAGGCGGGGCAAGGCTCAATTCACTTGGCTACCGATTAAAACGACGCTAACAACAGCAACGACAACAACACGAAAGAAGAAGCAGCAGCAGCAGAAGTGACCAACACTTGCAGTCGTGTTTGCTTAATGAAACACAGCAACAACACTTGAAGAAGAAGCAGAAGAGGAGAGAAAAAACACCTTCAGCAAATACTCGCCAATAGGCAGCGAAACAGGCAACCAGCCAGTAAAGCCACAGATCGGGTATATACGACTATGTGATGAACTGCCCAACAAGAATTCAACCTTTGCGTAAAACACATGCCTGTCAAATATTTTGTAGTATAATCAGTATACCAGCTGAACCGTATAACAGCAGAATGGGTTGGCTTTACAGCAATAGATCTATATATATTTATATCAATACACCACGATAAGACTCTACCTGTATAGCAGGAGTACTGTATAACAGAATAGCTGCAGAGCAACATGGCTTTATAGCAATAGAGCTAATAACACTATGACAATATAGCTGTATAATACAAAACCAGCATAGTAGTATATCCGTATAACAGTATACTAGTATAACATTAAAACTGTATAATAATATAAAAGGATACAAATTATTTATTATGGTTATGCGTTTAAACCATACAATAGTATACCAATATCACAGTAGAACTGTATAACAGAAGAACAGTATGGTAGTCGTAGAATTGTTTATCAGTTAGCAACAATATAATAACAATATATCAGTAAACTGTATAGAAGTATAAATCAGTAGTTCAACCACTACTATAGTAGTATAACAGTATAGCTCAGTAGCATAGCAGTATAGTGCGGTAGTATAACAGAATAAAAGTGTAACAGCATAATGGTATAAAAGGATAAAAGTATAAATTTTAACAGTAGATCAGCAAAAATAAAATCATATTTAAAAGTATAACATAAGAGTAATATCTGAAATGATGCCAATGAATTGCCCATTTAGTATACTTATGATAAGCTGAGAAGAGAGGACAAAGTTCAAAGATCTTGAACGTCCACCTCAAGTTCAACTTCGAGTTCAACTTCAACTTCAACTTCAAGTTCAACTTCAAAGTTTACGAAATGCGAAAGCATTGCGAAAGCAAAGCAAATGCGAAAGGTCGTGAGCTTTAAGCAACAGACTCGGCTTCAACCGTTAGGTTAAGATCCATAATGTTCCAGACGATTCCTGTATTTATGTACTTATATACATATATAGTGTTAACGTACATTTTGAATGATCTTGGCCATGTGCCCAGTGATCAACCAGTGCGAAGAAGATAGAGGTTAACACACACACACACACACACACACACACACACACACACACACACACACACACACACACACACACACACACACACACACACACACACACACACACACATTTATATATATATATATATGTATATACATACACATGCACACAACTAGCAACAGCAAAGACTGTCTTCAAGTGGGCTCAAGTACCGCTGTCAACGTCTGCGTCGCCGTCGACGTCAGCATCGCTGCCAGCGTCCAGTGCAGCGCGCGGCGAGACAAGCAGGCTGGCCAAAACACAGGGACAGACGCAGCGGGACGTGTTCGGCTGCTGAGGGTGCTGCGCCACAGCGCGAAAGAGATGCATATAGAATGGAGTAGGAGGCGGGCGGGGGTCGGGGCTCGAGGGATTGGCGTTGGGACACGTTGTTCAATCGGACAGACGCGCAGACGTGCAGACGCGCAGACGCGCAGACGCGCAGCAACCAGCAACAGCAGCAGAAGCTACTTCACAGAAACAGAACTCTGATTTCTGTTTTTTTTTTTTTTTTGCGCTTGTGTGCAGCAACTGTGTGTGTGTTTGTCCGTGTGTGTGAGTGTTGTATAGCATCTTGATCGAGGAGTTTTGCACACCATTCCATTTGTTTGCTGTGCTTGCTGGCAGACAAGTGCCCGGCCGGCCGGCTGACTGGCTGGCTGGCTGGCTGGCTGCCTGGCTATCTGGCTGGTTGGCCTACCAACAAGCCAAGGTGTCAGCGCAGCGCAGCGCAGCAGCGGCACCGGTTGTTGGCCACTCAAGTGCTGCTCGAGTGTGAGGCGGAGGCGGGTTTACGGGGCGGCGGGTCAATCAAGGGGTGTCTGTGTGGACAATGACTTTCACGCTTTTCAAGCGCGCCAAAACGCAAACACAGCGAGTAAAGCAAGTAAATGCATATACAAAAAAAAAGCATGTACATAAATGCATACATACATACATATGTATATGTATATGTACAACAAGTACAGGCAACCAACTGACGGCTATGATACACTGCATCCGGCTCCATACAAAAATATACAATTTAAATGAATACACTGAACGCCAAAAAACAAAAAAAAAACAAACAAAAATTATATTGCACACAAAAGAATAAATGATATGTGTAAAAATCTATTTAATTTAAATTAAATAGTATTTGAAACAACCTTTTCCTGCAAACTTATAATACAACTTTGCTTAGCACTAATTTTGCTCAGTGTATATGCAGGTACTTATGCTTTGAGGATCACGTAGTTCACAAGCTCAGCTGATTATTGAAGCTGCGCTTCAAAGCTTCAATGCTACTTCTCACTCGCTCACACACGCACACATGCAGCAGTAACAGTTCAGGGTCACAAGCAGCAACAACAACATGCAAAAAGGGTTCGAATCGAGACATTACGTAATTTATTGACAATTCGCTTATTAGCCGGCATCGCCATTTGTCGCGAGGAAGCTTGCAACATGCAACCTGCAACCTGCGACATGTAACATGCCTCATCAACATAATCATAAACATAAACATCATCGTAAATGTTATCAACATCCCGGAGCGTTCGTTAAAAGCAATCAACTAAATTGAAGGCAAATTAATTGAACGATCATTGGGCAACGATTGAAATCGATTCAGATTTAACCGTTGCAAGCGGTGGGCAACAACAGTGTTGCGAGCTGTTTGTTGTTGTTGTTGTTGTTGCTATTGTTGTGGCGCGCTTTTCTTGCCATTTTGGCGCTATAAATTATTGCTTAAATGTCACACACTTCGCTCTTTTTTTTTTGCATTTAAATATCATTTAAGCAACTTTATATTAAATTTAAAAATTATTAAATAAATCACACACACGCACGCGCATACAATATTAGTATAAACATTTAATATTCATTTACATTGGCTTAATTCATTAAAGTAACTGCAACAGGAACCAAAAAAACAATCGTGAATATTCTTCCTTAATTTTTGCAAAATTCGTTAGCAGAGAGGACTACGCGAGTAGTACCGTTCGAAACCGTTGACGAGTATTAACTTTTTATTGGTGTACTGCTGCCCAGTGTGACCGAAGTCCACGGACGATCAAAAACGACAAAATACTAAATACAAGCAGTGATCCAGTGAGTGCACCTGTTGAATACCAACTTACTGTTAATTAGCAGAGCACTGTGAGCTCCACAGCAAATTCAATTAACCTTCATGTTAACTTCACGGCCTTTATGTTAATGCACTTACTATATAACACATATGGTTGTGGTCCTAATTTAATGCAAAGATTATGAAATCACTTGATTAAAGGAAAAATACATTTATTTTGTAGCTATTTCTTTTTTTTGTTTTCTTACATATAAATGTATAACATTTAGTTACAAATACATTTACAATTAAAAATTGATCTACTTTGAGAAAAAAATGAAAGTACAATTACATGACAATACATATATATATATATATATATATATATATATAACTAATCAGTTAAGTAAAACATATATATATATATATATATATATATATATATATATATATATATATATATAAATACATTAAACGATAAACAGAAAAAAATTAAAGATTTAGTTTAGCTTAGTTTTATGTAATTTTTTTGTTTTTTATTTGTTTAGTTTAGTTTTTAAATTGTAATATATTTAAAGTTTTGTAGGTTTTTGTTTTTAATAGATTACAATTACATTTACAATACAATACATACATAATAAAAAAAATGTGTGTGTGTGTGAGAGTTATTAAAAACTGGTAACTGATGTTTTTTTTTTCAATTTTTGTTTGTTTTTCCCTTTTGAAATATACATCCAAAATGTTATTATAATAGGCACATACAAAGCAATGACTAAATCAGATATATATATATATATATATATATATATATATATATATATATATATATATATATATTGGTTGGTAGCATTAAATTTTGATTAGGGTTTTAGGTTCGCGTTTCATTTCATGTGTACATAGCTAAAGTATATAGCGCATATAGTATATGGTATATAGTATATAATAGTATATGTACGTATATGTGTGTAGGTGTGGGTGTGTAAGAGTGTGGGTGTGCATGCAACTTGGCTAAAAGTATTTTCGTTTACAACAAATTTCTATAAGCGTCACATACGAATATGCATATACATATATATATGTATATATATTTAGCTTTTGTTTTAGATACATGAAATAGTACTACATATATACCTAAAGACAGTCTTGTTTCTATGTGCGTGAGTGTGTGTGTGTGTTTGTGAGAGAGTATGTGTGTATATATATATATATATAGCACAGTTGGAATATACATAGAATGCAAAATGAACAAAAACAAAACAACTTGTATATAATATAAGAAGTATATATATAAATGTATGTGTGTGTGGGTATGAATGTACATATATGTGTAGTTATGCATACATATGCACACATATAAATAAAGTTTTGTTTTGTTTTTATTATTTTCTTTTTTTTTTTCATAAAGTTTTCTCGCTTAGCTTAACTAATGTACACTTTTGTTTGTATATAGAGCTTTAATAGATTTCATTTTGTTTATTTTCATGCAACGGAATTTCTATATATATATAATATATATGCATATATAATTCCTGTATATATATAAATATTTACTTGGCTATATGCATAAAAAGCAATTTGTATTTGTTTTAACTTTTCAAGTTGTTTCGTTTAATTGAGTGTGTATATATATATATATATGTATATATATGTAACTGTGTGTATGTGAATGCCAAATGAATCTCTAATTTTAAAATTACAATTTCCCATTTTCAATATTTTGTATTATCCCGGATTGTGCAAACAGCCAACTGTCAATTAAATTGGCAATTAGATTCATGGCGCATGCGAATCAAAGTTGAAAACTGGAGCTGGTTTAGTTGGCGCTGGAGGTGGACGTAAATCAGCGGGAGCTTAGGGATTACTTCAGGATTTCAGATGACAATTCAAGCACAATAGCTGTGTGCACAATCCCATGTATAAACATGAAACATGAACATTTCCTTTTCTTAGCTTTGTCTCTGCTCGATTTTGGTATTTCTAGTGTTGATTGTTTACGTTGGGTTTGCTTGCTTGTTTCTTGTTTGTTTATATATTGTAAAAAAAAAAAAAAAACACATATACTCGTAAAATTCTGTTAGTTTTCTTTGTTTTTGGCTCTACATACACGTCTACATTGTTGTTAACATTGTATTTCTTATCGAAAGTATAAATAAACGTTTTAAAAAATTCGTTGTTAATAGTTTTTGCTTTGTTTGTTTTACAATATCTTGTCTGAAGAAACGAACAGGGCTTCTATTGCTGTCGAATATTGTAACGGTAACTAAGTTAATCGTTTAGCTAGTTGTTAAAGGATACACACACGTGTATGCTGCACACAATATCCATGCATGTATATATAAGTATATATACATATATTCCTATATATATAAATATATATATATATATATTTTCTGTTTGTATAAGTTATTTTTTATATAAATTTTCGGGTTTTTCTTCTTGAACTACACACATATCGTATTCCAACTCACTATATAAATATATATATATATATATATATATATAGTTTGTTTGAAGGTACATTTTATGTGCAACTGTATCTATAGCTATATGTATATATATGTATACATATAGCAGAGTAGCGAACAATATAGTACTCACACCGCAGTTTAGACAAGTTAATGTATGTGTGTGTGTGTGTGTGTGTGTGTTCGCTTTTGTGTACATAAACATTGCACTTTAAATGTAGTTGGTGTTGTTTTGCGTTTGTTAAGCTTTTGCTGCATGTTTCTTGTTTTCATTTTTATAGACTAATAGTTGACTTGGCGTCGACCGCGTGGCTTAATGCGCTCCGATATCTGCCACATCTCCTCCTCGCCCATAAAATCTTTAAAGTTATCAAAGAAGCCAATGATGCGGTCATTGCGTCGAAACGGATATGTGCTACAATAGGATAGATCAGGATATATATAATTGATATGATTATTTGTATCTCTATTTGAAATACTTACCATTTCTTGAAGCGCTTCATATTCACAATAATATTGTATTGCTGCCAGCGTTTGGAGAAGTTAATCACACCCTTGGACACATAGTCCTGGTTGCCCACATGCACAAAGGTCAGATCCTGTAGAACCAGACCGCTGCAAACGATATACAGATGTTGTTATTGATATATATGTATATGCACATATTGTCGGTTATAGCTGGTTTAGTTAGCTTACATATAGGGTATACAGGGTGGATTGGTTTCGGCCAGCGCTTGACGATACGCACGAAAACTGGAACTCGAATCGATGAGCGCACAAAAGGAGCGCACCTCCTCCGCAATGCCCTTTTGCCACTCCAATCTGACATGAAATGCAATTTATACATATATATATATATTAATTTATATTGGTCCACAATCCATTTAGTCGAACCTACCTGCGTATGGGGCCCGAATCGAGCGCCGATAGCAGCGCCAGATACGAATTGTAATTGTTCATTTTGCGCAAGTGTTTCATGATCTTAATAAACTTATTCACATGCTTCTCCCGCTCTTTGGCGTCCTGCAGGCGCAAGATTTTGGAACGTGCCCAATAGGACATTTTGTTAAAGTGCTCGGTGAACTTATTGAGATTAGGTGATTTCTCCTCGCACTGATCTTTGGCAAATAATAATACTTCGGGTATTTCGATTTTCTGAAAGAGCTCCGCATCCAGCAGCGTCATCTGCTCGGCTATCTCCAATGACTTCAAGTCGAGCAGACTGGGCTGATTGCCGCTATTGCTGCCGCTGCCCAATGGATCGGGTATATAGGCATAGCTACGCTGATCCTTATATAGCGTCACCTTCTCCACGAACTTGTTACGCAGCAGCTTGGCCAAATACAGCTGGCCGGAGCAGACCAGCTGATAGACAAACTCCACCAGCAAACTGAGCAGCTGGCTGGTCAGATCCGTTGACCTATTGTGGAAACGATATGCATGTGTTCAATTATGGATTCAATTTCAATTCAATGCAAACATCACTTACGTTAGATCGTTGACGACGCGCACCAGGAGCGAGAAGGTCTCTTTGGCGGCCTTCTGCTTCTGATCGTGCACCTGGCAGAAGAAGTATGTATATCGATGGGTCAGCTTCTCGATCACATCGATCGGCTGAATGAAGGTGCGAAAGGTGGTAATGAAGGCCTCGCTGAATTCTGCATGAACGAAATGGACAACAGATGAATTTTGATTAGGCTGAGGACGCTTACGGAATTTCGGTAGGGTGTTTGAACTATGAGGCGAATTTTTGTTGCTCTTATTAGTATTAGTATTAGTATTAGTATTATTATTAGTATCAGTATTAGTATCAGTATTATTATTGTTAATATGAGTGGTCGAGCCATGGCGTCGATGAGGATGACGATGCCTACCATTATCGGCCTTCTGGACACGACTGGCGTGCACGATCAGTGCATCAATGTAGCCGCCCTTCACCTCGGGCCCATCCTCCTCCTTCTTTTTGAGTATTAGGTATGGCGTTATGTCGATCTCTTCGAGCAAATTTGGCAATTGATTATCGACCTCTCCCTCCTCCTCTTCGTCCTCCTCGTCGTCTTCTTCCTCTTCTTCCATCTCATCGACTTCCTCCTCATGCTCTCTGGCCAACGGAACCGGCACCAGCGCCTCGTTCGTATCCAACAATTTGGGTGTACTAATGGGCGTGGCCAGCTGCTCCGCTGCACCGGCCAACGTTTCGCTGGGCAATTGGTGCGAATGGCAATAGAAGGTGGAGCCGCCCACATTCTCATTGCTATCCACCACGGCCGTTGCTATCGCTGTGGCCGTGGTGCTGCCCGTTGGCTCATTCTTCGGATTGGACGCATCGTGCAGCTCCTCGCAGACGGTGGTCATGCGGCTGTGCCGTAACGCCGTATCGCCCATCACCATGGGCTTGGGACTGGCTGGAGGCGTGGTTATGATCGCTGGCGGCGTCGCTCCCGATAGCGTCGCCATCGTCGTCGAGGACTTGCGCTGCTTGTAGTTCTTCGGCGGCAGCGCAGGCGGAGTCTGCTGCTCCGGCGACAGATCCTTGCTAACCGACATTATGCTAAGCCAAGCCGAAGAGAAGAGAGAAAATTAGCGAAACTGCCCTGGATATTCCATATCTGACTGACTTACTTCATGGTCTGGCTATGCGACATGTTGCGGCTGGTGTTGTACGCGTGCACCGTATGCCGATTCGGCACCACGGACTGCGAATTCGCCGAGCAGATCTCCATGTAAGCCAAAACTGTGTGTGTTTGTTGTTGGTGTGGTGCGGAAGAGAATAGCAAGAATAAAAACGTGAAAAACAGATTGTTAATGCACCTGTCACAACAATTGCAGCACAATGAAAAAGGGAAACGGACACGAAAACCAAAACAAGCGCAACGAACGAAGCGATCAAGCTGACAACAGTTCCAATCAATGACTGTGGGGGATCTGCGCTCCACTTGGCTCCATGTGCCACAAACACCAGTTGCAGATAGAACGCAAAAGCGTTAGACGGTATGGATTAATGTAAATATATATATATGTATGTATATGTATGTATATACATACAGGGCTCTCCATGCTCGAGCGACCCATCTGGCATACCTTTGACAGAGACGGGCACTATACGCCGTAGAGGCTCAAGGCGGCCATTTGAGAGATATAATATGCAACGAGTCTACTTGAACCAAATAATACGATTATTATCGATAATTATTATCAAATAAAATTGTATTTTCCATTGATTAAGAAAACAAAAAACATAGGTCCGTCGAATATGGACAACCTTGTAGGATTGCCAGATGGGTCACTCGAATATGGAGAACCCTGTATATATACTAAGCAAGAGCAAAACTTCATTCAGTAGAGATTTGCTTATGATATTTTATATATATATATATATATATATATATATATATATATATATATATATACACTGTCTAATTATACAATGTTAGGATTATACAATGGAACGCTTGGAAGTGATACATTTAATTTATTAATAATTGTCAACATCTTTAAATAAATTAAATTAGCGCAGCTCTTAGAATTTATTATTATTTTTCAATAAAAAAATTAATAAACTAATAAAAAAAAATTAAATTCTCAAGATTAAGTAAGTGAACTCAACGTAGTTATCAGGATACATCATTATGAGCTGGAACGTTTGGTAAAGAAACACCTTTAGCAATTTCCAAAACATATTTTTGATAATTCACAAACATTTTTGGGCCAATCTAATGCAGCCTCGTGGAATAATATCAGCTGCAACAACTTGACTTCACTTCACTCCACTTCACTTATCAGCTCAGGTTTTACCTGTACAGTATTCATTCGCTTTGGCATATGCAACAGGTAAGCGCTGAACAACAAACAACATAAACAATAACACAACTGAAAGAAAGTGGAGACAAAGGGGGTGCGGCGCAGCTCAAATATAACCAAAACAAATAGCGAAAAGGAAACAAAGCGCAACGAACCAGAACCGAGTCGGAACTAGTTCCGATGCAACAGCAAACAGCGTTGGGGCGCAATAGGCTGCGAAGCAAGGAGAATGCGTTGGACTTGGAGTCCAACTGTTAGATGAAACACTTTGAACTGAAACATTTAGCTCTGCAGCTGTGAGAATTTATCAATACAAAATGAAACATTTCAGCCATTTTGAAACGTTTGGAAATTGAAAATTTAGCCATTTTAGAGACAATTTTTAAATATTTCTCAAGAATTTAAAGCCGAATCGCTATCTGAGTTTATTATGAACTGAAACGTTTGGCAATGAAACCATTTTAAAATAATACAGCTTGCAAAATGTTTCGTTACCAGCGTTCCACTCTACATAAGCACAATTCCAAAATATACTTGCAAATGTTTCATTACCAGCGTTTCTGGAAACTATTGGAATTGTTGTTTATATCTTGAAATATTTTGTTTCAAAATATTTCGAATATTATTAATAAACAGCAGAAGAAAATTTCGAAAAAATAGTAAAATAAAACAGGGAACGATAAATTCAGAAACGAAGTCAAAAACCAAAAACGTGGCGAACAGAGAACAGAGAACAGAGCAGCTGGCAGCTGGACTTACCCGAGAAGGCGACACTCTGAAACACTAGATGTTGATTGGAACGATAATTTAGATGGGTTAGAGTTTTGCGTACAACAATTTGGCAAGGTTTTTTATTTGGGTATTGCTCAGTGGCAATATTGTTACGAGTGCTATAAATAAAAGTGTGTTGCTACAAATTCTTAACTGCCCACTACAAAAACATAACTATATATATACATCGATATATTCTATATATACTTGATGAAAATGTTATATATATGTAAATATATGGTATGTATATATAGATGAATTTGTATTGCTGACTGATTGTTGTTGTTGTTGGCGGATGTTTGTTGTTATTGTTGTGCTTGACTGATTGCTGCTGCTGTTGTTGTTGTTGTTGTTGTTGCTGTTGCTGCTAATTGCTGTTGCTGTTGTAGTTGTTGTTGTTGCTGTCTTCATCTGGGATATGGAATGGGCTTAAGGGGGTTTTGGGGCGGGACACGTGCTTGCAAGTTTTTGTTTTTTGTTTTTTGTTTTTTGTTTTTTGTTTTTTGTTTTTGTTTTCTCAATTGATGCTTCTTTTGTTTTGTTTTTGTTGTGGCATTTGATTTAAGGAACCAAACAATAATTTTGTTTAATGTATGGCATGTTCTTGTTGTTGTTGTAAATGCGAAACAAAACAAAATCCAAAGAATATGTTGAAAAGAAAGTCATCTAATATGACTTCAAAGCTATGCATGTGTGTCTGTGTGAGTGTGTGTCAAGTGAGCTTTACATATCAAACACACCCATGCACACACAAACACACCCACAACATCATCTTAAGCTTAACAGAAAACAACAAAAAATCAAGTTTCAAAAACTCACCGCTGGGCATTGCTTGTGGCGACACCTAGCGTTCAAGTTCGGCAAACACAATTCATATATAAACATGCAAATTGTTACACACACACACACACACATAGGCATATATGTATGTACACACACCAATGCAGTTTACACCAAATTAGAGAGACAAGGAAACGAAAAAAAAAAATACCAAAAGAAAAAAAAAACAAAGAGAAGACAAAGAAACAGAAAATGTAAATATGTGTGCGCATTTGGCAATTGCACTTACTGTGCCTCTGCTTCTTGGGCAATGGCGGCGGCTGCTCCGTCTGCGTGTCGAAGGCGCTGCTGCAGCCGTTGGGCCAATTGGCGCTGCGCGGCGGCGGCTCCATCAGGCTGTGATGCTTGGAATGCCACTGCAGATGCGTCGACGACGCGTGATGGTGCGGCGACAATTGACGCAGTTCTGCCATTTCGCTGCAATATTAGAGGGGAAGAGAGAGAGTGAGAGAGAGAGAAAATATGTATGAAATATGCAAGGAATTACAAATTTCCGTTCGACTTGAAGGTATTGGAATGCATACCTAGCAAAGCATACGCACGCACACACACACACACACACACACACACACACACACACACACACACACACACACACACACACACACACACACACACACACACACACACACACACACACACACACACACACACACACACACGCACGGCCCGGCGGTCCCGATTAAGCGTCTGCCAGGCCTCCTGCTGCTTCCATTTAACACAGATTTTAGCAAAACTCTCACACATAAATTTCCCATTTCCAATGGCTCCAAGCCAACTTACAAATTGCAATCGTCCAGCACATCCATGGCCGCATCGAGCAACGTCATGGCAGCACGCGGCTGCATTTTGGGTGGCAACGCCGGCGCCAACTCCGGCGAGGAGCAGTTGCTGCCCCGCGCCTGCAGTTGCTCGCTGCTAATTGTTGTTGCCGTCGCATTGCTGCTGCTGCTGCTGCTGTGGCTGTGGCTGTGGCTGTTGCTGGTGATGTGGCGTTGCGTTTGGCTCAGCTGATGGAAATCATTGTGGCTGCTGTTGCTCCGACTGGTCATTGACGCCGATGTTGATGTTGCTGTGGTTGTTGTGGTGTTCGACGACGACGAGGATGCGGAGGTCAGCTCGCTAATGCCGAAAACAATCTCCGAGTTGCTGCTCGATGATTTCGTCGAGGACTGCACGCTGTGCTCCGAGGAGCGTTTCGAAACGCTCTGCGTGGAGGTGCGAAATGACATCATCGACACGAAGCCTAGATTAAAGAATACAACAAAAACGTAATTAGCATGAATCGCTTGAGCAGAGGCAAATTATCCAACATGTTAACAACAACAACAATATAATAATAATGATGGAACTCGCAAATATTTAAAGCTAAATAAACACTAAAAAAGGCTGCAAAGCCAAACGGTTTCGTTCAGTTAAGCTCAATTCGTTTGCTTTTCGTTCAGTTGAGTCGGTTCGTTCAATTCGTTTGCTTTTCGTTCAGTTGAGTCGGTTCGTTCAATTCGTTTGCTTTTCGTTCAGTTGAGTCGGTTCGTTCAATTCGTTTGCTTTTCGTTCAGTTGAGTCAGTTCGTTCAATTCGTTTGCTTTTCGTTCAGTTGAGGCGGTTCGTTCAATTCGTTTGCTTTTCGTTCAGTTGGGTCGGTTCGTTCAATTCGTTTGCTTTTCGTTCAGTTGAGTCGGTTCGTTCAATTCGTTTGCTTTTCGTTCAGTTGAGTCGGTTCGTTCAATTCGTTTACTTTTCGTTCAGTTGAGTTGGTTCGTTCAATTCGTTTGCTTTTCGTTCAGCTAAGTCGGTTCGTTCAATTTGTTTGCTTTTAAATTTTCATTTGAGCTTGTTTAAAAAGTTTCGTTCAGTTGAACCAGCTCAATTCAAGTTCTAGAGTAATTTAGTTTCTTGTAGCTACTTTAAAATGTTTCGTTCAATTGAGATTGTGTTAAATGTTTAGTTCAGTTTCGTTCGTTTCTTTACTTTTTGTAGTCCTCTTTTGTAATCCCTAATGGAATCAAAGTGGTTCCGTTTGGTACTAGAAAACGTTTCGACCTGCAGACCTTGCATACAATACACATATGAACTTTACAGTAATGAAGGGGCATTAATGCAAACAAACAATATTATTACAAATAAAAATTCAAGCGAAAAAAAAAACTAATACATTTCTATTTATAGTAAAAGATATTCAGAAAGATACAGCAAGTATATATACAATGAACTGGTTCACTTTCTGAAAAATAAACAACTTAACGAAAAGTTATTTGATCAGAAGGCTCGTTCCCAACTTTTACAACTTATTGCCAAATAGAACCAGTTCGAAAATACATAGAGACGAGAACGTAGCGATAGAAGTTGCTAAAGCAGTAGAAGTATAGAGGAAATACCCGATTCATTTGAATGACGATTGCTGGTTAACTCAGCCGCCGCTTTGCGCAGTTCCGTATTGACTTCAGTGACGCCGGAACCAGAACCAGAACCGGAGCCTGAACCTGAACCTGAACATGCGCCACAGCCCGGGCCTGGGTCAGCGCTGCCGGCCGGCAAGTGCGGCGTCAGCTGGACGCTGCTCAAGCCCGCCTCTTGGGAGAAGGCGTTGGCAATACCAGCACCAGCAGGAGCAGCTGCAGCAGCGGTCGGATTCTCTGCTGAGCGCATTGGGGAAGTTGAGTTGTAGTTTGAGATGAAGCTGCTTCGGTTAGTGGTTCTTGCTAGCGGATACTCACTGTAGCTGATGAACTTGTCGACATCGTCGTCCAGCTGTTGGTGCTGCTGATGGTGCAGCGTTTTCGATGGCGGCTTCTGCAATTGATCCTCCTCCTCGCGTGAATGATTCAGCGCCGAGTCGAACGAGCACTGGCTGTTCTCGTCGGGTGAACGGGAACGCACCGAAAGGCTGCAAATGAACGAAAGAAGCAGTGAATAAACATTTAATACGAGACACTAGTTCGTAAAGTGAACCATTGAATTGGTAAAGTGTGCGCAGAAAGGAACCAATTGAACGGATTACAAAATAATCATGCAAAAGAATCAGTAAATAAACTACTTGGAGAAAATTATAATGATCACGTATTAGATCAAGAATTATGAATATTGAACTAAGTTCATGAACAGAGTGATGCGAATAAAGGAAATCAAATGAATAAATTACAGCTGGAACATCAAGCAAATGGATTATAATGAAAATTAACAGTTAAAAGATGTCAGGTAAAAGAGTCAGTAATTGAACTAGATAGAAAAATAAAGTTCAGGAACCAGTTGCTGAATGAGAAGTAAAGTAAATTGATGAGAGAGAATGAAAAGTAAGTGAACTAGTTAAAGGAAAGTGAGGCAGGATGGAACATCGAATGGATTGTTAAAGGAGAATCAAGAGTTATTGAATCAGTTAAAAGAGCAAGTAAATGAACTAGTGAGAAAACAGATCAAATAAAGATAATGAATGACCCGGGGTTACTTAGAAAAGCGAGCTGGAACATCCAGAAAATAGCAATTTGATATATGTTCAACTAACCGATCTACGCCGTAGTTAAGCAGCGAGAAATTCGAACTGCAGTCCAGGTCCGAATTGAGGCTGATGTTGTGCGACTGCGCATAGGGCAACGGGCTATTCGCCTGCGACGAGTGAGAGGTGCTGCTCGCATTGGTATTGCTATTGCTACTGGCATTGGCATTGTTATTGGTATTGGTATTGGTATTGGTATTGGTATTGGTATTGGTATTGGTATTGGTATTGGTATTGGTATTGGTATTGTTATTGGTATTCATATTGCTATTGGACGCATTGACATTCGCCAACTGCGATTGCGGCTGGCTGCGACGCTTTGGTGGTAACGGCGGCGGATTGCTCGCCCGGTTGGGCAGCGGCGGCTTTGGCGGCGGGCTCGTGTCGCGCAGTATGCTCTCGGTGCTGTGAGAGCCGCGCATCGGATTCACATTGCTCTGCTCCAGAATGTCGCGCTCCTTGGGCGTCAGCGCAATGTCCGGCAGCGACGTGCGCTGCGCGACCGCAGCCGCGGCGGCCGCATCGGCCGGCGTACGCAGTCCGGGCACACTGCCGCCCGCCGTGCTGGCAGCGGTCACGGCGCCCATTATGTCGGCGGCGGCACCGATGCCGCCCAAGCCACTGCCGCTGTAGCGAAACGTGCACTGATCCTGCTCCTTGAGTTTGCCCTGCGCCAGTGTGACCAGATTCTGTAAGCAGGAAATCCTCATTTTAGTATTTTATTTTAATACTGCATAAAGGCAGAGTTTACAAGCTCGATTCGAGCTTTAACCGCAAGTTAAGCAAGCAAGCTTCTGGCTATTTTAGTATTTTAATCGGAAGAGTTTTCCATATTCCAACTTACTTTCAGCTATAAGATAAGGGGAGATTATAGAGAGACCCATCTACTTTACTTTACTTACTTTACCTCAAACAAGATCTGATTTGATTATCGTTTATAAGATTCTAAAGAGACTTAGCCAAACTTTTCAGTCTATGAACAGATTCCCCAAACAGTAGCTGAAGATAACGGGTTTAAATCACAACTCTCACAACTCTTAACATTTTCACCTTACAGTAATGTAATCAGCCTGTTAGTTAACATGTGCACAGCAGCCAGCCGAGAGCTGGCCTTTGCGAAGGCCGATAAATGAATGACTAAGATTCAATTAAGAGCCAACTAAAGCGGACAAAGCGAAAACGAGAAATAATGGCTTAATGGCTTAATTGCTTTACATGCGACATCGTGTTGATTAATTAACTGCCAGTTAAGTGCGCAACACTAACTGTCAGTTGGTCATAAAGGGAAATCAGATCAAATGCAAAACTGAGCAAAGTTCGCTTGGACAAAAATAGGACGAGGATTGTACAGAGAACCATCCTCTATTAGATGAAGATTATGCTTGCTTAACTTCCAGTTAAGTTTAACATGCAGTTAAAGTGTACTTACGCGCACAGCATCCTCGAGCAGATCGATGACCTCGCGGACATTCTCATTGCTCAGGGAGGCGCATTCGGTGCTCTTTTCGCTCAGCATCACCTCGTCGCAGAGCTTGATGAGCTTGCCGAGCGATTGATAGACCTGCTGGGTGGCCGAGCTCATGATGGCACTGTTCTCGTTCAGTGTGTACGACTGGATGACTGCAAGAGGGGAGAGAACATGGACATGGTTATTGCTATGATCTATTGGGGGATTGGGCATTCCGAGACTCACCGGAGTACATGCTGGCAATGGTCTCCAGTATGACGGTGCCATTGCCAGGCAGCACTTCCAGCTTCTTTCTGAGTATGACATCGCGAAAGTGTTTGAGCGCATTCGATATGTCCTTGACGTGCGTCTCCAGCGTCTGTGTGGATCGCTGCACCTCCTCGGTGGTGGGCGGCGGCTTGGTGGCATGCTTATTGCGCGGACTGTGCGGCGAGTGCGACCGGCCGAGCGTGTTGTTTGTGGTGCGCATCAGTGAGATCTTCTCAATTAGATCGTCCTTGAAGGAGCGCGCTCGTCGCGCCAATTTCGTACCCTTCAAGCTGTTCTTATGACCGGACGATCCACTGCCGCCGCCGCCGCTGCCACCACCGCCCGATGACGACGAGGACGATGTGCTACTCGGTGGTGCAGGTGGCACGCCACCGGCTCGTCCGCTCTGCAACGGTGTTGACGGCGGCTGTGGCGGCGGCGTTGATGATGCGCTGGATGAGTGAGCCGCGTAGATGCTGCCACTGTTGATGCTGTTGTTGCTGCTGCTGTTGCAGCCGCCGACGCCGCCGCCGCCCGACCCCGAGCAATTACTGGGCGTGGATGGAGAACTGATGCTGCCGTCTATAGATATATAAAACATTATCTTCAATTAGCTATTTGCGATCTATATATATATATATATATATATATATATATATATATATATAATTTCAATTGCGATTTGCAATCGAGAGTTGCATGATCTTCATTTGACTGTTGGAATATTCAACTGGATACTCATTTCGTTCGCTGAGAAATAATAGGCAACACACACACACACACACACACACACACATGCATACAGAGACCTATCACGCATTCATGATTCATTGCATTCAGTCATAATTTAGCTGTAGTATGCAGCGCCTATTAAGCACTTATCGAATTGCAAGAATACGGTTCACGTACCACTATATCACAGCACGTTCTCATAGCGCATACCCTGTAATCAGCTATGAATATAGGCGATATCATTTGAAAGCTCCAATTGTAAGCTTAATCTACAATCTGTCAGTCTTAAGACACTTGCCTAGACTCAGAGGCAGTTGGCAGTTACCTGTGTTGATATCAGATATAATCTGGAAGTAGATGCAAGAGCATCTCTATATACTATATATAATATATATCGCTATATACTATAGACTCAGACTTTTATGCAGAGCTTTTAGCTTTTACTCTTGCTACAGTGCATGCTCTAAAACCTTAATTTTTTTAATTTATTCATATATCGATCATAATCGAAAATAATATGCATAATAATAATATAATATAATAAGCATGGATGTAATTAGTTATATTATGTGGTTTTGCATTAAAAAAATATTGATTTTTTTTTAATATCAGCTGAAATGTTTATGTAACTTAAAATATCATCACCATTATGATATGATTATAGTTTTTTAAGAGGATTAATTATTGAAATATTTCAATATGTACACATATTTGTATATGTACATACAAATGTACATACATACATACATATATATATATATATATATATATATATATATATATATATATATATATATATATATATATATATATATATATATATATATATATATATATATATATATATATATTTATAATTTTGCGAATTTTTGAACATTTTTTTCTACTTTTTGGTTTTTCGCTGCGAATGATAATGAATTATATATAGCACTATATATAGTATATTCCCATATACTATATATATAGATTTCGTGTATATGAGCTTGTCAAATATATATATTTTTATATAGCATATATATATATACTTAGTCATGAACTCTGCGTGTTTCAGAGACCTTCATGTGTCGCTTTTTAGCATATTCAACGAAAATTTCGGATATATACTATATCATATCATCATATATATCAGCATATACATATATATTCACATCCACTATCCATTCGCATCATAGGAGATTTGTTATTTTGTTTATTCGATGCTTGTTTTAAATCGCCGATGGAAATCAGATGTGAACTATAGAAAGAAATAGAAGGAGACTAACTGAAAGGGCGGGGCTAACGCAGGACAGGAGATGCTCTAACAAATCGATATCGATAGCTAAGGATGGCTTTCGGTGAAAGAATTATACTCCCAGCTATCTCTCGATAGCTCCATAACGACGCTTATCGATAAAAACGTCGGACATGAGACAGCAATCGATATTCTATCCATCCATCTATGCTATCCATAACAGTTTTAGGTGATTGAGTAATTAAATAGAGTATACAATCATTGATCAAAACTTTGGATATACGACTTGAATTGATATTTGGCTATCGATATCAAACTTGAAATATAAAAAGCTTAAGTGAAAGGAGTAGAAAAAGCAGTTAGAAATATGCAGAATCGATGACAGCAATCTTAATTGGTATTTAGCTATCGATAACGGGGTTCTTTTAGGCGCCAGCTTAGGCTCATTAGCTAATATGCTCCATTTGGCAGAGGGCATGAAACATGTGCCGCTACTATTTGATTTGCATGATGAACGACGGCAACCACACGGCAAACGAGCCAAAATGCCAAACGGTAAACGAACCACGGCCGCCCACCCAGAGCCAAAATAAAAAACGAAAGAGAAAAAAAACAGCAACAGCAAACAAATAATAGAAAACCCGCAATGAACTCACATCTGCAGAGATGTAAGTATATATATATGTGTGTATGTGTGTGTGTGTGGACATATGCATACATGTTGTAGCTTTCACTTACAGAGCAACACATTCTTGACCAGCAAATACGATGGTGTCAATGGCGTGCATTGAGGTGTTGCTGGTGTTGCTGGTGTTGTTGGTGTTGCTGGTGTTGTTGGCGTTGTTGCTGCTGTTGATAAAGCCAAACGTGGCAATTTTGTATATTCGCGCCGCCTGTGGAATTTGATGTCATGCAGCGTCGATTTGTTATTGCTGCTGCTGCTGCTGCAGCTATTGTTGTTGTTGTTATCACGCTTTGACCAACGCGCACACTGCTTGGACGGCTGTTGTTGTTGCTGCTGCTGATCATGCTGATCATGTTGATCATCTGGCACCGGTTGCTTCACCGTATACGAATAGAAACGCCAACGTTCGGCCAGCGCGCAGTCGCTCAAAAAAGTTTCATCAAATTGCGGCATTTTACAATTGCATAACAACAACAACAATGGCAACAGCAACAGCCAGCACACATAACAGGTGTTTAAGCATATGTGTGTGCGTGTTTATATATTATGATGCCAAGCGTTACATTCACAGCACTTTATGGGCCATAAAACTGTTTCTATTTTATCTTTGCTCTTCCGCGTCTTCTGGTTTTTTTTTTTTTTTTGGCACTTTTCAAGAGCAATTGTCGCCGCTGTTGTTTGCCAATTAAATAAATCAGAGAATTGTGTATATATATATTTATATATCTTTGTATATTTAGAGAGACGCGCGGCAGCTGCTGTCGTCGCGTTGTCGTCTGGAAAGCGCACTGAACTATGAAAATCCGCAAAACGGCAATCGCCAGCAGCAGCCGCCGTAGCGGCAGCGGCAGCAGCAGCAGCAGCAGCAGCAACAACAGCCCGAGCCAGTCGCCAGGTCCGCTAACCAGCCATTAAACAGCAACAACAACAGCAACAGCAACAACACAGCGCATCAAATGGTACTCGCTCCCAACACAACTTGACTAGAGAAGACGTGGACGCAAATGAAGACTTGCTCGCGCAGCAGCAACAACAACAATGGCCAACATTGTCCGGCAACAACAAGAGCAGCATTTACACTCACTTAACATTCACTGATAGACAGCAAAGCAACAACAAGATTCACAACTTTTGACTCTCGCATCCAGTTGCTCTTGGCTCTCTGTTATCATTCGATTGCCAACTCTCTCTGCTCGGCACTCGCCACACTGATTCTCTCTCTCGCTCTCTCACACACACTCTTTGTTATTATTGTTTGCTAAGCATAGCAACGCATTGTATACCCTACAACCAAATAGCTAGAGGGAGCAACTTTAGAATATACATACGTAGAATATATACATATATACATATATAATTATACATCCTCTGAATTTCTCTCGGAATATGCAAAGCATCATTAAAAGACTAAAGCCTTTGTTCTTGATCTCAATTTTTATATACACTTTACGAGTGCTTCAAAATGTTGTCATAAAAAATATTTAATGGCTAGGGGAATATGCTAAAAATGTTGACCTGGAAACAATGGATTAACATATATTTTACTAATGCGGGTCTTTTGTCTCTAAATATAGGTCTATAAATAAGACTATATGCCATCAAAATACTGCTTTCAATCGAAGAAACCTTTATATGTATGTATTACAAAAATGAAAAGAAAATGATTTCAATAAATTACTAAAAATTCCATATCGATATTTATCGATATTACGAATACGTCATGCAAATACAGTAATAGAGTCAGACAATTTTGTACGTAAATCTACTAAATAAATAAATAGGAAAACCTGTACTTATATACAAATACAAATAGCTCAGAATTCAATATCGATATTTATCGATTTAATGAATATGTCATAAAAATACTGTATCAAATGAATTATTTGTAAAAAAAACGCAAAAAAGGAGAGACGGAAGACGCGTGGGCAGAAAACAGCTCCGCTGTTAATGCTCATCTATAATGCCAATGAAATAGAATAAATACATACATATTGGGAATATATTTGATGGTTTCGGCAACATTCCCAATATAAAAATAGGGCATTAGCTAGTCGTGAACGGTTTGACATCTATTGGCCTTCCTACACTGGGCTCCCATATTACAGATTATTATTTTTGTTTTCTGTTTTCCTTTCTCTGTTCGTTGGCCCTGAGGCCCGGCTTGGAGTTTTTCTTCAATTTGCAATCGTGACTCGCCTTGAAATCGTTTTGTGGAAGCTGAGCACTCACATAATAAAAGCCAAAGATGCAGAGAGCCTATAGCCGACATACTACCCACTACCTACATGAGAAGCCCACAGAAAAAAAAAAAAAAAACAAAAACTCAATTGAAATTGAAGAAAAGTGAAAATAAAGCTGCGTAACTGTTTGCTGCTCGAGTTTAACGGAGTTTTTTATTTCCAGCAATTCAATCAATAGAAATAATAATAAATCAAATATGAATATGAATAATGTCGAACTAAATAGATACCCTAAGTATTCATGAGCTTTAGAAGTATAATAGAAAATACTGAAATATGTTCCATGTATCCACATATTCTCCTATCTATATATTTATATTTATTATACCTTCAGTAGTCTCTTAGATCTGAACGCAATTCGAATGATTCTTATAGAGTGAACAATAACATTTCATTCGATTCAACTTCCAAGGAAAATGATTTTGCTGTTTATCTAGATGAGTAATACATGTTCTATTAATATACCTATCTTTCATATAAACTTTTTGATCAAAATAAACTTTTTTTTAACAATAATTCAAGGAAAATCTTTGCGAAAAAAACAACTAAAATATTGGCAGATACATTACTATATATTTTTTGGTCTGCTGAAATTATATGCTAAACATAAACCTTAAAGAATATCTTTTCGGTTTTATCATACCTATATCGTATTTTCGAAATTTTCTCGCCCTTAGTGAACGTGAAAATGTCAACATATGCTGTCAACATTATTTTAAATCGAAGCCCCTCTGACTATTATATATGTCAAATTAAAATTTTCAAGTGTATAAATTCACATATTTTCTAGGAATATATAAATAAATCTAGATTTACGAGTGGTAGGGTATGAACGTGGTATATATCAGCATAAATAGAGTATTTCCACACGCCCATAGCCCACATCAAATTCAAATTCAAATTCCCAAAACTTTAATTTGTGGCGATCATTAATCACAAAATCGACTTTCAAGCAATATACATACATACATACATGAATATGTATTTATCTATTCGTAACCAGAACCGTTTTGGCATCAATTTGAGGCATTAGAAATTGGATCAGCAACGGGTTCAACCAGTTGGGTGGCATTAAACAGGTGAGAGATTATAGATTCCTGTTTCGGCACAATTTGGCACACACACACTCGACGAGGCGGCTCGACGATAATCAAGTTGCGCGATGATCATCGTCATGTTGTTGTTGTTGTTGTTGTTTTTAGTGCCTCTATGCAAAACAGTTGACCAACATTTGCGAATGGCATGCAGCTAAATTGGACAACACCTAAGTCGACCGATTGACCGATCAATCGATCGAACTGTTCAGCTGTAACCAGTTTGGAGAGAGGGAGAGAGAGAGAGAGTGGGAGCGGGAGCGGGAGTGGGAGAGCGAGAGTGGGAGACAAGAGAGCGAGAGCTTGCCTACTAAATGAAAACAAATCAATAAGTGCTCTCTCTTAAAAAGAGGGAGAGACAAAGAGAGAGAGAGAGAGAGAGAGAAGAGAGAGAGAGAGAGAGAGAGAGAGAGAGAAAGAGACAAAGGCAGAGAGAGAGAGACTGAGAGAGAGAGAGAGAGAGAGCTAGAAGCGAGGCCCAAACTCAGTCCAGTGGCCAGCTATGGAATTTGCGGAATTTTAGCTGTCTGTGTGTGTGTGTGAATGAGTGTGTGTATGAGTGTGTGCATGAGTGTGTGTATGAGTGTTATGTGTTATGCTTTCTAATTGCCAACAGCGCGATTCACGATCAACAATCAGCCATAATCAACGCTATTTCCAACAATGCGCAAAGCAGATAAAAAATAACAATAAAACCAGCTGGTTGCGTATGACCAGCCAAGAGATACCCCTTAGTGTAGGGGCAATATGGGCTTTGCATTAAGTTTGCAGCAGCTTTTATAGTGTATATATAAGTGATATGATATATACAGGGTTCTCCATATTCGAGTGACCCATCTGGCAACCCTACAAGGCTGCCCATATTCGACGGAATCAATGAAAAATACAATTTTGTTGATGTTGTCGATAATAATAATATTATTTGGTTCAAGTAGACTTATTGACATCACTCTTTGAATATGATATCTCTCAAATGGCCGCCTTGAGCCACTACGGCGTATTTAATTGTATACAGACTCCGCTATACCCAAAGTTATCCTGACATTACCAGTGTTTTGTTAAGCCTCAAAGTATGCTAGACAATTATGAATAACATAACTTTAATTTTTGTATGCATCCCCACAGATTTTGGCGCATATATTCTCTTTAAATGATTTCCCCTGTCATGAAACTGTCTAGGAAACTGTTGAATTTCGAATTTCGAATTCCATTCTCATTCACGCATTCATTCACTGCAGTGCAACGTATACGCCCCATTGCACATCAATTTTTTACGTGGCATAAAACGCAACTACATCAACTACAACAAATATGACATAATCTCTGTTGTTGACGCCAAAAACAAAAGAAAAGACAAAGCAAAAGAAGAAGAAACAACAGCAACAACGACAACAACAACGACAACAACAACAACAACAACAACAACGACAACGACAAAACAGCACAGCAAACCAATTGTTAAAAGAAAACGAAATAGGAGAAGTGGAATGAGTAAAGCGTAAAGAGTGAGAAGCGGGAGGAAGAAGAAAACAACTGACACAACTTTTGACTTGGGTCGTAACAGTTCATTGATCATGGCACGTTCTCATGCTGCGCACACACACACACGCACACACACACACACATGACATGTTTTAGGGCTTAATATGACCCTGTGCCATACAAACATTGAGCATGACGTCATCGCAGGTGCGGTCATCATGCAGCAGGCATTCAATTCACTCAATTGCTCCACACACCCTCTCTCCCTTACCCCTACTCTCTCCCTCTCTCTCTCTATCTCTGTCGCTCTTGCACACAGTCTGTAGTCATGCATGCCGCATGCATTGAAAATAAATAAATACTTTTGTTAATTTAATACACTTATTCATACTTCGCAATTTGTGTTTGTCAGCACTTGTGCCTCTGCTTCTTCCAATTCGTTGTCTTCTTCTTTTTACACTGCGTTACGACTCAAATGATATATATCTATGTATAGACATATATATAATCAGCTAAAACAAATCGAATTCAATTCTTTCAAATATTTGTTTTAGTCCTTTTCACTTAGCTTTTTTTTGGGTATTTTTCAGTTTTATTTTCGGTATTTTTTGGTATATTTTGGAGCAAAGTTTTTATTTAGAGACTGGCGCGTTTTCGCGACGTTTGCCGGCCAACGGTTAGATAACTTTTGAGCACCAGCGCGCCTCATAATTAATAATGCGCTATATATGAGCAGCAGCGAAATAACAACAACAACAACAACAACAACAATGTACAGAAGAAGAAGAAGCAAAAGTCGAAAAGAACTCGGAGCGTAAACGAAAACGAAACTACAAATTCAGAGCCTATGCCAAGAGAGCCTATATAGGAGATATAAAAACGAAGCTAAAGGCCAACTCAATATGTGTCTAGACGCCTAGCAGATACCCTGTAAATAGCTAGTATACAGAATGAGGGCAGCTGGCCTTGCCTTTGCTCTCGAATAAAGCTCAATAGCAACAACAAAAGCAACTCTCTAACCTTCTATACTCATTTATTTATTTATATTTATCGATAATTTTATATTGTTTTGTTTTTTGTTTTTGTTTTTGTTTGCTGCCTGGCAAGAGAAACAAACACGTATACCCTGCGCCTACATTTCGCTTGCGAACTGGCTATAAAGAGAGGCCTACAGAGAATTTAATGACTGCCAGAGCAAGTGTGCGCGTAAGCGAGTGTCTGTGTGTCTGTGTGTGTGTGTGTGTGCTTGTGCGGGTGTATCTCTTGACGGGTTGCATGTCACCCACAACAACAAGAACAACAGCAACAACAACAAAGCAGACAACAGCTATGACGTCGTCGCTCTAAGCTATGTTCGTATATTACGATTGTGACCGTCATCAATTTAAACAACCAAACAAACTAAAACAAACATCGCGCCGCCTACGCAATCTACCCACCCAGCCCCGCATACCCTACCCTAGCGCATCTTATCAGAGCTGCACAGTGGTCTCAGCTCGATTTGCATGAGCGATTTGCATTATTCAATAAATTCACAAAAAAAAAGCAAGCACTGCCATCATTTAGTTTCTTTTGACTCATGGTTGAATTTTGATTTCCGTTTGATTCTTCAAATTTAGTTTCTTGTCAAAAATGGTTCTCAATAAACATGACTAAGCCATTCAAATATGGGACAGCTATTCTAGAAGTCAAAGCTCCCATGAATTAATTGCTCATTAGTCATGGCTGAGCGAGCCCAACGCCAATTATCATTATCATGATACGCATTATCATTGTCAATCATCATCATTTCTGTTATCATCAACATATGTATGGTGCCATTAATTCTCTTCGTTATTATTATCATAATTATCATTTCTCTAATAATCAACATTATTATCATATCAAACGCATAAAGCAGCCCGATCAGTAGCACTCTCTGTTGAACTTCACCTTGAAGATTAATACGGTTAAGTTTAACGATTAATAATCACATCATATGATATTTTTTAAATAATCATCAATATTATCATCATAACTATAATAATGCTCTTAATTACTACATTAAAATTTTCATTGACATTATTACAAGCTTTATCATAAATATGTTCGTTGATCATCATTATCATTATCATTATCATTATCATTGTCATTGTCATTGTCATTGTCATTGTCATTGTCATTGTCATTGTCATTGTCATTGTCATTGTCATTGTCATTGTCATTGTCATTGTCATTGTCATTGTCATTGTCATTGTCATTGTCATTGTCATTGTCATTGTCATTGTCATTGTCATTGTCATTGTCATTGTCATTGTCATTGTCATTGTCATTGTCATTGTCATTGTCATTGTCATTGTCATTGTCATTGTCATTATCATTGACATTGTCATTGTCATTGTCATTGTCATTGTCATTGTCATTGTCATCGTTATTATCTTTATACTCAGCATTGTCATTATCATTTTCATTATACCCAACATTATCAATATCATTAGCAATTTACCATTGACATCATTCATTCAGCATTATCATTATTATTATCATTATCATAATCTATAATCTACAATCTATCTGTGCAAATGCCAAAATGAAGTACAGGGTATGCCCATGCCGTGTCTATATTTGCCTTTTGCCAAAGGGCTTAACATGTTTTTACTCCAAGGCAAAGAAGAATGAAAGTTTTTTTGTTGCTGTTGTTGGCTTTTTGTTTTTGTTTTTGTTTTTTTTTTTTCTTTTTGGTGCTGCAAAGAAAACTTAACGCCTTGTCGACTGCCCAGAAGAAAGCCAAACACACAACTCAGACAATGGACAAGCGAAATATATGAGCACAGACATATACATATAAATATATTATATAGTATATACCTTTCAGGTATGCGAGTACATGAAAAGCGCTCAGGCACAGCGAGGTGGGCAACAGGTGAGCCAACAACAATTATGACATAGTTGGTTTGGTCGTCGTTTAGAGCTCGAGACATGAAATGGAAATCTATAGGAAAGCAAAAGTGCTGAATGAATGTAAGTGAAATGCACAAACTAAAAGAAAAAGAGAAGACAAAAAAATGAAGTAAACAACAACAAAAATGAAACAAAATAATAATAATATATGAATGCATAAAGCAAGTCAAGTCAAGTCAAGACTGAGACAAGCCCCAACACCGCCCCCTTGGCGCAATCAACAAGTTGACAACGAGCAGGGAAAGCGCCGTGCCATACGTGACCAAGCGAACACCTAGTAATGTTATATATACACTCAAACACATAAACATATAGCATAGTTATTCAGATTTCACTGGGTTCTCGATACCACAATCATTTCATGCGAATATCTCACTTCTTTCTTCTACTTCTTTTTACTTTTTGTTTATCCATTCATTCAATACGTTCGAATGTTGTGCGATTAGCGTCGACTTCTTTCTAAGTAGATATTGTCAGGGAATATCCCTAATCTCTATATGAACTGTATAAGTATATTAGTTAAACCAAAGCTTATAGCCATCTGCGAACAGAAGGCTAATTTAAATGATTAGGCAATACCCCTTACCTCTTTTTTATTGCAAATTGCTTACACAAAATTGGAATTTCATCGAATTTGCATAGAAGTTTGAAATCTATGTGGGAGAAGGTAACTAAAAATGATGAGGGAATATCCGTTATCAATTAAAGGTATATTGCTTAAGCAAAATTGGATTTTTACTTCATTTTATTAAAGTTTTAGCTCTTAAGGCTGATAAAAAGGAAATTTTGAATAAACAGCGAATATCCTTAACCTAATGTATGCAAATTTAATGGCGAATACCCCCAATAATTCAAAATTCCTTTGTATAAATCAATATCTTGAAACAATTATTAAAAATAGTAAAAGGAATACGCGCAATGCATTAAATCAAAGCAACCAAGCTAAAGCAAACAATTTATTCAGCTCAACATTATGGATTAGTGGGAACGGGCCAAGAATAATTCTAGGAAATCAAGCATTGATTTTAGTGAAGTCAAATTTCCTTTGTCGCTTAGAGCTCGCTTTAATGCGTATTTGAAATTGCTCCTTGTTTTCCGATCAATTTCGAATTTATGCTCAAAGATATATCCTCAATTGCATGCGAATTGCATACAAAACACGAATTTTAATTAGCGAATATAAAGCTATGTGAATACATTTATATATATATATATATATATATAATTTCGCTACTTGAACTGTAATTGAAGTAACAAAATAGTGAATTTGAATTTCTCTACACTTAAAGGACTTATTCAGGCGCACCTAATGGGTACAGTTGTTGCAGCAAACTGTAGTAACATTGCAATTTTATGGTATACAATTTGATATCGAGTATTTTCATCCCACAACACGATGGAAATTGAGAATGAAAGAGTAAAGCAAGACAATCATCCATCAGGGACGAGCGATGTCCGTCTGTCCGACTGTCTGGAAATAACAACGGAATACCTATATTGTCTTACTAATTGGAACTACAAATCGCACTTGTTTTTTGCTTTAGTACAAAACAGTTGAGCTCACTAAGCAGTGGATGGGAAATACCCCTAATGAACTAATTGTTGTGCGCTTGTCCTTTCATCTGCCCTCCGTGCATACATGTGGTATATATGTACAAGGGAGCTGGAATTTCTGCAATGCATAGCACCATATGCAAACAAAATTCATCTGTCGTTCCATATCCTATTAGGACTACAACTATAAACATATATATTTAAAGATGGGCTGGGAAATTGAAACTATATAGGGTATGCTTTGGTCAGGCACTTCTTTCAAAATCATTCTCACTTTAGCACTTAACGGTAGTAATAATAAAAACCCTATAGGGTATTTTCAGTCGAGCCTTGCGTACAAAAGCATTTTCATTCTTGGCCTAGCATTTGAGTACAGACAAATCAAAATATCTATGGAATATCTAAAGATAAACTGAATATTCCACATCATATAGGATATCTAACAGTCGAGCACTGCCAACAAAATCACTCTCACTCTTACTTTGGCGTTCGGAGATAGCAAAAACTAAAAGTCTATTATTGTCATTTCAAACTATAGCAGCACTCAATTATGGATCGAACTGGCATTGAAAGACGTTAATAGAATTGATTCGTAGTGCGCTTTGTATTTGGCCTATACCCTATTTTAGCCCTGGCATGCCTGGCCGGACGGCTTTGTTATTGCCTTTAAATGGATTGTCATTGTTGAGTGTCAACAGCAGCTTTTGCACTTTGCCATCATCAATATTTGCCAAAAAATTCGAATAAATGAACAACTGAGTGAGTGAGTGAGCGAGTGAATGAGTGAATGAGTGATGCTGAATGACAAACACATCAAAATGATTTGTCAAGATCATTCATTGATAGATAATACAATATACTAGTTATGTACGTACATAAATATTTATGAGACTGGCCGCATTAGAAAGCGCAGTGAAAGCAGCGAATGTTATCGATAATCGAACTGTTGTTACATTTTTTTTATTGGAAACTAAACAAAAATCTTTATCTTAAACTTGCCTATAGATATATCTATCTGATCTACGTATTTATAATGCATTCAAGAGTGGGAGAAAAGTTGAATTTGCTTCCAATACACTTGGCTATTGTTATCGATAATATTCCAATCGCCAAATATTATGTTCAGAATACCCTTTTCAAAAACTATATACACACTTGTACACTTCTAGTTTATACAAATTTGTTTGAAAATAGTTTCCTTCAGTTTGAACTTTCTCCCTTATCGATAAAGAACCGCACAATCATACACACACAGACACACACACACATACATACACAATTGCCAATTGGCAATTGTTATAAATTTTTATTGAGACAGCATCCGGTTCCACTTCCAGCCGATTGAGCCGATTATCACAAAAGTTTGCCCTGCTCATTCAGCTGTGAGTGCAAAACAAATTGATCAATTGAGCGAGTCCGCCCTAAGCCCCACCCACTTCATGCAATGTATCTATCTCGTGCTCTCTGGCATTTGAGGGTATTACAATATTGTTGAGAGTTGTGTTAGACCCATACTTATGTATATACCTATATGTATATTGATATATGACTGATTGATTCGATAATTGGCATAAAATTTTGCGTAGATTTATAAGATAATACTCGCAAAGCTTCTATTGCAGTATAATATTAAAAAAATATGTATATACATATATTCAAATATATATAGTAATAAAATATTCTCCATTACAATTTAGCAATAATTGAATTATTAACCAAATTTCTTCTTGCTCTACGTTAATATTTTATTTTAAGAATCATATATTTATGTGCATACATCATCTTTTACTAAACCTTGCAGCGATCGATAACTATTATTTTTCTCTATTTATTTCATCTCACCCCCACTTACCCCCTTTAAGAACTGTTTTCTCAATAATTAATTAATAATTAAACAATTCAAGTTAAATGCAATTCTACGTCTATCGTACGCAATAATTACTTGCTTATCTATGGGCACACTTATCGATCCGCAGCTGTCAAGGTCAAAGTTATTCCAACTTATCAATTAACGCCCACACACACACACACACACACACACACACACACACACACACACACACGCACACATACACATACGCACGCGCGCGCTCATACGCACATTCCTTCATTTATCGATACATACGCATGCTGGCAGTTCCGTTAATCCGCTGCTCGTACGCTGGCTCTGCTTCTGCCTCTGCCGCTGGCAACGCGTCATCAGCGCTCGCAGCGCGATTGAACGGACGCGGCTTGCGCTTTTGAAAGCGCAAGCGCAACTCGGTGTTTAGAACGCGCATCGATGCACGATCCGATTCAAGTGTAACCTTTTTTTTTTTTTTTTTTTTTGCAGCACTAGAGATGAGTAAACGATTTGCAATCGAATATCGGCACTAATTCACTTTGCACATCCCCAAACAGAACAAAAACAAAAAGTGATAAAAAAAACAGTTAAAGGAGAAGCACTAGCAAATCACGCAGCAGCCAGCCGCGCAGCGAATTGTTGATGCGACATCGGAAGATCAGCAGCGGAACCGGAGGGTGTTCGTTACCCTACCCCTAACTACAATCGGATGATATCACCACGGGGCGAGGTTGAGTGTGCGTTTACTTTATTTTAATTTTCTACGGCTATTTTATATATATATATATATATATTTTTTTTTTTTTATTTTGCTGTGTGTAGTTTGTAAATATATGTACATATATATTTCGCGTGAGTCTAACTGAATTGACTTGACTGACTGTCTGTCTGTCTGTTTACTAACTAACTGAGCAGCAGAGCTCTGGAGCTGCGAGCGTGTTGATTGAGTGAGCGCCAGCTAACGTCGCCGTCACCGTCACCGTCGCTGCTGTTGCTGCTGCCGCTGCCGCTGCCGCTGCCGCTTTTTACAATCTAATCGCGCGGCCAATGGGCGGCCATACGGCCCGCTGAGCACCAGCAACAACAACAGCAACAACATTTGCACTTTCAATGAACTGCTCGCTTTTGCCCTATGCGTATGGGTGTGTGTGTGTGTGAATGATGCGTCGCGACGCTTTGTTGTCTTCACTGCAGTAGCTGGTGTTGTTATGCCTCTTGTCTGTATACCCTGTACTCAGAAATAACTAAAATACAGCTTGAGTAAATGTAATAAAAAGCTTAACAGATCATCTGTCCGAGCAATCGTTTACGTTCTCCACTTGGCACTTTTTGTTTGGATTATTCTATTGAAACTTGATAATGTTTAATAACATTTACTGCAGTAGCTGCTGTTGTTAGGGTATATAACTTGAGCCTATAAGTGTTATAAAACAACTCCACGGATCACCTGTCCGAGCAACTGTTCTACGAAAGTTCTACATTTCATCGCACTTTGCAACACTATAAGTTTGTTTAGATTTGTATTTCGTTTATTCGCAATTACATTTGAAACTGTTTCAGTTAGATGTTTATATCAATATCCAACCATATTACCGTTAACTGCATGACAAACCTATTCGGTTGTCAAGATCAAGTTACGCACACAACCTACACCAAACACTCACAAATCAATATTTTGGAAAAATTGCAAGTGCTCGAAATTCACATACAGTTCTGGAAAACGATTCAAAACCAAAGGGCAACATCTACTTTTAGCACTATTTAGCACTGGCGAACAGCGTATTGATCAACGCTTAACATTTTGCTGTCGCCTTTGTCGCCTCATTATCAAACAGAGTTCTTATCAAATCGAAAACAAGTTATAAAAAACTAAAGTAAACTACTTACTTTTTGCAAGCCGCGCGCTGCGACGGCTGCCAACGTCTGAGACTTTGCACGGACAACAAACAATGAAAAGGGAGAAATGCGCGCAAAAACTGACTCGGCCAAAAAGCTCGAAGGCCGAAAGTCGAAAGCCCAAAAGTATGAAAGCTTACTTACAGTTAACTTACCCAGGCAAGCGGCAACAAACCCTGCAAGGGAGGTTTGGAGCTCATTTCTATGTGTGTGCATATCCCTCTGCGTATGTGTGTGTGTGTGTGTGTTCATAAGATGTTGCTTATCTATCGATAACTTTGTGACTTGATTAATGGTAATTGCTGGTAGAGTTGAAAAGCTTTTTTGTTTCTATTTTGAGCGCATGCTAGGCTCAGCTTGAAGGGGGCGGCCGGCGGGTCGTTAGCTATCAACAATTGGCCTTTTCGTTGTTTTTTTTTTTTTTGTTAGCTGCAACCGGAATATCCCTAATGACCTTGGACATTTTGGACAGTTGTTGCTGTGTGCGTATGTGTGGGCGTGGGTGGAGAGTGGGCGGCTGGCTGGCTGGTTGGTTGGTTGGTTGGCTGGTGGGTTCGTTGTTTAGCTTGTCCTATCGCGCTTTTATCACTCAACTGATAAGCTTTTGATATAACATTAAAGCATGTAAATTTGTTTGCCTTCGCCGCTCGCAATTTGTGTAAATAATCTGGCAACATTAGCTGGGCAGCTGTGCGTGACCTTCAACTCATACCGGGCGAGGTAACGTTGCCGGCTCATTGAATATTTGCATTAGAGATGAGCGCGGGTTGGCTCTGACATATGTACTTGACAAACACATATTCAAATACATGCATACATATATGTATATACATATGTCTGAGTAAATAAATACAGGATTTTTTATATTTTTATCATTATTTCTTCAACTATATTTTTAACGTATATACATAAATAAATGCAATAAAGTTGTATGCCCTATTTAAAGTAAAAAAGTAGTTTCATTTAATTTTTTTTTTTTTATTTTTACTTTGCAATTAGCTCATATTTTCCAAATTTAAATTTAATTTTCGTGAAATTCGAATTTTCATGTCACAAACATCGCCCATCAGCGCTCATCTCTAATGCCAGCTGCCAATTAGATGTAATTGACCCAGGTCAAAACCTGCCGAAACATTAAACTGTTAAACGGTTAAACTGTTCTTGATTTCCCAATTACCTAACGGATCTATAAGTTCGCCGTTAGCTGAAAGAGCATTAAACGTGTAACTAAAAATCTAACTAACTTTCACATGAATTCGCAATTGCAACTTATTCTACGAATCAAGTTCTGTAATATCCTGCCCGTGAATTTGAATGGACAGCCAAACGCGCGTCATAGAGTGCTAGTGCTAGGCGGCGCCATGAGAGTGAGAGCGAGACAGAGGGACAAAAAAAAGAGAAAAATGGAGGAAGTATTAAAATAAAATGCAGCCTAAGGAGTTCCTGGAGATGGGCGGCGGTGGCGTCAGAAGCCAACAGGCGGCTTGTGCTGGGCGTGTTCCGTTGCGTTGCACATACACACACATCCATATATATATACATATACAGAAGCACACTCACATACAGATGCGGATGTACGCACACAGGCATATTTCGTGGGCTACTTCAGTCTTAACACTTTGCGAGGCGCAGGCACTAAAAATAGACTTGTTGCTAAACCAACGGCATAAACCGAATGCACATTTTGGGCCAACGAAGACGTTAATGTGTGTTTGTGTGCGTGTGTGTGAGTGTGGGTGGGCAAAGTCAACGGGAATTCAGAAACAGGATTGTAGCTTTTGTCTAACTGATGTTGTTGTTGTTATTTTTATGCGTGCTTATTGTGAATCATTTGCAGGAATTTACATACTCAGCAGCATGTACACACACGCATAATCACATGTATGCACACATGCATATGCTACTGATGCCGCCGGAATATGTGTATATACATACACACATATATAAATATATATATAAAGTTCATCTGCTGTTGCAGGTGTTGGCCATGGGAATAACAAAAACTTATCTCGTATTTAACTCACCTATTTTATGCATGAGGCTCATTTTGTTTTCCTTAGCTGTTGACAGCATTGATTGTGTTTTGTTGTATTTTACTGGTGCCGCTTCTGCTGCTGCTCCTGGTGCTGGTGCTGGGGCTGGCCAGCGGCGCGCCGTGTCGTTGCCTTCTGCAGCCGCACACCGAAATTATACGCATACGCACACATACACATACAACGAATTACAAACACATACACTTGGTACACACGCACACCCGCAAAGCACAAGCACTCGCGTCTTACGTTACTTTCACGTTATCACAATGCGTAATTGCGCTGAGACGCGTTCAGGTTGTACATTAACTTTGACATTGCAAAGCAATCAACTTAATTCAACTTCATTTAATAAATAACAAAAAAAAAAATAATACAGTTTGCTGCAGCAGTTAGGGCAGCGAAGTAATCGATGGCACTATCGTTACGTTACTATCGATACACAACTGGCAACTGCCAGGGCATTTCAATCATTATTCCACTGTAGCCCTGTAATTGGGATTTATCGCAGTGACAGTATAAATAGCCACGACTAGCATGGTCACACTGCCGAACAGATTTTGAATACTGTGTTCAACGAAGAATTTGACCATAGCCACTGAAAATATTTCCATTACATAGTCTAGTTTGGAAACTTGAAAAACCTTCATCTGATAAGTACACATTAGGTAGTAGGTGAGAATGTTTTGTCAGTTATCGAAAAACATATCGATGAGCCCGATTAAACCGATTTAATTTGTACTCAATGGAATGCATTTGAAAGTAACAATGTATAAATATGATTTTCAGAAAAACAAAACATCAAAATTTAACGTTTGAAACAGAAACTAAATTAGTGTATACCGTCCCATTTAGCTTTTTAATCCAAAGTTATTTCGCGCCATCCTCCATCGCGTTCCTCGTGTCACGATTTGAGGTGTAAGCTCACCACTTGCGAATCAGTAATCGACAAGAAGTCGATACATCGATGCACATAATAAAAATTACATCGACTCATCGATGTCTGTGTTAAACAGCGGGCAATACAGCACCGAAAAAAGCCGATGCAACATTTTTTATACGAAATTTACAAGAAATTGTGCAGTTGCGGGATATTGGTCAAAAGGGCGTGCCAAATAAAATTGTGAGTGTTAAAGTTTTAAATGTGCTGTGATTTATTTTGTTATTGCGAATGCAATTGCATTGTTCAATTATTGTCCACCCTGCGTAAGTGTGTCTGTGTGTGCAACATTTCAATTTTTGCATGTTTCCTGTATGTTTTTGAGTGTGTGTGTGTGAGAGTGCGAGTATGAGTGTATGAGTGTACGTGTATATGAATCGGGTGCAAAACTGCTCCTTTGTTTGCCCAGAACGCAGCGTCGGCTGCGCTGTTCTTGTTCCTCCTTCTTGTTTTTGTAGTTGTAGTGTCGCTCCCAGCGGCGCCAGTGCTAAAAAGGGTGTGTGCCGGCTGAGCACAACAACAACAACAAACAAGCCAGTGGAAAACCAGAAGCAGCGACTCCTTTTACATTCACATCCGTTTTGTGTTTTCTTTTTTTTTTTTTGTGCTGTGCATAAACAACGCCTAATTAATTGCACGCATTTTGCATTGTATACAAAAAAAAAAAAAAAATAGTAACAAGCATTAAGTGCATGACAAACGCAGTAAGAAAAATGTCAATAAATGCATATGCAACAACAAACACGTAACGGAACCACCACCAGGAGGCCACTTGTGCCTTACACCCCGCCTGCTCTCTCCTTGCTCTCAATACAGCTTACTATCTAGCTCTCTCCCTCTAACTGCTTGCGTTTTGTGTAGTGGTGGGAAGCAGCAAGAAAGGAAGAAGAAAAAAAAAACAGTAAAACAGTAGCTCAAAGCGTTGCCGGCTTACCGGTGCCGGTGTTGCCACCCACCCCCAACAAAGTTTCTTACGGTTGCACCCGCTCACACGAACACCCACACAAACGCACACCCTGTGTAGCCATAACGAGAGAGACCCCCAGACGCACACACACACACGCGCAGCTTCACTCTGCCGTGCTCACTCGTTAGCACTCTCTCTCTCTCTCGCAACTGCAGCACGGATGCTGCTGCTAATGTTGTCTCCCGCTGTCTGCTACGGCTGCTGATACTTCTGTTGTTGCTGCTCTCCTGCAGGTTGCAATGCATTGCTCTGTGCACTTGTTTCTGCTTCAATTCCAATTCCCTTTTTCGCCAATGTCCGTCGCCATCGCCGCTGCTGCCACCCAACTTCCGCTCAGTTGCGCGCAGTTTTCTTTTTCTATATATTTCTAAATCACTTGACCCGATTACCTGGTGGCTGGCTGCACCACCGCCATCACCACCACCACAATCTGCACCACCAACAGCAGCGAGCTAGCCAGCTAGCCAGCCATCCAGTCCAGCAGGCTGTCAGCGTCAACAGCCAATGATGGTCATTTGTTTTGCCGCTTTCTAACGAATCAGTTGAATTTGCGCACGCGTCGTCAAGTGAGCGCAACTGTGTCTCTTCTTCTGCTACTTCTTCTCGTTGTAGTTGTTGTTGTTGCTACTGCTGCTGCTGCTGTTGCGGCGGTTTGTCAATACATTTAGCTCCAGTTGCCGTCTGCCTGTTATTGTTGATGTTGTTGTACATTGCTAGCCCCGCTGGCTGCACTTGAAATAAACCGCTAGTTGCGGCTCTGTGCAAATACATACAAAAGTAGAAAGAAAAACACAAAAATTGCAAATAAAAAACAATTAAAAAAAAAAATAAAGAATATAAATTCAATTACCAGAGAAAAGTGCTCGATCAACTATTTGGAGGCACTTGCTGAGATTTGAACCCCAAATCTTCATGGCATTTTGCTTTTGCAATTCCATTTGAATGTCGAGTGTGAGTGTGTACGTCCGTGTGTGTGTGTGTGTGTGTGTGTGTGTGTTAGTGACAAACACTCAAAGACAGGCAGACCGTCTCGCCTTTAGAGTGGACCATAATTAGGCAAGCTTGAAAGGCAAAGGACAAAATAATACAAATTATAAAAAAAAAATAATATATAAATTAAATAAGTGCAATTATTAAAAATATATTTAATTATATATAGTGCTTGAGTAAACACAATAACATTTATGCATAGCAATATTTGAACAAGGTCCACTTTGATATATATTTTTTTATGTTTGTGTTCTACTAAGTGTTGCAAATATAACGGAAAAAAAATTTGTTTTTTCTTAATTGAACTTCGACTAATAAGAATTGATAAATATATGTATTTTTATAGACAGATGTGATAAATTTAAAAGCAAATTTTACAATTACATCGATGAAAGTTGATAATAGAGCAATATTATTATAAATAATTGTGCTCATAAAAATCCATTGAATCATTGTATTTATGGTTATATGCATACTTAAATTTATATACATGTATCTATACATAATGAATTCTGATCATATCTGTTCTTTTACGTTATATTCGCAATGACATGAATCATGCGCAAATTTCGATAGAGTTCTTGTTGAAGTTCTTAAAGTCTTTAGATTGCGTATGAATCATGGTTTAACTATTATTGCTGAAAGGCGATTAGTAGTTAGTAACAGCTAGAGATAGAATCAGAATTGAAGTGGAAATAAAAGCAGAACTTAATTTATGAAGAGTAGTTAACGTAATTACAATGATCCATTCAAACAGACACACACACACACACACACACACTCACGCACACATGCATACATTCTGGTCTAGGCTTTTAATGAGGCGTGGCACTTGTTTATAAAAGGCGCTTACAAGTGGCCAACACCTAGATTAACACAATTTGTATGCATGGAAAGCTAAAGCGGAAAAAGGACAAGGCATGCACACACACACCCATATACATATGTGCACACTCATACGTGCATATGTGTGTGTGTTTGTGTATGCTTGAAGCCTATCCGGCATCTCTGGCAATCGGCATTTGCCATTCTCCTCGCATCGCAGACGCAAACGCAATTGTTGTTGCTGCTTTTTTTGTGCTTTCTCTTTTTATGCGATAAACAAGACGCACACACATACATATATATCTATATATGCTCACTTAGAGTGTGCAAGTCCTCAATAATTATAGCCAAGTGCAGCAGCAGTAGCAACAACAACAACAACTACAACAACTACATTAGCAGACAGACGAGTCCAAGTCCCAGTTGTCCATTTCCATTTTTCCATTCTTGCCGCACTTCAAGTTTCTGTGTATGGGCTGGCTGTTGCTTGTGCTATCGTTGCTGTTGTTGTTGCGCTCATCTGACACACTGTGTGAGTAATGCGACTCAAGTGTGGGCGTGCCAGGCAGTCATCAGGCAGCAACATCATATCACACAACAGCTTATCAACTGATATGTGTTGTGCGCCTGTTTGTGTGCTGCGTGCTGCGTGCGGTGCTGCCGGGCATTGATCGAAAGGCAGCTAGTTTAGCTTGAAAAATACTAAATTCTCTAAATTCTTTTTTGGCTGTGCCTTAAAGCTAAGAATTGTCTGATTTACATGCAGTAAGCGCTCTTTAAGCGAAACTTTATGTTTATTTAGCAAAAGAGAAACTTGGTTTTTGAATGTAATTGATGCACTGCTGCCATAATATAGAGCGCTTCATTTGAATTTATATGTATACATGTAATAAATATAAATTGTGCCTGAGTAAAAAAAAAAAGCAACAACAACAACAAACTCCTCATACACAACTCCCGCTAGGCGCCGTGCCATCGTCCGGCTGCACTGAGGGTGATTCATGTGGGGTGTACGGCTGTAAAGTGGCCGGCTCCGATAACTTAACTTAGCAATAATCATAATAATAATAATAGAATTTCATGTTTGTAATTCTAGCCGTGCGGACCGCAGCCGAGCATATAAATAAATAACAATTGCAAAAGAAAATATCAAATTGGAAAGACGACAAGAAATAGAAAAAGGAAGGAGGAAAGAGGAAAGAGGAGAGAACTAAGCAAGCGAGCGAATTGCGCTGAACTCGTCTTCTCGAATTGGAAAAGTGAGATATCGCTAACGGTAACGGTAGCAGCGATTCAAACAGACTAACTGCAATCGACACACACGCACGCATACCTGCAGCACACGCACACACACACACACACACTCACACAGAATGGCCTGGCGCTTCAAGGCTTCCAAGTATAAAAATGCCGCGCCCATTGTCCCAAAAGCGGAGGCTTGCGTACGCGAAATATGCGTGGGCAGCTATCAAACCTATGGCAATAATATTGCCGCATCCGCTGCCTTCATGGCCTTTAATTGGGAGCATAGCGGTTCCAGTGTCGCTGTCCTCCCGCTCGATGATTGCGGACGCAAAAGCAAGACAATGCCATTGCTGCATGGCCATACGGACACAGTGACTGACTTGAAATTCTCACCCTTTCATGATGGACTCTTGGCAACGGCATCGCAGGATTGCCTGGTGAGTGGGAGATCTAGTTAAGATGAAAGTTTCAATCAGCTAACCAACATTTTGATACTTGCAGGTCAAAATCTGGCACATACCCGAAAAAGGACTCGAACAATCGCTCTCTGACCCGGAGGCTGTATTCTCACATAAGCAGCGCCGCGTAGAGACCGTCGGCTTTCATCCCACAGCCGATGGTCTAATGTACTCGACAGCGGCTGGCTGTGTGGCTCTCTTCGATATTGCGGCCCAAAAGGAAATCTTCTGTGAGTAGCACAAAACGATAGGATTCGAATTGTAACTGTAGCTAATTTACATGTGCTTCTCTGCCAGCTAATAATGAACATCCCGAGGTAATTCAATCGGCCAGCTGGCGAGAGGATGGCACCGTCCTGGCCACCAGCTGCAAGGATAAGTGTGTGCGCATCTTTGATCCACGTGCCGCCGGCTCGCCCATACAAATGGTGGCCGAGTCGCATCAGAGCATTAAGGACTCGCGTGTCGTCTGGCTGGGCAACCAGTCGCGCATCTTGACCACCGGATTCGATGCGGCCCGTTTGCGTCAAGTGATCATCCGCGATATACGTAACTTTAATACGCCCGAAAAGACGCTGGAGCTGGATTGCTCGACGGGCATACTGATGCCGCTGTTTGATCCCGATACGAACATGCTGTTCCTGGCTGGCAAGGGTGATACGACTATCAACTATCTGGAGATCACAGACAAGGATCCCTATCTTATCGAAGGACTTCGGCATACCGGCGAACAAACCAAAGGCGCCTGCCTGGTGCCCAAGCGTGCCCTCAAAGTGATGGAGGCTGAAGTAAACCGTGTACTCCAGCTTACCTCCAACATGGTCATACCCATCATGTACCAGGTGCCACGCAAAGTAAGAGACGAAACATCGTTTATAAATTATGATATTGCTTAATGTGCAACATATACATTTTTAGACTTATCGCGATTTCCATGCTGATTTATATCCTGAAACAACGGGCTATAAGACGGAGCTAATTGCCAGCGAATGGCTAAATGGCACCAATCAGGCAGTGCCCAAAATGAATCTGGATCCAGCGAAACGGGAGCATGGCGATGAGCCTATTATCGTAAGTATTAATATATATATTTATATAGATAAATCATCAAGCTTAAAAAGTTTGAGTTATTGCTTTTGGGCTACAAATATATCCAAGCGATTGCGCCGACACCTATACCTCGTATACATATACGTATATATAGGCTTAAGTATAAGGAACAATTATAGAATTCAGGAATTTGATAAGATTGGGCGCTATGCAAATAATATGACATGAATATAATATCAAATTTAAACTCTACAATTATAAATTAATGACAATAATCAGCTAGGCTATACAATATATTTATGTTGAAAGAATATGTCTTTGTATAGTTGGCAGTTGGGAATGTAAGAATAGATGTTTAAATACATTAGCTAACGTACTTAATGTGGAACGTAAGTGGAACCTAAGCAGAAATGTGAAATACCAAATGCATACGCATAAGCTAATCACAGTTCACTTAACTTAGCCATGTGGACCCAACTCTACAATTACACAATATACCATATATATATATACACACATAGATACATCGTGGCAACTTGAGCGATTTCGTTAAGAATCTTGAGAACCTAAAGGCCAAGGGCAAGACTCCGAATCAAAATCAAAAGCCCGCCACCGCATCGACGACCAAGCGCAACGACAACGAGCATTTCGTGATGCTGCGCAAATGCAACAACGGCGAGGAAAAGAATGGCAATGGGAATGCCAGCGACTGCAACGAGAAGCGCTTGCATCAGGCCAAAATGCAGACCAAGGAGGAGTGCAGCCTGAACCAGAGCGAGTTGATACGCAAATTCGAGGCCAAATACAAGACAGACTCCGAGAAGGATCAACAGGCTCAGCAGCTGCACCAGCATTTGGACGATAAGGACTCACCCACTGAGCACTCGACGGGCAGCAGTGAGGAGGCCTCCTCATCGGCTGCACTGGACACCAATTCGCCAAGCGGCAGCCATTCGCCGCCGAAGCCGATGCCGCGCACCTCGCGCAACAATTCGCTGCCAGAGGCCACAACGCCGCAGTTGGGCAGCGGCGGCGATTCGGAGTGCAACACGCCACGCCCACGGCCACGCACCACTGCAGCAGCCGCCTACAAGGTGCCACAGTGAAGCCTTTTAAATGCCCCAAAGACAAGATTCGTTCAATTTTATTTTTCCTTGTTTCTTTTTTTTTAATTTTTAGCATTTGTTTATATCAACTAAAAAGATTTTTTATGCATATTGTTTGTATTCCATTTTTTTTTATAGATTTTTTAAATATTTTTTTCTGCTACTGTTTTTTTTTTTTTTTTCAATATTTCTCAGCTGTTATATTTCTGTTTCAGATTTGAATTATTTTTGTAATTTTAGTATTTGTATTTTTTAAATAATTTTAGCTATTTTTTTTTATTATTATATTTTAGGTGTTTTATTTCACTGTTTCAGTTATAGAGAGTAAAATATTTTTTCTCAGCTGTTTGATTTTCATTGTTTTTGAGCTTGAATTATTTTCGCAATTTAAGTATTTTTTATTAAAACTTTTTTTTATATTATTTTCTGTTCTTAACTCGTATTTGCTCTGTTTCACAGCCAAGGCTTGGTCCGAAGCCCTTCTCTAGCAACACGGGCGACGTATCCTTTGATAAGGTGTTTGCCGTGCCCGTTGCGCCGGGCTCCCATGAGAATATTTCAACGGTTGGACAGGATAATTGCGGTGATGCGCCAGCAGGTGGCAGCAAGCCCGATCTCATTGTGGAAATCGAAATTCAAAGTAAGTCGAACAGCGAGTGAAGAGTGCAGCAAATGACTAAGTTCTCCATCTATCTATCTCTCTCTCTCTCTCTCTCTCTCTCTCTCTCTTTTAGAGAGCGAACCAAATGTGGCAGGCAATGGCAATGGAAATGGCGTGCAGAAGTCATTAACAACATCGGAGCGGCGCAAGGTAAATTATATATATATATATATATATATATACATATTTACATATATACATATGTTTATTATATTAGTTAGAATAGTCTTTTATGCTTACGGCCACACTTGAGTAATCAACTCTCTCTCAACTCTTGACCTCTCTTACATGCCTGTGCCAAAATTCGTTTCTACTCTCGCTTACTATTTTGTATTAACAAACAACAACAACAAAAATAAAACAAAACAAAAATATGATAAAAACACGTAACCTGCTAACTAACAACCCAAAACTACTCCCGCACCTGTGTACTTCTACTGTGCTACTTTCTACTACTTGTCTACCTAAATCCGAACTGCAACAACAAACAACCTACAACCTACAACCACAACAACTTTAGTCTTCGGCTGACGATGATGAATCATCTGATAAGGTCTGCAAACGGAGTTATTTCTATTGAAACTTGGAATCTTAGATTTTTGCTCACACCCCAAATCTTTTTTGTCCAACAATTTGTATCTAGATATTTGAACAGAACTCGGAATCGTCGGAGAACTCAACGGAGGGCGAAGATCGCACCGATGCCGATTTGCGGCGCTTTTCAGCGGTGCGCAGCAGCATTGCCGAGCGACGTCGCGTCTACGAGAGTCGATCCAAGAGCCAGGTGGATGAGAAGGCGCAGTCCCCAGTGCCGCTGTAAGTAGCTTTTACGGAAATGTTCAATAATTCATTCTGATTGAAATTGAAATTTGCTTTTTAGTCGCCGCGAGAGCTCCAAGGTAGAGCCACTGAAGCCCAGCCAGCAGCTGGGAGGCAATAGCAATGTTATTCCGGCGAGCGGCATTGAGAACAAACGCATCTCGGTGCCAGAGGGCAAACTCTTGGAGGAGCATCGCGGAAAGAAGTCGGCTATGGATTCGGCATTCAGTGCTGCATCCATCAAGCGCACCTCCACCGTCTTCGGCAAGGTGTCCAAGTTTCGTCACTTGAAGGGCACGCCCGGCCACAAGTCCACACATATTGAGAATTTGCGAAATCTGAGCCGTCAGATACCGGGCGAATGCAATGGCTTCCATGCCAACCACGAACGGGTTGCGGTCCCGCTAGCCGGGCCGGGCGGCAAAATTGCCATATTCGAGCTAAGTCGCCCCGGCCGATTGCCGGACGGTGTCATCCCGTCGCTGGTGAATGGCAGCAATATAATGGACTTCCAATGGGATCCGTTTGATGCACAGCGTCTGGCGGTGGCCTGCGACGATGGCATTGTCAAATTGTGGCGCATCGATGAAGGCGGCCTCACTGAGCCAACGAATGAGCCGCAAGGCGAACTGACAGCACATTTGGACAAAATCTATTTCATACGCTTTCATCCGCTGGCCGCGGATGTGCTGCTGACAGCCAGCTATGATATGACCATCAAACTCTGGGATTTGCGCACCATGACCGAAAAGTGCACCCTCACCGGTCACACGGATCAGATATTTGACTTCGCCTGGAGTCCGTGCGGCAAGCTGGGCGCCAGCGTTTGCAAAGATGGCAAAATACGCGTCTACAATCCGCGCAAGTCCGAGACACCGATACGCGAGGGCAACGGACCGGTGGGCACACGCGGTGCACGCATCACCTGGGCGCTCGAGGGCCACTACATTGTCTGCACCGGATTCGACAAGTGGGTTGAGCCAGAACAATGACTCTTATACGTATATATATATATATATATGAATATTTTGGTATATTTTTACAGGGTATCGGAGCGTCAGATAAGCGTGTATAATGCACAAAAGTTGAGTGCACCGCTAAATACAGCCAGCTTGGATGTGTCGCCATCAATACTGATACCCTATTACGACGAGGATAGCTCCACGCTGTTTGTCACCGGCAAGGGTGACTCGACCATCTACTGCTATGAGATAACCGATGAGGAGCCATATATATGCCCGCTGTCCCATCATCGTTGCTCCTCGCTGCATCAGGGCCTCAGTTTCCTGACCAAAAATCATTGCGATGTGGCCAGCGTGGAGTTCTCCAAGGCATATAGGCTGACAAATACCACCATTGAGCCGCTCAGCTTTACGGTGCCACGCATCAAGGTAATTCACTGGCTGGTCTGAGCAGTGTAATAACATTTGTAACATTTAGTTATATAAATACCAAAGATATTCTATATTCATCTGCCTTTTGTTTTTCAGAATGAACTGTTCCAGGATGATTTGTTTCCACCCACGCGTGTCACATGGAACGCCACGCTTTCTGCTGAGGATTGGTTTGCCTGCAACGACAAGAGCGCACTCAAAGTCAGCCTCAAGCCGGAGGGCATGGATACACGTAAGCCCACACACTCTCTTTCTATCTCTCTCCCTCTCACTCTTCACTGCTAACAACTCCTGAACTTCATGATCCACTCTCCCTTCTACGTTTCCCCTTCATTGCTCTCCCTGTCTCTTTCTCTCATTCTGTTAGTCGCTTTCTCATCGACTTATGCACTTCTCCGCATTGTTTTCAGTGTCCTCCATACAGCAAGTGCCAGCGCCAGTCAAGAAAGCGGAGCACGCGCAGTTCGGCAACAAATCTGAATATGAGACGAACAAGCAACAGGAGGTGAGTGTTCTACGGCCTCTCTCTCTCACTGTCTCTCTCTCTATCCTTGTCGTTTACCTTGCAGATCCAGAAGTCGGTGAGCGCGCGTATGGAATACAACACAAAGTTGGAACAGGATGACATGGAAGGTGTCGATGAGAACGAATGGCAGGAGTAGCCTCAGCGCATTGCATACACATAAGCTATATTATTAAATATACACTCATAGATAAGTTCGACGCGTGTATATGAATATACGATGCATAATTACACGTATATATATACATACAATGACACAGACATAAACAAAGACACAGATACACACAGACACAACAGGACCCGGCTAGGATAACAAGTTTAGGCAATTCGCGAGCTTTGTTTGTATTGTATGTTTCTATCCTACTTTTGGTTAACTGCTCGCTGCTGTTAGAACTTAGAGAGCGATAGAGAGAGAGAGAGAGAAAGATATATATGCACTGCTAACTGGTTGTGTGCCAATATACCCGCAGTTACCCTGTACCCGTTTATATATACCCAACTGCAGTTGCTCAATCAAATTGCCAAATTACCAATGTTAAGGCAGATGATTCATTTTGTTTTTTGCTTTAATATTTTGTTTGTATTGTATTTGTGCTTGTATTTGTTTTCCTTACACAGACAAACCTGTGTATATATGTATATGCATACATATTTATATATATATATATATATATATATATATATATATATATATATTGTGTGTGTGTTTTCTTTTGTGTTTATTTAGGTAGTTAGTCGAAATTAGTTAAGCGTATTTTACATATACGAATTTTTAATATATGTATATATATACATATATATATATATATATATTTTATTTTTACAATTATGACTTTCTATAGATTTTCGATTCGATTATACATATGTGTGTGTAGCAACATGTATATATGTATGTATAAGTTTGTGGCCATATATGCTGTTGATAATGATATAAAGTAGGAAACGAAAGTTAGTGACAAGATTATATAGTACATGAACTACATGTATATTTTTTTAGAGTATTCTTTTTTTTTATTTTTTTTTTTTTTGCCTCTCAGTTAATTTCAAGTTTGCTCTCTATATATATTGATACAGAGATATATATATATTTATCTATATCAATAAGTTTTCGTTAGTAAATTGCTTTGCATTAATTCTCTCTCGCTTTGGCACATGCGAAGCAGCTCGGCCGGGCCTAACACACACACACAGTCTCACATCACATTTCACATATATACCCACACACACACACACACACACACACACAGACACATATATACCTTCCTTACATTATGTATTTTAAAGCATATTTAGAGGACATTTTTTGAAACAATTCGCTTTTTTGACAGACGTTTTATTTTGTTCGTTATCCCGAACCCATTAGAAATGGGTGCAAAGGGTATACTTTGTATGTAGCAAGAGCAGGCGTGACTAGATAGTAGGCTTGGTAGATATATATGATGCCTGATCAATCAAGCTATATCTGTATTGTGCATGAGCATATAATGGTCAGACTTAATTAGACAGTTTGTGAATTTGGCGCAGATTTTGATTGTCTGCCATTTCCTCCAGATCTCTTCAAGATAAAAGATAAAACTCATTTCCTACAGGGCAGACTTCGCAATCATATTCATAATATAAAAGTTACAATCAGATCTGATATCTAGCAACCAAGTTCAAACAGGTATGCAGAGCAAGTACAGTTGCTGCTGAAAGTCTAAGTCTGACAGGATTGAAACCGCAGCTCTGCTCAGGATTCAGTGTTCAGTGTATACACAAGTCGGCTACTGCCCACTGAAGCTCTTGTACTCGTCTGTTTATGGATTCCATTCTTCTAGTCTTCCTTTTTGTGCGATAGTAAAGCGTGACCATGACACACATAGAACAAGAACAAGAACAACATGAAGAACAAGCAGAAGAATAATATATAGACTGTACTAAACACTGAGACGTTTAATGCGTAAGTCAATCAAGCGAGCATTTTGTTAACTTACAACAAAAAAATGAGAAAGCCAAGCGTAAAATGATCAATAAAAAGAATGAGAAAAACAAAGACGAAATAAATCAAATCAAATCAAATCAAATATGTAACGCCAGATCAAAAGACAAATCTATAGATAAAAACAAAAGTGAAAATGAAAACAATTCCAAAACTGTTTAACGAAAAGACTTGAAATCGCATCGTTGCCATTAGGAAAAAAATGAAAAACAAAAACAAAACAAAACAAAAAATATATGCAAACAATAGAAAAGCGAGCAAAAGACTCCATTAAGACTAAACATATAGAATATATATATACACAAGTATTTGTACTTTGGCAATAGATAACATACATACATATTTATATATATATAAACCGTAAAGTATATATATATTGATATATATACATATATTTTGTATACAATAGAAACAACAACTTTTGCGACTGATTGACCAACATAAAACTATACTCGTAACATAGCGCTGGCCCTAGAGCTATATGCTCTATATATATATAGCAAATAAGTCAATAACAACAACAACAACAACAAAACACATTCAATTTAATATTGCATTTATTCAACAAAACGTAATTTCATGAAACAAAAACCAATTCCAAAACTTTATTCCAATTTTTCATATACAAATTGTTCAATTTCAACTCTCTCTCTATCTCTGTAGTACTTATATATAGAAGTATATATATATACATACGATTTATATCTTTATATATGAGAACTATTCGAATTATGATCTTTAAAGCAAAGTATTTAATTTATTTTTTCAAAAATTTCCTCTTTCGATATTGATGTTAGTTTCTTTTTGTGAATATTTATATTTTTATATATTCATATTCGTCGTATTTGTTTTTCGTTACAACCATCAATAATTATAATAATAATCGCGCTCGATATTATGATAACTATATATACATATATATATAGTAGTATATAACATATTCAAAAATACACACACACACATTTACACTCACTCACATACACACACACACACATAAGGTATTTCTTTTTGAATGTCTCTTATTTATATTTATATATATACAAAGCATATATATGTATACATAAATGTATATGTAATAAAAAAAATCAATAATAATAATAAAATATTTAAAAAAGAGAAAAAGATTTTTGTAAACGCGTAAAAAAAGATTTAAAAATAAAAACTTTAAATTTAGCAGGCGAAAAACCGAAAAAGCTGATAAAATACATAAAACAAGGCATAAATATTATACAATTTATTTTACAGTATATCCGATATATCAATACTCTAGACCTAAGTGACAAAAAAAGAAAAGAAAAAACATTAAATTAAAATAAAAACAAATATATTTATATACATAATTAAATAATAAAAATGAAAAGCAAAAACAAAAACTAAAATGCAATTCAAAATTAACCGCAATTATCTTGCTTGAACTCTTTTTTTTTCTTCTGTCGGTCTCTCTACCTTCTTTTTCTCTCTCTGCCCTCTTGCTCTCTCTCTCTGTCTCTACTCTCTTTTTCTACCCTCTTTCTCTCTCTCTAACTTTCTCTGCCCTCTTCTCTCTCTCTCTCTCTCTGCCTTATTTCTCTCTCTCTCCCTCCCTCTCTGCCTTATTTCTCTCTCTCTCTCTCTCTCTCTCCCTCTGCCCTACTTCTCTCTCTCTCTCTGCCCTCTTTTTCGCTCTGTCTGCCCTCTTCTCTCTCTATCTCTCTGCCTTATTTCTCTCTCTCTCTCTCTCTCTCTCTCTGTCTTATTTCTCTCTCTCTCTCTCTCTCTCTCTCTCTCTGCCCTCTCTCTCTCTCTCTCTATCTATCTTCTTTTTCTCTCCCTCTCTCTAGCCTCTTTCTCTCTCTCTACCTGCCTCTAACCCAATTTCTAGCTCTCCCTCGCCCTCTATCTCCTCCTCTCTCTCCCTCTCCCTCCCTCCCCATATGTCTGTCCGACTTGCTGTTGCCTGGGACAACGTAGTCCCCCAAGTGCAAGTGAACTTCTAATCGAACAAACAAAAGCCAAAATGCTTGCGCAACACCAAATCCGGAGTCGGAGCCAGACCCAGAGGCATAGCCAGCCAGTTGGTCAGTGAAAAGCAATCGAAGGTGAATTTCAGTTAGGTCTTTCGGAATGAAAAATCTGCTGAAGAAATGTTTGAGGAAAAAGGCGCCCGAAATGAAGCCAGGCGCCATACTGGATGCGGTAATATCGCAGTCCTCGGCAACGGCCTGCAGGTGCCTGCTCTACAAGCTGGCCGACTACAAGAGAGGTAGGTCAGATGCAACCACTGGAAGGTAATCCAAATCTCAATCTGAATCTGATGGAATGGCAGGTGGGGATCTGATCGATGCCATCAATACGGGCGGCCTGGTGGCCGTGGAGCAGCTGATACGAGAGCAGTTCGGTGTCTTCATGTACAACGATGGCAAGGGTCAGGTGATCAATCGCGCCGAGTTCCTGCGCTGGAAGTATCGTGATCATACGGAGGTGACAATACCAATTGAGGCATCGCTGTCCATACACGATCCGCTGGGCAAGTGGGAGGATCACAAGGCCTGCTGGCAGATGCAATATCGTGGCGCTCTTGGCGAGAGTCTGCTGCACGTGCTCATCATCTGCGACTCCAAGATCCATACGAAGCTGGCCCGAGTCCTGCTGCGCGTCTATCCCAATCTAGCCCTGGACGTGATGGAGGGCGAGGAGTATCTGGGCGCCAGTGCACTGCATCTATCGATTGCGTACAGCAACAATGAGCTGGTCGCCGATCTGATCGAGGCTGGGGCCGATATCAATCAGCGTGCCATTGGGAGCTTCTTTCTGCCGCGCGATCAGCAGCGCATGAATCCGGCCAAGAGCACCGACTACGAGGGTCTTGCCTACATGGGCGAGTATCCATTGGCCTGGGCCGCCTGCTGTGCCAACGAAAGCGTCTACAATCTGCTTGTCGACTGTGGCGCCGATCCGGATGCCCAGGACTCGTTCGGCAACATGATACTCCATATGGTTGTCGTTTGCGACAAGCTGGACATGTTCGGCTATGCGCTGCGCCATCCGAAGACGCCGGCCAAGAATGGCATTGTCAACCAGACGGGCCTGACGCCCCTAACGCTCGCCTGCAAGCTGGGCCGTGCCGAGGTCTTTCGCGAAATGTTGGAGCTGTCCGCCCGGGAGTTCTGGCGCTACAGCAACATCACCTGTTCCGGGTATCCGCTCAATGCGCTGGACACCCTGCTGCCTGACGGACGCACCAGTGAGTATGCGATATATAATCAGTCAATCAGTCAGTCAATCAATCAGTTCAATCAGTTAATGAGGAAGTCAATCAGCCAGCATGCACAGTTTCAATATACCTTCTCTATAACTATAAACATACTATTGACGGTTTAGACTTTATGTACATCATCAATCAATCAAGCAATCAATGTGTCAATCGGTCTATCGGAAGTTTTGCTTTAACTATTGTCAACAATTGGAGATGCTAGCTGAAATGGTATGGATTATGCGATAGTTTTCAATCGCTCAATCAATCAATCAAACAGTCAGTAAATCATCAGCATTAGCAGCTGGATTCTATCTTCCTTATAGGCATCTAGCTCGCACAGCTTGACCGCAACGCTGATCCTCAATCAATCATTCATTCAGAGAGTCAGTCAATCAAGCTACCACAAAATTCCTTTATTCATCGACCGCTAAAAACTTGACCTTTGCAGACTGGAACTCGGCGCTGTTCATCATCTTAAATGGCACCAAGCCGGAGCATCTGGACATGCTGGACGGCGGCATAATACAACGCCTGCTGGAAGAGAAATGGAAAACTTTCGCACAGAATCAGTTCCTAAAGCGTCTGCTCATTCTGTCCACCCATTTGCTCTGTCTGTCCGTATCCGTTTACTTGCGTCCGGCACATGATGGCGACGGCCTGGACGACGAGGACAATGGCGATGCCGCCGCCATGGCGCAGCTAAAGGACGGCGCTCCAAGTGCGCCAGCTGCAGCAGCGGATGAGAACGACTACAATGCCCAGACTGTGGCGCGCTACTGCGCCGAGCTGGCGACCATAGCGGGAGTGCTCAGCTATGTGGTGTTCCAGCAGGGAGATGAGATCAAGAATCAGGGCCTATCCGCATTTCTCAAGCAGCTGGTACGACGCTTCATTTATATCTCACTATATTTCCCTCTCTTTTTTGTCGTTTTCTTCGTAATCCTCTCTCACAGTCCATCATCTCTTCTTCTGCTTCTTACTCTAGTTTTTTCTTCCTCCCTTTCAAACTAGGACTAAGACTATGCTGTCTCCATCTCTCTCGCACTCTTTGCACACATTCTGTCTCATTCTCTCACCCACGCTATCTCTTTTTCATTTCATTCTCACTCACACTATCACGTAATCTATTTCTTTCTCTCTGTATCTCTCTCTCACAGACACTCTCTCTCTATCTCTCTCCTTTATACACTTCTACTCTCTCTCCCTCTCCCTTACACACTTGTGGCTCTCTTTCACTCGAACAAACTCTCACTCTTTTCCTCTCCCCTTCTCTCTGTCCTTTTCTTTAACACACACCCACTGTGCTAGAGTGCTGGCACTTTAGCCTTTTTTCGGCTAAATATTGCATGTTATCTGACTCTCACGTCTTACTTTCTCTCCAGTCACATGCGCCCGCCAAAGCCATATTCTTGTTCTCGAATCTGCTGATCCTGGCGTGCATTCCATTCCGTTTGATCGGCGACACGGACACCGAGGAGGCGATCCTGATATTCGCTGTGCCCGGCAGCTGGTTCCTGCTCATGTTCTTTGCCGGGTAAGCACGGCGTCCCCTTTCAATCCCTGGCATGCCATTCATCTTTCTGCTTCTCCTGGGCAGCGCTATACGCCTGACGGGTCCCTTTGTGACGATGATTTACTCGATGATAACTGGCGACATGTTCACCTTTGGCATTATCTATTCAATCGTCCTCTGCGGCTTCTCGCAGGCGTTTTACTTCCTCTACAAAGGGCATCCGCAGGTGCAGTCCACCATGTTCAACACCTACACCAGCACCTGGATGGCCCTCTTCCAAACCACTCTGGGTGACTATAATGTGAGTATTGCATATATATGAATTCTATCTAGCCATATCATATAGCCTATGAAACTTTCTTCTCATCCACATAACATGACTCTTGGAAACAGTATCCGGATCTGAATCAGACGACCTATCCGAATTTATCAAAGACCGTTTTCGTCATCTTTATGATATTCGTGCCGATCCTGTTGCTCAACATGTTGATCGCCATGATGGGCAACACGTATGTGACGGTCATTGAGCAGTCGGAGAAGGAGTGGATGAAGCAGTGGGCCAAGATTGTGGTCACATTGGAGCGCGCTGTGCCGCAGTCGGATGCCAAGGGCTATCTGGAGGCGTACTCTATACCGCTCGGTCCGGCTGACGATACGGGGTTCGAGGTGCGCGGCGTGATGGTTATCAAGAGCAAGAGCAAAACGCGTGCCAAGCAGCGCAAAGGGGCCGTCTCCAACTGGAAGGTGAGTCCTGCCCACGCACAGCCCTAATCCTCTATAGCTTCTTATGGTTTTTGCTTGCAGCGCGTGGGACGGGTCACGTTGACGGCGCTGAAGAAGCGCGGCATGACCGGTGAGGAGATGAGACGGTTGATGTGGGGACGTGCCTCCATATCGAGTCCCGTCAAGGTGACCAAACAGAAGCTCAAGGACCCGTACAATCTACACAACGAATCCGACTTCACCAATGCCATGGATATGCTGACATTTGCCAACAATCCGGCTGCCAGCAATGGAGCTCCGTTGCGCAGCTCAGCTGCTGGAGCAACCACAACAACGGCAGCAGTGGCTGCACCCGTGCCGGATCCGTTCCGTGAGCTGATCCTCATGTCGGACCAGCGACCAGACACACATGATCCACACTACTTTGCCGGACTGCAGCAGCTGGCCAACAAGGCGTTCGACTTGGTTGAGCAGACGCTCAAGACGCAGCCACAGCTGACCAGGAAGGCAACCGTGCCGGCAACTATAACGCCAATAGCAGCTGCAGCCGGAGCCACAGCTGCTCCGCCGCCTCCACAGAAGGCCGCTGTGCCGGCGCGTGTACCCGCGCCCATGGCCAGCAATTTGACCAATTTGTTCCAGGATCCCAAGGATATAGTGGATCCCAAGAAGCTGGAGGAGTTCATGAACATGCTCGCTGAGGTGGAGACGGAGGAGAGCGACAGCGGTGGACCCATCCTAGGCAAACTATCGCTGGCCAAGCGCACCCACAACGCGCTCTCCAAGGCGGACATTAAACGCTCGCCCAACCACAATGGAAAGACTTCGATGTCCTCGGTGTGGAATCAACAAATGCCAGATATGGAGACGCTGCCGGTAAGTGAGTACCATGGGGGAGCACAGCTGCTACCTACCCATTGTGACACCATTGCAGGACTTCAACTTTGACGAGGCCGTGGCTGAGGAAGTCTTGACCATCGAACAGGAGGCGGAGGCGGAAACCGAGGATGGCAACGGCGAAGTGGACAGCGATGATCTGCCCACAGCCAACGAGGTGCATGCCACAATGAAGCAGTTCCATCTGCGCAAGTGCCAGCCCAGCCAGGACGAGGCAGCGCGTCGAGCCAAAAGCGCACGAATTCGACGCCGAAACAAGTGAGTTGAACAAATCGGGTGTCTACTGTACAGGTTGGCTAAGTACGAGCTGTGGACAGATTTGAGTTCTTCATAAATGTCTCTGATATTATGTCAGTAATATAAAATATAATATCAGAGATAAGACATCAGTAGAGGTTGGGATCTCTATCCGATGGGTCGGAAACTGAATAAGGATTATATATTAGCTAAGAGATTTCATATAGTTCCATATAGAGTTTCCACAAGACATCAGTAGAAGATGAGATGTATAAAAGTGTGCTGATATCAACTATAAGAGATAAAACGTAGAAGATGGGATCTCTATCCATTTGATCAGGAACTGAAGTCCCATAGCTTTAACATAGTGCAAAGTTACTAAAGTTAACTTGTTGTCGTATCAACTGTGTATATATCTTGATAAATATCTCGATATATATTCTCTGATATACATTTATGCATATACTGATATATATCTATCCACTTTACAGAGTATCTCCAGAGGAGAGCGAAGCGGAAGTGGAGAGCAAGCACACTCGTGGTCGCTCCGCAGCCGTGACGCGCAAAGCTCAATCGCCGCCGGATCCTCTCGAGCCTTGGAGCACGCGTGAATTACAGGATATTAACAAAATATTGGCCAGAAAGAATTGAATCACAAACCAGCTTAAACTGAATAGGTTATAGTCCAAAAAAAAAAAAAAGTGAAATAATTATTACAAAAATATTAGAGACAATTTTGTGAATGCTTTCAAATGAGTTGTGTTCTGCAAATTTACTTTCATTAAATACAAATATTTAACTATACAAATACATTATATCATATATAATTTATATATATATATATATATATATATATATATATGCTGAGGGGGATTGTATTTTCTATTGTTACGTATTGTTAAAATAGAATGTGAAACCTGCAGCTCAGCGCCGTGTTTGCATAGCAGTTACAAAGCCAGGGAAAAATCAATTGAGCCGATGTCTGTTCAATAATAATTAAATATTCATAATTTATAAATGCATACACACACCCACACCCACCCACACACACACACACACACACGCATACAATCACGCGCGAACTCACACACATACACTATGTGAAACTTAAGAATACAATTGGCAACATGAAATTTATAACTAGATATCGGATCGGATATAGCAATTATGAAATACATTATGATATGTACATTATGCTGGACACCAATTCCAATTTCAATTCTAATTTACAATTTTATCGATATAGAGAGCCCTTCCCCTGGCCTTGGCTCAACTGCTTAGCTGTTTTTCCTTTTTCCTTATCTTTTTTATATTCACTTTGCTGCCTAATGACTAAAATACATTATGTAATGCTACAAAAATTATATGACATCTCTTAGCTCATCATCCATATTTATGTGGTATTTATACAATCGCTTAATTAATTACATATTTACTTAGCCGCTAGCTAATCCAACTCTCCTCTATACATATGTATACACATTAGTGCAAAACTGAATGGCTGAATGGCTGCGAATGGGCCGCAATAGAAATGCCAGCCCAAAATAATCTATAAACAGATTTGCCTCCCGATGCTTCGATATGATGAGCCATCGACTTCAATTCAATGCTAAACATATATCAACCTAAACTAAATTATTAACTTAAGCTTAGTAATAAGGTGGTTGCTCTTATGGGTTGTCGGCTGTTGTCGTTGCCTTTGCTGTTCTATGTTTTCGTTTGTTTTGGGCTTTTGCTTTCTCTTTCTTTCTCTCTCTCTCTCTCTCTCACGTTGTCTCTCCCCCGCTTGTTGGGTTTTACCGAAAGCCGGTGCTCAGTGTTCGATCGTTGGTTAATGCGTTTAGACCCTGCGCTTGCGCCTGCGTTGCTAATTGGGCGTTCGACGCCGTTGCATTTATGAATATTGATGCTGCGCTGTTGTTGTTATTGCTGTTGCCACTGTTGTTGTTGTTATGGTTGCTGTTGTTGCCTGCAGTGCTATTGCCGCCGATGTTTGGATTGGTGCTGGTGATGTGTAGCTGTTGCTGCTGGTGATGATGTTGCTGCTGTTGCTGCTGTTGTTGCTGTTGCTGTTGCAGGTGCTGCTGTGTTATAGCCGTTGCATTTGTGGGCGTCCCACCCAGCTGCAAGATCTGCTGTGCCGTTAGCAACTGGGTGGGAATTATCACCTGCTGCTGTGGATTGTGCTGCTGTTGCTGTTGCTGTTGTGCCGCGGCCGCCGCCGCTGCGGCCGCTTGTACAGCGGCAACCTGCTGCTGTTGTTGCTGCTGCTGCTGCTGTTGCTGCATCTGCAATCGCAGCAATTGCAGCTGATTGGCATTTATGGCGATCTGTTGAGCAAACATTGAGCAATTGCAATCAAATGGGAATTTGGTATCTTTTCCAAATACTTACCGGTACATTGGTCAGCTCGCCGGTGGGCGACACCACCTGCTGCAACAGTTGTATTTGTTGCTGCTGCTGTTGCTGTTGTTGCTGCTGCTGTGCCAGGTTCTGCAGCAGCGCCGTCTGCTGCTGTGCCGCGGTTGCTGGCGCCGGCGTCGCCGTTAGCTGCCCATTGGGTCCGGCTGTGAGTATTAGCTGTTGTGTCGGCTGCTGTGCAACAATATTCAAGCCGAGACTGTTTTGATGGTGTTGTTGGTGCTGCTGCTGCTGGTGCTGTTGTTGTTGGAGTTGCTGCACCAGCTGCGCCGGTTGCTGTCCTGGCAGCGCTATGAAATACTGCAGCTGCTGCGCCCCGTTGCCCTGCTGTATGATCTGCACCTGCTGCGGCTGATGCTGTTGTGCTTGCAGTTGTTGCAGCTGTTGATTGCTATTGGCCGCCGCCGCTGCCGCCGCAAACAGATCCGGAGTAACTGTGCTAAAGCCAAGCACTTCAGCTGCGCTGGGATCCAGTTTAAGGCCAGCGGCAGCAGCAGCCGCCGCAGCAGCCGCAGGTACATTGGCGCCACCCACAACGTTGCTGGTGGTAAAGCTCGCGTTGACATTGTTGTTGCTCACAACGGATGCGCTCGCAGCCGCAGCAGCAGACGCTGCAGCTGCTGCTGCCGCCGCCGTTGATACATTCGAGCTGGTTTGCTCTTTGGTTTTCTGCGTGGTTGACGGTTTGATCTCCTCTCGCGGCACGATATCGATAAGGAAATCAAATTGATCATAGTTGGCAATCGCCTGCGCAATGTCCGAGCGCTGCAGCGTACGGCGACGACTTTCCTCAGTGTGCACCCAGGCGCGCATGGTTAGCTCCTGTATGAAATATTCGCATGCCTTGGCGAACAGCAACGGCGCCTCTCCCGCTATCATTTTAGCATTCTCATCCAGTTTCATGATCTTCTTGATGCGCGCCAAGGGCAGCACCTGATGTTTGGCATCCACCTGGCCAATGCTATTCACCTCCGTCAAAATGTTGGGCCAAAAATTGTCAATCGTTGGTGGAGGCTTCCGTACGATTTGGGCGCGCGTCGCTTTAGTCGGTTTCTCTTTTGTTGCTGGCGCCGTCGTCGGTGTCGTTGATGTCACACTAATGCCTGTCGCATAGCCTGCATTGCCTCCGGCACCGCTGCTATTCGTTACGGATAGGCCTGTTTGCATTGGTATCGTCAGCTGCTGTGACGTGACAATTACAGCGTTTGGTCGCCGAAGGGCCGGCGTTGTTGTTGTGGCCGCTGCCTTGGTCAAGGCGTCATTGCGTTCCACTTTGATCGGCGTGACAGTAATGGTGTTGTCAAACATTGTTGTGGCATTGCTGCATAGAAAAAAAAAAGCCAGAACAATTAAAACCACGCAGAAAACACAATAAGTCCCAAAAAAAAAAGGAAAAAAAAACGAACCACACGATAAAATTGTACACACTGTACAGAGACACACCGAGATCCGAGACTCACCTATTTGGCGCCTTATTTACGCTACCATTGTTGGTGGCGTACATGGCCACGTTATCTCAGTTATGGCGCGTTTGCAGTCTGCTATTGGTAAGGATTTGAGCACAAGCACCGCGATTCCAATTGTGGCGAAATTGTATTTTTAAAAACTTATTGCTGGTAAATTTGGCAAATGCGTAATGCATACACAATGCGCTAGGGATGGCAACTGGTGCTGCAAAACAATCGATAAGGTCACAATGGCAGCTTACTTCCAGGGCTGTCAACTTGGTTTTGAAAAATTGATCGATGCTTCGATAGGCATGCATGTGCCGAGCACATTAGCTACTAAACCAATTGTTGGTGTAAATTCTTGTTTAAATAATATAAGAGTTTTATCAAATGGTGGCCAATAGTAAGGAGAGTGAAACGCTGACCGGGGCGTCTGTGGTAACTGGACTGCCACAGAAGCGCTTCTACCGCCAGCGCGCACATTCAAATCCCATAGCGGATCACAGTTTTAATTAGTAAACATTTAATTTGTGATATTTGTTTGGATGTTTGACCCAACTAAGTTTTGTATCTTTTGTTATAGTCCCGCCCGGCCAGAAGATGTGGACTGGCGCTCGTTATATCCAAGCATGGGCGATGATCAACAAGTGAAATTTGCTGACATTGGCTGCGGCTATGGGGGCTTTCTCGTAACCCTCGGCGAAATGTTTCCCGAAAAGCTGGCTATCGGCATGGAGATACGAGTGAAGGTCTCTGACTATGTGATTGATCGCATTACAGCGCTAAGACTGAAGAATGCCAACGAAACGACTACGTACCAAAACATTGCCTGTATACGCACCAATGCGATGAAATATTTACCCAACTATTTTCAAAAAAGTCAACTCGAGAAGATGTTCTTCCTCTATCCCGATCCGCATTTCAAGCGCGCCAAGCACAAGTGGCGCATCATCAATCAGGCTCTGCTCTCCGAATATGCCTATGTGCTCAGCAAAGGGGTAAGCACTTACCGATTGTACCAATCTCATACCTCTGATCTCATATCTCTTCCATGCGCAGGGCCTGGTTTATACAATGACAGATGTGGAGGATCTGCACACATGGATAGTCTCGCATATGACTCAGCATCCATTGTTTGAACGACTAAGCGACGAGGAAGCCGTAAGTGATATTTAACATAAGTGGATAAAAGCTGTAATCTAATTGATATATATTTGCAGAATGCAGATCCTATAACGCCCAAGCTTTATCAGAGCAGTGAGGAAGGCGCTAAGGTTGTACGAAATAAGGGCGAACATTTCTTGGCTATATTCCGTCGCATTTAATTTGACAAATATATACATACATATATATATATATATATATATATATATATATATATATATATATATATATATTTTAACATAAATAATTTAATTATGTAACAGACACAATTTGATCTGTGTGTGTGTGTATGGGTATGTGCTTGGGTGCGTATGTGTATTTATATGCATGTTACATATATGCATTGCAGTGCCCAACGCCTTCACATGAGATCAGCGTCTGTCCGAAATTTCCATATTCAATATTGAATTTGACTCCAGCCATTAGCTCGGCCACATAGATAGCAGTCCGTGTATGCTTAGTTAAGGCGCCAGAACGAACACTTGAACAGCCCTTGGCCAATGCCATATAGATGATGAGCTGATCTTGCATGTGAGCGTCCACACAGATTTCATTTTTAATGTAACCAGCCAATTCGCAAGAGGAATTCGATCCAATCATGTGCCCATCGATATTTTTCTCACCCACTGTGGCTACACCCATGACGCAGCCAGTGCTGGTCACAGCAGTCAATATGATACCAGCTCCATTGTCACGGGCTTTGTCCGGTGAATGTTTGAACACATGTATATTGCACTCATGGTCCGGCCACAAGCGATGTATTTCACGCTCAGCCGAATGCTGCATATCGAAGGCAATGCACTTGGGCAGCCGGCCGGCATAGTAGGCAGAACCCTTGACCGCACGGAACTGTCCGAAGTCATTTATTTGAACCGCATTCAGGAAACGCACCGGTGCCACTTCGAGTATACAGCGACCATTCCCACGTGGATAGAAGCCAAGGTGTACGACCTTCAGATCGAAATTAATTCCAAAACGCTTCAAATTCGGCAACAGCACTTGCTGCATGTATTCCACCTGTGGAGAATACGAGACATTTGTGCCGCCCATCACATCAATCCGTGATGTGGTGCCACTGAACAACAGCACCGGCATGACCATCTGGTAAACAAGCGTAATGCTCGCAGCGGTTCGTGTGTCCACCTTGTACATGGAGCCGATGATTGTGTGCGGTGTGAATGTCAACTCGGTTGAGTGCAGAGCATTGCCCTTCACCTCAGCATTGGAGATGTCCCGCAGCAAATTGACGCCATGCAGATGTTGGTGTGATAGTCCCGGCTTAGGGCGATTGGCACGTATTTTAACCACACGCACTGGGCGATTAAGTATAACACTTAAGGCTAATGCATTGCGTAGAGCCTGTCCGCCGCCTTCCAAATAGGAGCCGTCGATTTCCACAAAACAACTCATGCCTGCAGTTACCTACAGTCGCGCAGTGAATTCAATATTTTATTTCGAGTTAGGTATAAGCATTTACGTACCGATTTTTACCAGTTTCTCAAATGTTTTGCTTGTGATAAATATGTTAGTTATTTGGATTTTAATTTCAAATGTCACTTGAGTCTGTGACGGATTATTCGAATTGTATCGATTGTCGTTGCACAGATGTCGTACGTTTCGTTTTTCCCGAACAAGTTGGCAGGGCTGCACTACCGTTGCAATTAGCCACAAACACTGCGTTTTTACTTTGTGTACGAAATTCGTTCTGCGCAATAAAAATATTGAATTGAATTTATTATTCGCTGTGTCGCTTGTTGCTAGCATTATGTCAAATGTTTATCTATTACCAGTTGCTACATTTTTCATTTTTCAAGTGACTTTTTTGGGCACGTAAGTGGTTCTGTCTTTTCCTATTGCGAAAAGAATACCCTTATATGTTATTGTTCTTTGCATTTGGCGCAGTTACATTGTGGCCGTCCTGGAGGGACATGTGGTGCCCACAGTGCCCTACATAAGCGATGCAGCCACTTACTCACCGGAGAGCTGTATTTTCGGGCAATTAATTAACATTGGCAGTGTTCTATGTGAGTTGCGCCAGATTTCAAAACAAAATTCGTATCTCGAGTGTAACGAATGAGTCACGAGTTGCTGATTTATTGTACCCTGGCTTTCCCTTAACCTCACTTTCTTTATCACTGTCTTTCTCATTCTCCCTCTATGTGTGTGTCTGTCTTCCTCAACCTCTCCCTCTAATGATCGTTTTTCATTTCAAGTGGGACTTACCATCTATGTGCGATATCGCCATATATTGCAATTGTATGAGCATCATCCGGAATTGGACGCCACTTTATTGCGACACAATCGTCTGGCTTTGTGGTTTGGCATGCTGTCCTGCCTGGGCATAAGCTTTGTGGGCAACTTTCAAGAGACTAATGTACGGATTGTGCACTACGTTGGCGCCTTCTGTTGCTTTGGTTGCGGCACTTTGTACTTCTGGATGCAGGTATTGATTACGTACATCATTTATCCCATGGCCGGCACAAGGAATATTGCTCATGTGCGTCTGGGCATGTCCGTCTGCTGCACGATACTGTTCATTATGCTCGCTGTGACAGGCGCCATATCCCACATTATGTTTAATGGACAGAATCCGAGGAAGTGGTAAGGCCAACTCTTTACTCCTTGGCCAGGAAATAGAATTAAAGAACTAATTCGCTTTGCAGGTATCCCTCAGACGGTGGCTGGTATTATCACGTAATAAGCACCATATCGGAATGGATTATCGCCACCATATTTTCGTTTTTCATACTTAGTTTTACGCCCGAGTTCCGTGATGTTTCGCTACATCATCCGCAAATTTCATTGATGTCTTACACTATGAACGTATAGATGATTTATTCATTTTATTCGATTACGATTTATATAGCGTATGCAAATGTCTAAAGATTCGACAGTGGGTCATAGTCTCCAGTCACGACTGATCCATTGGATCCACAGGATATGATCTATACAGGATATGCGAACTGCTATCACCTATTGCCTAAGTACCAATATGTAGTGAAGGATTTTAATCAATATCAGCTGTCCCTAAAGGAATATATATGAATATACATGCAGGTAGATCATGTATTTTAAGTTTTACTGGTGCAGTAAACTGAAAATGAATTTATAATAAATCTGCACTCGAGTTTAAACTGAAATTCAAACAGCACTCGGCAAAATTCCAATCACTTCAAATTGTTTGCTAATTATTGCTTGTTTTTTAATGTGCCCAACACTTGCCAGCAAAGGTGCTAAACTTTCGCTTTTGTAATGCGCTTAACTGTGATATAGTACAAATCTAGTATTACAGGCGAAATAGCGTTTCTCTCTATTTCCTTCTCCTCCATCGAATAATATTCATATACAATTAGTTTACATTTATTTGTTGAATTTCGTTTCCTTTTTTTTTACAGTGAAACTCCAAGTTATAAATCTCTTTTAATCGAAATAAATAAAAATAAAAAATGTAAAAAAAAGGAAAACGCTTTCTGTTAGAATTACCATAGAATTTGTTGTTTGAATCAACGTTTGCGATCTCTGGAACGATCGTTGTCGCGATGCTTGTGCCCTCCACGGTTATTGTGTCCACCACCAGCTCCGCTACCTCCTCCACCGCTGCCTGCGCTACCGCCACCGCCTCCGCCACTGCTACGATGGGAGTAGCGGCTGTGAGACTTGCCGGAATTTGAACTAGAATTACGATACTTATCGCTATCGCTTAAATTGTTGCCCGGATTGCTGGAGCGTTCCTTCTTTACATAATAATCGGAGCGATCCCTTGATGATTTCCTGTGAAATTCGAGAAGACAGGGTCAATGCAAATAGTAGATCTCTTATAGCTAAAGCAGACTTACCGCTTGCGATGCTTGCTGTTCGGCGAGGTGGAGCGCGTGAGCGAACGCGAATAGTGGCGCGATTTCTTTTTATGCTTAGGCAACGATCGTGACCTTGAACGGGACGAGCGACTTCGGTCCCGATCGCGATCGCGATCACGTTCCCGGTCACGGTCACGATCACGATCGCGATCCCTATCGCGTTCACGATCACGATCGCGATCTCGATGCGATTTCTTGGAACGCTCACGACTCGGCGAATGGCTGCGCGACCGTGAACGAGGAGTGCGTGACTGCGTGCGTGTGCGTGAGCGCGAATGAGAACGTGAGTTTTTCTTCGGCGACTTCCCAGTTGGCAACGGAACAGCACGCTGAATAAATCCGCCCCACGCGTTGTGGGAGCCATTGTTGCGATCTACCGTTATTACGGCTGGAGGCGTGTTTGCCTCCTTGGTCTTGTTACGTGCATCAATATAACGCTTCTTCAGTTCCTCGACAGCTGCCTCCAGCTTCTCCACAACTGGCTTGGCCCGCGTATAAAGCTCCATCACCCGATAACAAATATCCGTAATATTGGCCATTGGCACACGAAAGATGCCAAACCATGGTGGACTATGCGGCAGCGGTATATTCAGCTTGCGCGCACTCAAGTATATGCACGCACAGGCAATCGCCTCCGGCGTATAGCGCATGAATACATCCGTACGCAACGAATCGTTCATAAAATTCCATGACATTTGCATCAATTTCTCATGCTTCTCGTATTGCAGCACCTGCAGATACATGACGATCAGCTTATGTGGATGCTTAACATGCACACAGAAGCCCAATTCCTTCAGCACTCGGCGCTCCGCCTTGATCACCTGTGTTTTCAGATTCGTGTAGTACTGATCGAGCACCATGGGCGCAATTTCTCTGAGGAAAAGATGAAAATCAATGTTAAATACCAAGTGGAAGCTATTTACGGTCTCGACTTACTTTTGAGCGCGCACTTGCTTGATGTGATGAAAGACGTTGATGACATCACGAATGCGACGCGGCGCCTCTTCAATTTTTGAGGCAAGGCAGACACAGCTCATGGCCACGGTTTCCATGTTGTGACGGACGAAGCTCTTCGAGTAGAAGAAACGCTGGAAAAGCACCTGGCCAGTGGCCATGGCCACTTGAGGCAAACGGAGCAGTATGCCCGCCGTTTGTATTAGCTCACAGCCAAGGATGCGCAGATCCTTTTCTGTTTCAAGATCCAATCCATCTTGACTGGATGGGGTCGCATCAATTTTCTCCTCAGGTATCAGGCTGTTCTCCAATGTTAGCACAATTTTGTTGAAAAGACGGGGATACATGGGCTTGGCAGCTTCGCCATCGGTTCCATCATTTCCGGTGGCAACGGTAGCTATGTTACCGCTGTGCGTATTATTCGAGATGTTCACGTTGTTGGAGTGCACCGAACTGACAGTAAGTACGTTGGTTATTGTTTGCAATGTTGTTCCCGTTATCGCTGAGCTTGACGTTAGGGTGGTATGGGTGACGCCAGTCGTGGCGGTGATTACACTAGTTGCACCACGACTGGCCATTGCACTTGCAACTTATTATTTTCTTTTATTTATTTTCTGATTACAATAAATGCTATTGTGTATTAATTTGTGAATTTCCAACAGTGTTCACCCAAAGTGTGCAAGAAAACTAAAAATACTAAAATAATGCGTCAGCAGTCAGATATCGATATTCTGTGTTCGAAAACTATCGAAAATTATTAGCGAGCAATGTGCACATCTCGAAACAGCATACAGTTCGAAGTAGATTCGGTACGAACGTGTTCGCGTGGCCGCTGCGCGCTGTAAGAGAGACTCTTCTAAGTGTAATATTTGGGGACTTAGCAAAAAAAATATATCATTTTGTAGTATCGCGCAGTAAATGCAGATACAAAAAGTAGTTGCAGTCGTATGTATCGGCTTTTGACAACTGAAATATAATACTGACTGCAATATATAAAAGTGTAGAAAATATTTTAAAAAAGAAATTTTAAAAGTGAAGTTGGGAAAAAAGCCGTAAGCGCCGGACTGCCAACTGAGAAATTGTGCAAAATGAGTGGGGATGTGGCTGCTGAAAATGTAAGTAATTTTGAGACGTATTTATTTTTATGTAATTTTCATCCGCTCAGCAAACTGCAGTAACGAAAGGGGCAAATGTGTTATTAATTTTCGCATGAAGAAAATGCATAAGTACTTGCAACCAGTGCAAGTTTCGACCGACCTGCACCTAAATCATGCGTAGTCGCATTGCAATAAAGAGTAAAAGGCCTTTTGGAAATTTACGAAAATGGCGACAATGCATGCAAGTAGTAGCAGGCAGAGACAGGCAGGCAGTATGAAAACGACGAGAGACGGCAACGACACAACGACAATGTGTATTTGGCACAGTGTGACCGATTTTCGCTGCTCTAAATACTAGTATGGTATTTTACGTGAACATTCATTGTTTTCTAAAGTATGGTATATCAATTTATTTGTTTTAACTTTTATTTTTATAACTGTTTGTCAACATGGTATTTATTTCACATATAAAAACTTTGTGAACCTATTTCAATCGTAAAACATATTAATGCAAATAATAATGAAAGATAATATAACATAAATGAAGCTTTGTTTTTGAAAATAAATTCGAATGGAATGCATTTGTTGAATTCGGCTATAGTATTTTTGATTTTGTGCGAATGTGGTCACACTGCGCGGGGTGCCGAAGTAATCACATGTGTGTGCATACATATATACAAGCACACAAATAAAAAAACAGCCTTGATCTACCGCCTCCACCGCTGCTGCTGTTACACCTTACATTGAAAATAATGCTTGACAGAAAGTACGAGCAGTAAACGCCAGAAACATCAGAAATGTTATCATTTACTATATAGTTTACCCACTTCCTGCCTCTTCACGTTTAAATCCTGCCAAGTTACATTGGCATATTCTTCTAGCCTTTTAATTTTTTTTTTTTTTTTTCGTACAAGATATTTGAATTTGTTAGGGTTGATTTTTCACCACGTGGTGGTGTGGCATGGTGTGGTGTATCCATCTCCACTTACATATAAACACAGACACACACACACACGTCTATAAAGAGTTTTGTAAATCATTGACAATTGACTTGTAGAGTTGCTACTTAAATGTGTCACACACACAAACATAGCCCCAACACTCACATATACACATGCACACATTCGATCGCACAGGTAGTCAATACTTCATTTCTTTTTAAGTTATAGGCAGACATATTTTCACAATTATATATATGTGTATAAAATAATACTGTGTATGTGCTAGAGCGTGTGCGTATATATGCGCGCGTGTTACAATTATGTATATAACATTAGTCAAAATGTTCTAAATATTTCCGCGAAGTCTTAAAATTGATGCGTGAATAGCTTCGATGGAGTTTTGTTTAGCTGTGTGTATTTCAATCCGTGTCTTCATTGGTCCAGTTATTTGTTTTCACTTGATTAAATTGCTCTCTTTTTATGCGTTACAGAATGTACACGTGCAAAATGGCGGCAGCTGCGAAGTGCAATCAAATGGTGTAACCACAAATGGACACCATCACCACCATCAAAGCAGCAGTAGCAGCGGCAGCAGCAGTAAACATAAATCATCCAGCAAGGATAAACATCGTGATAGGGAACGCAGCAGCGAGCATAAGAGCTCTAGCTCTTCGTCTAGGGAACATAAAAGCGGAAGCAGCAGCAGTAGCAGCAGCAGTCGGTAAGTCTCCAATATGAAAATATCTGTTTATTGATCTGATTTAGCTTTAATATGTCGTGCTTAATATGTTTGCTTACAGCGATAAAGATAAGCATAAAAGTAGTAGCAGCTCTTCGAGTGGCAAGGACAAGCATAGGGATAAGGAACGAGATGGTAACTCAAATCGCAGCTCTTCGTCGTCGTCGTCCAGCCATCGCGATAAGAACGGCAAGCACAAGTCTTCGTCTAGCCATCATAAGAGCAGCAGTATCAGCAGCAGTAGCGGCTCGTCCTCCAAGGACAAGGAACGCCGCGATAAGGATCGCAGCAGCAGCAGCTCCTCCAGTCGAGATAAACACAAGTCTTCGTCGTCGTCTTCGAGCTCACGTCACAAGAGCTCATCGTCTTCATCATCATCATCATTGAAAAGCAAACATTCCAGTTCAAGTTCGAGGCATAGCTCATCCTCGAAAGATCCTGCCTATGATGGTGTATTCGTTAAGCCTGAGCCCGTCTCACAGCCACACGCTGATCCTTTGCAGGCGCAATTGCAACAGCAGCAGCTTCTCCAATTGCAGCAGCAGCAATACCAAATGCAGCAGCAGCAACAGCTTCAGGAACAGCATCAGCAGCTCCAATTACAGCAGCAGCAACATTTACAGCAACTGCAACAACAGCAGCAGCAGCAACTGCAACAACAGCAGCAGCAGCAACTGCAGCAGCAATTGCAATCAGAATGCAATGGATATAAAAATGGCTACGAAGAACACATTGTCGATGTTAAGAAGGAGGACGATAACTTTGATCTGTCCCAGGCCAGTTCCTGTGATTACTCGTTGTCGCAGTTCAGATCCGATGAGCCAGAGTTTGTGGCTAAAGAAGAGGCCACTTATACGGAGGATGATGATGACGATAATGACAATGCTACTGACAAATATAACAACAGCAATAGAAATGTTGATAACGAAGGCGAGGACGAGGATGAAGATATGCCGTTGGCAATGCGTAAGCGCAAACAAGAACCCTCCGATGAAATGGACGGAAATGGAGACGATGACGACGAAGACATTCCGTTGCTTGCGCGCAAAAAGATGAAAAAAGAGGTAAAGGACAAAAAGAACAAAAAGAAACGCCCCAAGGTGGAGCCAGATGACGAATACGGCAGCGGGAAACCCAAAAAGAAAAAGGTTAAAAAGGTAAACAAAAAGAAATGAAGTATAAATGGGTTTATTACAAGTTTTCAATTATATCATGCAGGAACCTGAGATCAAGCAAGAACCCAGCCAAACGTCCCCAACCAAGCGTTCGCGCAAAGACAAAAAGGAGGAGGAAGAGGAAGTGTGGAGATGGTAAATAACTCTTTTTTTTGTTTATTAATTAAAGGGTCAAGAATGATAGTTGGGCCGGCTCTTATAAAAAGATATTTACGACTCTGGAATTCAAAAAGCTCAAATTAGTCTAGAAACGAGAGTGTAAAAGGCAAATTCTTTTGCTTTCGATGTAAAAATGCGATAGTTTAAAGATATTAACATTAACAATTTACACGCTTTCGCGAGTGTGTGTGTGAATTTTGAATGTCACTGACCTATTTATTTTTTGAAAGTCACATTTGGCAGTGACACGGCTGGGGCGATGAGTGTGTAAACTTTTTGACCATTCACCGCGATACACGTGCAACAGCTGTGCAGCCAAATAGATTGTGGTTATGTCCGATACTCGTTGTTTTTTTTTTTTTTTCATTTTCATTTGATGCGTTATGTGAGCGCAAATGGCAAATGGCAAGAAATTTGCTGTCACTGTCGTTGTTTGCGGCAAAACGTGAATTTCTCGTTAAACAGCAACAACGATACGCAACAATAGCTGCTAGTATTAAAACGAATTCCAGCAAAGTTAATAGAAACTTGAACAACAACAATAGCAATAACAAGAAAACTAAAATTAAAAAAAAACGTGCCTGTACTATTTTAAGGTGGGAAGAGGAGAAACGTGAGGATGGTGTCAAATGGACAACACTGGAGCATAAAGGACCCGTCTTCGCGCCACCCTATGAGCGTGTGCCTCGCAATGTGCGCTTCTTTTATGATGGCAAGCCAATGGAGCTCAGCGAGGAGACCGAGGAGGCGGCCACATTCTATGCAAAGATGTTAAATCACGATTATTGCACCAAGGACGTATTCAATAACAATTTCTTTAAGGATTTCCGCAAAACAATGACATCCAAGGAGAAGGAGATCATTAAAGATTTTCGCAAATGCAATTTCCAAGAAATGTTTGAATACTTCCAGGCTGAATCCGAGAAACGTAAAGCGGCCACTAAAGAGGAGAAGCTCGCGAAAAAAACTGAAAGCGAGGCGCTAATCAAGGAATACGGTTTCTGCATGATCGACGGTCACAAAGAGAAGATCGGCAACTTTCGCTTGGAGCCGCCCGGTCTGTTTCGTGGTCGCGGCGAGCATCCAAAAATGGGTATGATCAAGCGTAGAATTGCGGCCCGCGATGTATCCATCAATTGTGGCAAGAACTCGAAGGTGCCACAGCCACCGCCGGGCGAACGCTGGAAAGAAGTGCGTCACGACAATACCGTTACATGGCTAGCATCCTGGACGGAGAACGTACAGGGCCAGGTGAAATACATCATGCTGAATCCATCGTCCAAGCTAAAGGGCGAGAAGGATCATATTAAATATGAGACAGCCCGCCGGCTGGATAAGTTTATTGATAAAATACGCGCCACCTATCGCGACGAATGGAAGTCGAAGGAGATGCGTGTCCGCCAACGTGCCGTTGCTTTATATTTCATTGATAAGCTCGCGCTGAGAGCGGGCAATGAGAAGGATGAAGATCAAGCCGATACCGTGGGCTGCTGTTCGCTGCGTGTGGAGCATGTGCAGCTGCACAAGGAGCTCAATAATAAAGAGAATGTGGTCGTATTTGATTTTCCTGGTAAGGATTCCATACGTTATTACAACGAGGTCGAGGTGGAAAAGCGCGTCTTCAAAAATCTCGAGCTGTTCATGGAAAACAAGAAGGACGGCGATGATCTATTCGATCGCCTCAATACCCAGGTGCTAAATGAGCATCTCAAAGAGTTGATGGAAGGTAATTGAGACGATAATATTATATAAATATTGTTCAAGCTCTTCTACTTAACTATTCTATATTTGGATTTGATTAACAGGTCTCACGGCTAAAGTATTCCGTACATATAACGCATCGAAAACGCTGCAGAACCAATTGGATCTGCTTACTGATCCGAACGCTTCGGTTGCCGAGAAGCTGTTGACCTATAATCGTGCCAACCGTGCGGTGGCCATCCTCTGTAACCATCAGCGTTCCGTGCCGAAAGGACATCAGAAGTCAATGGAGAACCTAAAGGAGAAAATTCGCGCCAAGCGCGATGCTCTTGATGAATGCGAATCCGAATATGATGTAAGTGAAGAAGAACATTATTATCAAAGTTATTCTCTATATATAATTGTATATTATCCTTTAAATAGGACCTGAGAAAGGCGGCTAAGCGTGGTTCCGTTAAAGAGAAGCTTATTGCCGATAAGAAGGCCAAGCAAATGGAACGTTTGAAGGATCAACTGAAAAAATTAGAACTACAAGAGACTGATAGAGACGAGAATAAGACCATTGCCTTGGGCACATCCAAACTAAATTATCTCGATCCACGCATCACAGTTGCCTGGTAAGTAAACTCACTAACTATCTATAAGGTCGATTAGGAATTGCATGCTAATACGTCTCTCTCTCTCTTTTATCGTTCAGGTGTAAAAAGTATGGCGTGCCGATTGAGAAAATCTTTAATAAAACGCATAGAACCAAATTTCTCTGGGCCATACACATGGCGGACGAGAATTATCGTTTTTAAACAATTGTTTTTAACACAAGCAAACAAGAACTACACGAAACCCACAAACTCATACACAGAACGGAACAGGAAAGCAGCTATGAGAGCGAAGACCAACCAAAATTCATACACTTATACCCTCTCATGTACCCAAGCACATAATAGAAAAAGTCACCGCAACATGGAACACATCTCCGGATTGGCAAAACTCCTAATCATCGGCTTATGCAAAAGAATGCATATATAGAGAGACATGGAGGAATCGGACAGAATGATACACATACACGGATATATATAAATGTATTTGATGTGGATTATTTGGGTAGCTTTTGTTTTGGTTGCACATACACAAACACTTACACACAGAGTATATGTTTATATGCATTGTACATACATAAATGTATATGTATGTATATATGTATATATATCATTTTTATTGCAATGCTTGTAGAGGAGTGTTGTGCACTGCGCTGAAGTTTAACTTGCCAGCAATGTAGTCACCAGCGTTCTCCCACTGTACTCAACAACAACAACAATACAAAGAGAGAGAGAGAGAGATACAAACACACACACACCCACCCACACAAATTAATAAGTGAAAAATGTTAATAAATAAATAACTAAATAAGCAATCACACACCGTCATCATATATATATATGTCTATATATGCACGTACACACACATGCTTACTTCTGCATGAAATGTTCGTGTGGTTGTGTGTTTGCGTGTATGAGAATGTATGTGTTAGCGCCGCCGGAGAACATAATTTTGTACGTCTTACAAAAATCTATTATTTTTATAGGTTATTATTAAAATTATTATTATTTTTTTTACCATATAAAATTATACTACATATATATAAATCTATTTTTTTTTTTGTAAAATTTATCGTGTATGAAAGAGAATACATTTTATGTTTATACTTATAGTTGATCTTCGTTTAGCAAAAAGTTTATACCTACAATTTATAATAAATTAAAAAAAAAAAAAAGAAACAAAAAAACATACATATTATTAAGTGCTAAGTGAAATATGAAAAAACCTTGTAGCCCACTTTTAGCATAGCATAATTTATTCGATTAGAACAGCGAAGAAGCGCAATTGGCGATACACAGACACACACACACACACACATACACAGACACCTTAAGAGAAAGAGAAAAGTTTAATACTATGTAATAATTACGTTGTAATTGTGCACAACAAAATGGCCACATGCAGATATTGAAAATATACCTTATATACAATTATATTATTTTTACAAGTTCTTTTAGTTTAAGATGGCCGCGTGTTTTCACTATTTTTATGCTAATTATCCAAAAGTAATTTGCTTTTGTACAAAAACTGCAACCAGAACAGCAATGACTTATTAGAAAAGAAAGCCTTATTTTTTATTATCACAAAATAAAACGACCAGCTGCAATCACATACATAGCCAGGTTTCAAATTTCGTTCTATACAATAAAAATAACAGATGTTCGACAAATGATAAACTACAATCAAAAACAGAGAGAACAACGCAAGAAAGCAAACAAAACAGAACAGAAGAACAGAAGAAAAAACAAACTGATTAAGAATGCAATAAAATTATAAATGAGAAATCCACATTATAAATAGGATTTAATATGAATATTGTACGTGCAATTAAGTGAGTTAAATAATAACGTTTGATCAATGACATGAATAAAAAAAAAAACAAAAGAAATTGTAAAGACAAGAAAAAAATCGAAACAAAAATCAACAAATTTAGAATCTTGATAATTGATTAACTAAATTCTTGGTAAACCAAAATTGATGTATGTATGTAGTTGTATTTGTATTTTAAGTATGCGAATTGTGGAACGCGTAGAGGAAGAGCTGTCAGATCTTGGGGGAGGGCGGGTCACATTGAAATACATGCATCTGTATGCAAGTATCAATATGTGCGAGAGTGTGCGTGAACATGAACTATTCATATTCATATGCAGACGAAAAACAGTCGAAGAGGAACGAACAGAAAATAAAATAGATGTACGTACACATGCATATGTATACACAAATATGTGCATGAATGTGTGCACATGTACTCATACTCTAAATAAAATATTAATTTTCTTATTTTAAAGAATGTGACGCTTTTAAAAGGTAGCAAATTGGACAAGTCCTGTACTGTCATCTGAGTGTGTGTGTGTGTGCACATGCACTCAGATCGACACACACAGATATATATATATTTATAAACACACACCCACACATAAACTTGGCATATTTCAATATAATGTAAGCAGAGAAAAAACAGAAATATATAATAATAAGTTTAATGTAATGGAACGATGCAAATATACCTACGACAACCACATATGTACACACATATTATATGTATAATAAATATATATATATGCGTACGTGCATACGTATGTATACATACATTTAAAATCTGAAACAAATTCTGACTTTTATTCTTTCAATTGGGCTGCATTGGCAACATTTTATACACATACATACATACGTAAGTGAAGAAAGCTAAATATGTATATTTGTCCCATTCCAACTTCCTGTTTGCTGGCTCTCTTAGTCGTTAGCGCTCTCAGCGAGCCTGCAATCTGAGAGCCATGATTCGATCGCACAGCGTCTTGCTCCCTCTTGCTCTCTCTCTACATGTGTATGTATGAATACACACACACTTCGGTCGCTTTAAGTGTAGACTGAAAGGACATGCAAAATACAAAACTTTCTCTTTTGCACGGAAACAGGCGTTGACGTCCTCACGCCTGAGCTGAAAACAAAAATTTTATCGAAAATTCCAAATAAAAATGGATAGCTACATTTTTAGGTATGTTATATATATATTTCATATTATATCATTATCATACATAATTTCCGTTTTTGTTTATTTTTATCCTTTTCAGTTTAAGCGACTAAGTTGACAGATTTTTTTAGTTGATTTTCTTCGAGTGACAAATTGATTCAATTAAAAAAAAAATTATTTATATAAAGATATAAAACGTGCGACAGCAAAAAAAGTATTATTAAATTATGTAATAATAAGAATAAATATGTAACAAAAAATGACAAGTGACATATGTATGCATATGTTTTTTTTTTTTATATATATATAATGTTACGTAGGTTAGCTTAAAAATCGGATATTGCAATTTTGCGGGTATCAAAGTATTTTTTTTTTGTTAGTTTTTTAAGTTTTTATTATATTATTGCGCTTAAAACTAAGTTTTGCATATAATAAAATTGCGTGAATGTGTGTGTGTGTATCTGTGTGTGTGTGTGTGTGTGTGTGTGTATCTGTGACTGCGTGTGTATCTGAGTCGGTGTGTATGTGTGTATGTGTGTATTGTTATTGTTCATATTTCAATATGTATAAATATATAAATAAATTTATAGGAATATGTGTTGGTTTTTAAGCAACTTTTTTTTTAAGCTTTTTAATTTAATTTTTTTTCTGTTAAGTTAAGCGGCCCTTTTTTGTTTTCAAAAAGCAGTACAAATCGAATAAATATTATATATATATATATATATATATATATATATATATTGTTGCATCTTTCATATATGTTCGTATATTTATTAAATTTTGTATATAATTTTTAGTTGTTTGCTGATATTGAAAAAACGGAAGGACTTGCGACAAAAATGGTTTTCACTTCCTGCTGTTTCCTCTACGCTAGATTTGTTTGTTGTTCTTGTAAAAACGTATAAAAAGCTAAATAGGTTTGTTTTAAAAAAATCTCTTTTATATTTAAGTATAAATACGCTCCTATCCTTAATATTTCGCTTTCAATACGCATGTAGGATATATTTTTGTGCGACTTTCTTTTATTTATTTATTGGTTTTTCATTACTTTATAGTTTTTTTTTTTTTTTTCATTTTTGTTGCGTTCGAAAATTCTTGGATTTATATTTGTTTTGGACTAAGTCGACACGTCGCTAAAATTCTAAAAATTGATACGCGTTGTTGTTTTGCCGTGTTGCCGTAAGATTATCAATATTGTTGCAATTGCCAAACACGTGCTGCATCTGCATCTGCTATCTAAAACTCCCATTGTGTAGCAGAGTCGGTGCCATCATCCAGCAACTTAAATGCTCCATTTTTGGTGGCGCCCAAAAATTTGCCCTGTTCCGATCTGAAACGAAGCGAATTGTCAACATTTAAGTCAATATATAACGGTTAAGATATATATGTATTTAAAAAGCAGTTAACAGTCGTTTAAATAAAAGTTCTTGTATGCAGAAGTAGTGCTCTTATGTTATTAGCAGCTGGCTGTTAACTAACAGCAATCACAGCTAACAGTGCGCATTGCACTGCACTTTACAGAGCCGCTAGATTCCAATTGGAATGTAGCCATAACAGTGGACTAGTCTGCAAACTGAATGTTAAATGTGACCGTTATTTATAAATCGAAACTGGTTTTTTGCTGCCAGAATAGGAATTTCTAAATGTTGTCGTTTATAAACTTTAATAGCTTACCTTATGCAAATTCGTGTTGGCTCACGCAATTCCAAAAAGAAACCGTCGGTGGGCGCATCAGCATCTACCGAAATGCTCTCGCCATCAATGCGCCAGTATTTGCCGCTGTGCGCCTTCAAATGAACCATGCCCTTCTGTGCACGCTCAACCAAAATGGTCTCATAGGTGGCCTTGTTGCACTCCAGCTTCAGATTGCCGGGAGTACGATATCCAACAAAACCCTGCTCGCACTTCAGCACCAAAATGGGCCTAAAGCCAGAGGATGAGATTATATGATGATAGTTCGATTGTTGGGATTTTGTGTCAAGAGTTAATGATGCGCTTACCGATTGATCAAATAGAAATAGAATTTGGTAATCTCCTCAATGGACTCGGAGGTGGCAAACAAATGGCCCGATCGTTTGGTGGCCAAGAACTTGCCATTGTTGGCGCGGAACGAAAGCGAGCCATCGCCATGCCAGATGAGCTCGAAGAGGGCATCGGCACAGCGACGATTACCAGTGGCCTGGATGCCGCCGCCAGCCGACAGGCACCAATAGCGATCCTGAGTGGTGCGCAATGCCCAACGATGCGCTGACCAATCATATTCCAGCTGGAAGGTTTCATTGTCGCCAACCTCGTCCTGATTGGCGGTTACATCGACGCCCTGCTTGACGCTCACATAGCGCAAATTGAGCCCAGCAATGAACGAGGCCTGGGGCAAGGAGTCCTCCAGCGAGAACAGCTCATCTCGGGTGACCGTTGAGGAGCGAGATTTCAATACAGCCTTCGAGCCAATTGGCGATAGATACTGTCCCTGGCGATCGCGCAGAGCTAAATGCCCGCCATGATATTCAGCACTGAACAGACAATCCTCATTGCAAACCACCTGGAGCTTGCCATTAGCATTAAGATATCTAAAGGGAAGGTCACAAATTAGAGATTTCACTTCTAGATATTCCGCTGGAATATCTCACTTATTATTGCACGTGTGCAGGGCATATCTGCCGCCTTCCTCGGCACGAAACTCGAGTGTAAAGAGCGTATCCTCGCCCCACGGTATATTGGCATCCACATGTATCTCGTCCTGCGATTCCGATAGATGCGCGAATCGTTTGCGTCCGATCGAACGCAAATTCACTTGAGGCCTAGCCGCCAAGTGAACCGTCCAAAACTCGCTGGCGCCGGGCGTCTTGGCCGTGCAGACGAGTTTGTCGGGTGTGCCGCCCAAGAAATAGCCACGCGACTCATTCTTCAATGCCCAACGACCGCTGCCATCCTCGCTGATGCTGATCTGAAAGCGACTGCCCGCATCGCGCTCCTCGCTCTCGCACAGCACATTGCCAAACTGATCGACCGATAGATATTTGTTCAGATGAGATCGTAAGTAGATAATACCTATGAAAGAAAATACAAAAATAAAAGAAAATACAAATTAATTATACCTAAAATTAATTGTTAAATTATTTATAATATATATTTCTCTATTTTATTAGATTATTTTAAATAAAATATATATTAATATTTTTAAAATCTTTAATTACTTGCATATACATATAATATATTTAACTAATATTTACTTCAATTAATTTTTTTTATACTGAGGTTGCCATAGTGCATATACCCGCTGCTTTACAGAAAGCTACTGCTAATTAATGCTACGCTCTCACCTTACGCTTTGCTCTCGCTCTCTCCTTCTCATTCACTCTTGCATGACTAGTGTGTGCTATTTGCAATTGCTGTACGCGTAACGGGAATACCAGCAACAACAGTCAGCTGTCAATGGCAAATTAGCGATGGCACCTCGCACACACACACACACAGAGTAAATGGGTAGCAGCAGGCGAGGATGCTTAATTAGTTATCGATAGGCGGCTTAGACACAAAGCGCTCGCTGCTTTTAATACTAATTAAAGCGGACGCGCAAGCAAGGGTATATGAGTTTATATATGTATATGAAACTGCTTGTTAGGCTTTATTTAAGTTTTTTATATTTTTTTTTATATATTTTTAATGCACTTTTACTTCAAATTTAAAATATTTCTTAACCTTTTTAATAATTATATTATATCAGTCACAAATTTAAATTACAAATGATATTTATATAGTTTCTTTTTTGGTTCATATCCTTTATCTATCGATAAATATTTATATGGTTGCCTAATTTTTGTAGCATATGTGAGGGCTGAATACATACATAATTTTTGGCATTAATTATGCTAGTTTGCATTAATGCCCCTATGACATTACAGGGTATCTGTCAATTAATCTGACTTGAATTTGATTGAATTTCTTTTTTTGTAATTTTCGATATTTTGTTGTGGTTCATATTATTAAGTAATTTAGCTTAAAAAATTATCGTTTCGCTTTTGAGCGTCGATTTCAATTTGGCTGAACTATTTTAATGGCCGTTACGAATGCCAGAGCTCGGTTTTCGACGGAATATTTTATATTAATTGCCGATGCAACAACAACAACAACAACATTAAGAGCAAACGAGTTGCTTTAATTATAATTGCCAAGCGAGGCAATGGAGCAGAGACTTAAGCGACCACAGACCAGAGACCAGCTTAGCCAGACCTGGCCTAGCCTGGCCTGGCCTGGCTTGGCTTGGCTTGGCCTGACCAAAGCCAATTGCAGTGCCGTTGCAAATGCAGCGCTGTGGCATGCAACATGTGGCGTCTCTTGATAAATGATGCCAAATTCGTAAAACGCTTTGTTTTACCAGCAAATCTATTTGCCCAGCTGCAAATTGTAGCGATGATTTATGTTGTATATAAGCATATATGTATATACATACATACATATATATCGGAGCTATATGTATATATATTAATATAAATATAGACTTAAGCCGCATCTGATTATTTCATTTCTTTTCTCTGTCCCTCTCTTTATCTCTTTTTATGAGCCAGCTAAAATGATTTATTGCCAGCAATCAAATGCAGCCAATGCCCTTTAACATTAGCATTATCATTATCATTAAATTTTATCATTCGTCATTATCAAAACTTCATTTCCCTATTCATTTCATTTTCATTTCCATTTGCATATTTTCTGTTTGTTTAGATTAATTGAGACCGCTTATCAGTGGAGTTTTATTGATAAGCGCACCAGTCCCAGCACAGTGAAACCACACTGTGACGAACAATGATGAAATCGCGACCACACACACCAATTACTGTTATATTTATGAGTTATTCTTTTTTTATGTTGAGATAATCATATATAGAAATATATTGTGAACAAGCACAGTCTGGAATAAGAGCTCGTTGAAGTGATTAACTAGGGCAGATAGCCGTATTAATTTATTTTAATTTAATTTTAATTTTAAGTTAGTCGAAACTTTGCTCTTCTATTTGATATCAAGCAATATACAGTGATTGTCATCGGTATAGCGCATTAATGTGGAATACCTGCTATATTGTTTTATACTATTATCCACCTTCGATTCCTTCGAAATCCCTATCTAGCGAAAATACTTTTCTCTGTGTGGATCGCCTATTTGACGTACCGTATGTAGTTTGGTATACATTTTATCTACGCTCATCTACTTTCCCTATTTCCCTATAGCTTCGATTCGTCTAATAACTTAACTTGAATATTATATCACATCTATAGAACATCGTACCAATCGACCATTCATATACGTATAGTTTCCATTTCATATGCTTAAGCTATATTTATCTAGAAATATTGGTCATCTACTCACTTTCACCGGTGTTCGATGGCTCCAGGGTCCAGAGCTGCTTCTTCTTGAGGCTGGCCCCGTTGGCATTCAGCTTGAAGCCAAATGTCTCGGCAGTCATGTACTTGTGCTGTCCATTGATCAGACCGATGGTCCACCAGCCCTTCTGTTGGTTCTGTGAGATGATGTCCCCATTGCTGTGGCCCAGCTCACAGCTCTGGCCGTTCATGGTGCTTATGGGAGCAATGATGGCGGCTGTTTCACAAACTAGTTGGAATCCGAACAAATGTAAGTAATCGCTGTTGGAATTCGCTGCTGCTCTCGCTGCTGTTCGTTTGCTATTGGGTATAACGGACTGCGCCAAGTGAAGCTCTTTTCTTCGTAGTCTGCTTTTTGTTTATCTGCTTGTGTAGTATATAAATGTGTGGAAAAACAATTTATGTATGCACATATATATTTATAGAAATAAGTATGTGTGTATTTTAGTGAAAAATTGATTGATATAACTTTGTATATATATGTGAATATGTCAAAATTTGTGTGTATCGTATGTATAGGTACATGTCAAAGTAAATTCAAAATTAACCAGAGTTGACATACATCTATATATATGTCAGTTTGTCTGCATGTAAAGGTGCATTAAACTAAGTGATTCATTCAATCCTCGACTCATTAGCTCACGTGCCAAAGCTCGCAGCAGACGGGAAGTTCATTTAAAGCATAAAATCGAAGTATCGATAACTTAGTTTGCAACTCTGATGATGCATGTGCATATATACATATATATATATATATGACTACATTCGAATGTGTGTGTGCGTGTATGTATATGGGCAGCCTGCTGGGCAAATTTATGTGCATGTCAGCGCAGCAAACAGATCGCCTGCCTGCGCCAGACAGTTCGCCAGCCATGTGTACAGAGCATGCTGAACATTCAACAACATTCAACAGGCGAGTTGCAACTGGCGACAACTGCAGGAGACAGACGCGTCCATTGATATTGGTCTGACATTCATTTCAATGTCGCCAAGCTGAACAGGAAACGTAGATAAGGCAATGTATTTTTCTTTCATACCCAGCACGGCTATAAAACGGGATTATTGCAGCAGCTGTGTAGAGTCGATGACAAGGCGAATATTTCGATCTTTCAGCATTCCTGCTTATAGGGTATTTTTGTAGTCGTTCAATTGCAGTTTATTTGCTGCTTTGCATGGACAACACATGTCGCATCATTAACATGCACGCAGTGCAATAGCTAAATTCAAATTTCAATCTAAATTCAAATTCAACCGCCGGCAAATCAGCTGTCAAAGTGTCAAATGCTAGCGATGGCTTGAACATTAGAGAGCGCGACGACGGCGCTGGCGGCGTCTTTAATTACCTATCGATACGCGGCTTGCAAGTGTAATCGAAGCATCGGCTGAGTAATACGATAATTTATTGCCAGATCTGTCTAAGCTGGGCGTTAAGCATTTGTGAAGTGGCTCTACTTAACAGTTACACATGTAAGCCAATTAGCCGACTTTTATACATATGTAGGTGTGTCCGTGAGCGTGGGAGTGCGTGTGATTGCGTATGCGCGTGTGTGTGAGTGGATCATAAGTATTTGGGCAGCTCATTAGCGTGACGCGTGCCAGCTAATCAGAGTCGGCGAATCATGCGGCCAGGAGTATGACTCAACCGCATAAAAGCCACAAGACGCACAGGAACAGCAAGGCAGGCTAAAGATAACAAACAGTGCTGCAGTACAGAGTGTACGAATAGGAGATACCCTATGACAGAAAAAAAATCGAAAGGAGAGATCCAAGAGGGAGATCCCATTGATCTCTTCTCTAATACTTGATTAATAAATAGCATAACTATTCCACATACATATGTAATATTAATTATATGTGCATATATGTACATCTATATATCATATGTGATCATCTGTTCTTCGCCAGATATGTAAAACTAGATTAATTGGGCACTAATAACAAATAACTGTAATGCATAAATTTCTAATTCTTCTCTTCTGCTGCTTCTGATCTAAAAAGTTATGTTAATTTTTTAAAGGCTGTTATTCGATAGATTTTCACGCCATTGTATCATTCGATATCGTTCGTATCATGCGCCATCAATGGATAATTTATGGTTTTTTACAGATTCATATATATATTTAATATAATATTCACATAGTATGGCTTTGATCGACTTGTTACACAAATCTCTTCGATTGTAATATGCCCTTTCTGATCGCATGCATAGGGTATTCAGAAATATATAGCGCATATGTGGGGGCGGCCGGCCAGCCAGTCAGCCAGCTGCAGGAATAGCACTCAAAAGTGCTGTTGATGGACAGACGGCAACGACTTGGTAGGTGTGCAGCTGAAATGTGCTTCACTTAGTTTCGTTTTTGTTACTTTTTAATGTTTTGCATGCATACAAATACACAAGCACATATACATATACATATACATATATTCTCAAAAAGGGAAACGAGCCAAGCCTGAACTGATGGACGATTGTGGCTGGCAGCGGCACGTAGATACATAAACAACAAGCGAACTGCGTGATGGACGTGCAAAGGAGACAACGACGGCGCCCATGGTGATGGCTCCTTCATATGCTTCCATTGCTGTTGTTGTTGTCATTTCTAGGCGTTGGCTTATGGCGCTGACCATTTGGGAGAGATTTTCATTTTGACGTTGGGGCGTTGGCTTTTTGCAACTAAATGAAATAAACTAAAGGCAAATTTCAACCAGAGGCAAATCAGATGGCAGATTAACATCAAATAAAACGCAAAATAGAAGTGAAAACTCTGCGCGCACACACACACAAATCCTCTTCTCCTCCCTGTGGCACACCTAATGGGTTTTTGCGCTAATCTGGCATCGCCAAAACTATTAAAGTTCACAGCGTGTGTTTGTGTGTGTGTGTGTGTGTGTGTCTGTATTACTCTTATTCAATATAGCTATCTCGCTCGAGCGAAAAGTCAATGCTCGCTGGTTTCTTGTAGTCAGCTTTAACAGCAAGCAGCAGCAGCAGCAGTGAAAGAGGCAGAGGCAGAGGTAGAGGCAGCGCCAGCAGCAGCAGCAGCAGCAATATGTATTTCCCTTTTCCATGTTAAGTGAAATTCAATAAGCGCAGTTCTTGCAATCGCTTTGCACATATTTGCCGCTTTAAATGCAATTGCAATTCGTTGGAAAATTAATTGCAGCGTTTTAAAAACCAATGGCAACACACAAATATATATCTATATATACATGTCTAGGTGTAGGTATATGCACATACACACATACCCATACATATATGCATATGTGAAAAGCCAAGTAAATCATAATTAATTATGCATGCCGATTTATTTTCGAAGCCTACAGCTGGCTGCGATGCGATGCGATATACAATATATACATATATACAATATATACATATGTATATATAGATGTACATTGGCATGGAAAAAAAGAACGAATGCAAGCAAACACAAGAAAGAAAGAAAGGCAGCAGCAGCAGCAGCAGCCGCCGCAGCGCATCAGCAGCGGCAAACAGTTAAACACCGTTGCATTTAGTTAGCTAAAGAAGAGCTGGCAGCGCCAATTACTGCAAATGGTGTGGCAACAATGGCCAAGCGGAACAGCGTCATAACTAGACAGCAGCAGCAGCAATCACTGAAGAACAAGAACAAGAACACGAACGGGAGCAGTAAAAAGCTCACAGCTGCAACGGCTCCGCTGGCTAAGTAGCTCAAAAGTGAGCGACTGGCTCATTTACACACACACGCACACACATACATATGTACGTACCGCCACAGAGACAGAGACAGGCTCTAATACACTCAAACTCAATCAAATTGAGTGGCATGAGGCCAATTTACCGCTGTTTCTTCTTATTTAATATTTACTGCTTCTGCTGCTGCGCTGCTAGCAAATCAATTAAATTACACTATTGACTCTTGTCTCTTGTTGTATTTGTATTTGCCTAGTTTGTGTCTCTCTGAGTGTGTTCGTCATGTGGGCATTATTAAACGCAATCTAATTAAATGAAATTGTACACGCACACACAAATTGATTGTAGATATGCACATCACACACACACATACATATACATATACACATACCTTTGCTTTTAGCAAATTAAGAAAATGTAAAATATGATGAAATTTTATCGCATCGCGCACCTTTCACCAGTCAACATTTTGCGTGTGTCGCGCTATTTGTGGCCCTGCCCCGTTCTCTTTCTCTCTCTCACACACACACACACACACTCTCTCTCTGTCTATCGCTCATCTCTTTGCGTGTGTATCTTGTTAATGATAACGGTAAAATGATAAACGCACAGCAAATTCAAACAATACGAGCTCATCAGCCAACGGAGTGAAACAGAAATGCAGATAAATACAAGCACACACACATACACACACGTGCATAGACTGCAGCTGTTGCTTTGAGCTTTGCGCTTTGCGCAATTATGTATGCAATAACAAAACAGCGCATTTAGGAGACAGTAAGAGCAAAGAGTGGGGGGAGAGAGGACAAGGCTGCTGGCCTGGCGTTGCCACTGTGCCATTAGAATAGCCAACGGACACTGCTCGACTCTAATCTGCATACACCGAAAACAATTTAAACTAAATCGGCGTCAGCATGTGGAGTAATTTCTTATAATACGCTGGCCATCAACAACAACAGCGCACAAATATTTATGTCTGCTGCAAGCATACGGTATATTTTTACTGTACAAGCAGCAGACGCCGCGCCGAGGAAGTCGCGCAGCAGAAAACACAACAACAAAAGAATTGCTCCAAATCTCGGCTTCAGACGTTCTAAATATACGCACACACACACACACACACACACACACACACTGGGAGACGCAGTAAAAGATAGTGTAAGAGCGAGAGAGAGAGAACGGTTACACTTAGTGATGCACAGATACAGACATCAGCACGGCCGGCAGACATTAATATTAGTGGCCCACGTCTTCGTTTTCAAGACATGCCACCGACTTCCAAGTGGCTGCTTCTGCTGCTCGAGACGCACGCGCTCGTGCAACCGAGCGTTGCATTTGCATTGTATATGTATGTATATGCACACATAGTGTATACACATGCATATGTATATCTGCAGGTGCGGTATGCGATGAAAGAGGACAGGCAATGAATGACGTTGCCACATTGCACACTGCTTCCAAATTATAAAGAAAATGGCCAACATAATTGAAAAGTTAACACAAATATTTCGCTTCTTTTTGTATTATTTATATTTATGTATAAATTTTTCGCTCAGTGCACAATCCATATAACGCCATTTTACATTTTATTACCGTAGCTTTACAAGTGCTCAAGGGCATAAACACACACACACACACACACACACACACACACACACACACACACACACACATACATAAATGCATACATACGTGCCTAGATAAATATTGGATATCGCGCTTATTGTAAATGACTGCCCTGGCACCAGTGTGCCAGGTGTGGTTTCTCTACCTCCCGCCCCCTTGTCTCCTTCCCACCCTTCAGCTGTCCCTCCCTCTCCCGCACTCTGCTATCCCTCTCACAGGCTAACTCTTCGACTTTAGTGTCTATCGTGACTTTTATGGCTGTCAAGAATGCAAAAACGATGCCCGCGAATTATAAGAGCAGTCGTAAAATGCAAAACTTTTTCGATGCAGGCGCAACATCTGCTGGCGGCTGTTGAGGCAGCCGCTGACGCTGCTGCCGTTGCTGCTGCTGCTGCTGTTGCTGCTGTTGCTGTTGCTGTTGTTGCTGTTCTCGTGGGCGATTAATACTAAGTTACTGTTGCTTTAGTTGTAGCTATTGTTGTTGTCGTGGTTGATTATGCTTTTTATTTTTGAAATATTTTGCGGTTTTTGTGGCAGCGAAATGAAGCCTTAAAAAGCTAGTGCAAAATGCAAAAAAAAAAAAAAAAAAAAAATTTGTTTAAATTGTTAATTGTTAAAAACAGACTCAATTAACGGCAAACGGTACAATTATTCGGCACAAGCACCTTTCCAATTATTTTGTTTTATAATTACAAACGTACAATTATGTTCAAATGCACAGCAACAACTCTTCCAACATGTTTTCTGCTTTTTGGACTTAGTTTTGTTTTTGTTTTTTCTTCATTTTTTCTTTTAGAAAGCGCCTAAAACAAGTGCAGTAATCAATTATTACGCGACGAATCAACAAATTGATTGTCTTGCGAGAGTTGAAAAGATGAGCTGAAAAAAGTAAAAGTTTCAATGGAAACGTCAAAGTTGTCGAACACCAGTTTCGCAGCGCCTGCAAGTGCGAGCGAGCAGGCACGATTATTGCCAAAAACCGTTAGAACCGCGTTCGCGCTGCTTTTGTAATGTAAATTGTGGAATTGAGTTTACATTTTCGAACTTTACAATTTAGAGGTGCGTGAGAGATAGCAAACGGGCGAACCGTTTGAACCGGTGACTGCCAGTGCTGCCCCACTTGACAAAACTTTTGCGGCTAAGCTGAAGTAAAAAATTAAAAAATGAAAAAAAGACATTTAGCTGATTATTTCTAATTGGTAATTAAAAAAAAAAAAAAAAACTCCCCGTTTCAAATTGAAATTTAAACAGTGTCTATTTAATATATATATATAATAATTATATAATTCAATATATATATTTATAATAATTGATATATATATGTATATATTTACCTACATTTTTGTAATATACATAAGTATATAGCTACCCAAAATTGACCTTAGCCACATTTCTAGCTAAATAGCTTGCTTGAACAACTTTCAAATATGCCGCTAAAAGCTATAAATAGCTATATTTTAAAGCCTTTTATTTTTGGTATCTGCATTTACAGTTGCGCGCTTCTGCATGCGCTCGAACCTGCGTTTGGAACAATCAAAAAATCACAAAATCAATAAGCCCCACAACACAACACAAAATGAAATGAAATGATTTCAAATAGAGAAATCAATGAAAGCCACCAAAACGGTGGACAAACGGTTTCGGGTTTTTATTTTTGCGGTCTGCTGCTGCTGCTGCTGCTGCTGCTGCCGCTGCTACTGCTACAGCTGTTGTTGCTGTAGCATCTTGAGCTTGAGTTTGACTTTGGCTTGGATTGAATTGAATTGGATTGGATTGGATTGGTTTGGTTCAGTTTGGTTGATTGAACGCACATAAATAACTATTGGCCTGTCTATGATATATAGAAATGTAATCTGTGTCCACTCACTAACATATATATATACACACAAACACACACACACACACACACACACACACACACACACACACACACATTCACATTTACATGTATCTGTAGCAAAACAGTTAACTGTTGTTGTGCAGCACTGAAATTACCGCTGCTCTTGGCCAGCAGCTCAAATGATTTATGCAGCAATTACATGCACACACACACAGACACACACACACGCACACACACTTATGCATATGGGCGACTCGTGCTGCCCACGGAGCGCGGGAAAGCGAATGCCAATGGCGATGGCTGCCACAGCGAGCGAATTAATAATTTGTTCGCATTTTCAATAGGCGCAGAAAAATGAATATAATAAACAATGAGCATAAATATTTTGCACAACCGCAAATTACATAGCAGACAGCTCAGTGTGATGAGCGGCAGTTTAAGATGAAAAGCGCGAGAGAGGGAGGCAGAGAGCGGGCACAGGGGGAGGCGAAAGGCAGCTCTTATAAAATCAAAACATGATACTTACAACGAATGGCAGCACCAGGCGCAGACAAGTATCGATATTTCGATACGCCGTGCAAATTGAAAATAACCAAAAGCCAAAAACAACCAGCTCAACCAGTTGCCAACTTTTTCGCTATTAAAATGCAAACGCCAACTTGAACTTGCACTTGCTCGAATATATGTGCGAGTGCATGTGCGAGTGTGTGTGTGTGTGTGAGTGCCTAGCGGCATTGCAATAAACGTATTTACAGCGACACCTCCTTCAACTGACGATCACGACGACTCGAAAGGCCACGGGCCATGGTGCACTTAAAGGCGGGCGCATAAATCAAAGCCACCACGATCAAAAGCTGCCTGCTATGACAACAAGGAGGCGAAGGCGGGGGCGTAGCAGGCAAACGAAATGAAATGAAATGAAATGTTTTTGGCTTTTATCGGCAACGCTGCAACGGAAATGTTGATACTTGTGGCAACGTTGCGATTACAGTGCATTGAACTGTGCCCAGAGTTCACCAGCAGCAGAGACTGCATATAGCATATCAATTATTGTTATTGTAAGCGAAAGGAAAAGGAAGAAAAGACTGCGACAGCGACGGCGACAGCAACGGCGACGGCGACGGCGACACCGCGTCGCCCATTCCAAAAATATCGCATATGCATAAAAGAAACGAAACAAAAAGGCGCCTGATATGCTGCTGCTGCTGTTGCTGCTGCAAGTGTTGCATTGATAAAGACACAGCCATTGATATATGAGCATATAAGTACTTATATACATACACACATACATATTACTTCTGTATATGCACATACTTATGTACGTGCGTTTTCGTGAATTTGCATTTGTATTGCCGCCTCAACGTCAAATGAATCACAAGCAGTTAAAGCCAATTGTGGCGCTCGGTTGAAAGCGAAAACGTCAAAAAAAGGAGTTGCAAGAATGAAAAAAAAAAAAAAAAAAACAGCAGCAGCCAAAGCAACAAAAACAACAGCCAGACGTGACTCAGCCAGCAGAACAAAGAGTGTTTGAGAGAGTGGAGAGAAGAAAGAGAGGCAAGAGAAAGGGTGTGGAGAGTGTCAAGCATTGCTGAAAAAACAGTCAAAAAAAAAAAAAAAAAAAAAAAAAAGAGCAAAAGAAACGAGCATAAAGAAAAGTAAAAGCAAATACAAATATAGAATAAGCTGTAGCATATTTTCAATGCCCTAGCAGAAATAATTACATACATATGTATATATGTATATATATACATGCATAAATATAAAGAATCAACAACACATAAATAGCATATTTAGCAGCCATATTTAAGTTATTTGCAGAACAATGTAACTCGCTAAATCGAAAAACAAATGCAATTAAGCAATAAACAGCATTCCAGATGCACACACCCTAATCCAAAAATCATGCTGCCTGCGGGTTGTAGGGTGTGCAGCGGCTCCTGCTGGTGCGGCGCAGGCTGAAATGTGTGCGTAAAGTGCGTCGTCTGTGTTTGGGGTTTGCTTTTGCGTATTTCAAGGACAGCAGCTGCTCTTGCCGGGCTGTCGCCAGCTGCACTTGATGGCCAAACAGAGAGAGGGAGATAGAGCACGCACACATACACCCATATGCATACGTGCACAGTTACAAAAACATACATATGTATGTATTGCATACAGTCTGAACGGCTTGGGCGAGAAACAATTGCTTCGATAGGCAATCTAAATAGTTATTTTGAATTCTTTTTCGTTCATTGCACATCAAAGCAATTATAATTATTTTCATTATCTATTTTGGGACATTTTTAATTACAATTAAAGTTTTCGTTCAATTCCAATTGGAGTTCTCAATCAATGGAAGATCTGATGATTCATTTCTTCTAGAGTTTACTGTATTCAACTATATTGTATATAGATACATTATTAGAGCCTTAGTTGAATTCTAATTGATGGCTTGGTGCACCAGTGGCTGTAGCTTGCAATGGAGGAACTGATGATTCATTTATTGTAGAGTTCACTGTATGTCTGTACATTATTGTCTTGAGCGAACTGTCTCGCGACAAAGGGGCTTCCAGCAATGCGTTCAGCAGGAGTGAAGTACGATGAGTGCGTGTATGTGTGTCTGCATGTGTGTGTGTGTGTGTGTATATATACCTGATTTCCGGCGCTCGACGGAAGCATTCGATTGCCGGGCTGGTTGATACGCAAATGGTTGACAATGCAAACCAAGTCTCAGAAGTAGCCGTTGCCATTAGCCACAATATACATATATATGTATGTTTGTATATATATACATACATATGTACATAGGTATCAAATATAAACGTGACTCAGTGCAAGGCGTGGCAGGTGAGGGCTAGAGAGAGCAAGAGAGAGCGGTGGATGGGCACTGGCAGTTATAGTCTGTGCTGCTGCTGGCTGGAATACAAATTGCTAATTGCGCTGCTGCTGCGGCTGCTGCTACCGCCGCCGGCTCAATGCAGATCCTGATGGAGAATTATTGATTTGCCAACAGAACAGTTCGAGGGGGTTGGCACGTGCAAAATGAAGCTGAAACGAAAACGCAGCAGCGGCAGCAACGGCACCAGCAGCAACGATAGCCAGGCAGCACACGCCCCAGCAGCGCATCAGGCTGCTGAAATGGAAACAACAGATACACACACACAAACACAGGAATTTTCGTGTTTATTTAATTCCTTTGTAACCCGCAAGCACAGAACAAAGGAAAATGCAGAGATGTGGGGTTATATTATATATATATAGAAATATATATATATATATATTTATGTATTTTTTTATATATGTATATATTTAAAAATGCCAACTACGCATCACTACAACTTTGAGTTTAGCTAAATCAGAGCAATAAACGGTTAATAAAGTGCGAATAGCGACCAACTGAAAGCGGCAGCCACAAGATCAGCAACAAATTGATTGACAGAAACAGTTACGAATTGATATGTATAGATACATATGTATGTATGTATGTAAGTCTTATATGAAGGCAAAGAGGGTGCGTGATATGTCTGCGAGCTTTTGACTGCCGGTGTATCTGTTTGATTGAGAGCAAACAAGTCAAGGCAAGGCAGAAGAAGTTTACGGGTAATCATCATTCATCTGGCAACATTGTGCGTGGCCACAGAGAGTCTACACTTCCAAATTGAGAGACAGACAGAGAGAGAGAGCAACAGAGCGAATAAGAGAGCGGGTAGAGAGAGAGCAAGCTTAATAGAGGCGACTGCCACTGTGAATGCCAATGTCAAGGCAATTAGCCAAAAGCCGGTTGGAAAAATCAACAACGAGGCGCAGCAAAAACAATGCCAACAGAAAAGAGGCATCGCAGCAGCAGCGGCAGCAGCAGAGGAGGACGCTAAAGAGGAGGAGGAGGAAAATCGTAAAACAAGGCAAGCGAAAAATAAAAAGCTATGAAATGAAGCTAAAGTTTACAGAGCTGCTGCCAGAGCGACTGTGACGTCGCTTGCCATAGATTTTATGACTTGCAAGAGGTGCGCGATGCCGTGCTTAATGGGGAGGGCGACAAGTGAAGTGAAGTGAGGTGGGGTGTAGTGAGGTGGGGTGTGGTGAGGTGGGGTGTGGTGAGGCGCGGTGGGGGGATGCCAACAAAGTGAAGATGTTTGCTGAAACCTGGAACTGGAGCACGTTAACTGAGAGAGAGAGAGAGAGAGAACGATAAAAAGAAGTGCGTGTGTTCAGTTTAATTATAAGTATGTATGTATGTATGTATGTGTGTGCGTGTGAGTTGAAAAAAAAAAATGAAGCAGGCCCGAATGCATTTGAAGCCATGTTTGGACAAGGCACGTTGAAAGGAATTCACTTACTTTCTTTGTTGCTCGTTGGGCGTCGCTGTGTTGTTGTTGTTCTTGTTTCAGCTGCAGTTGACAGTGCTTTAATTACCGTTTTAAATGGCAATTTTGCTTATTATCCTTTGCCCGCGCTCTCTTTCTCTGTTTGTTTCTTTTTGTCTGTCTCTTCACACCGATGGGTTGCTTTGGTTAGCTTTAGTTTTAGTCGCCGTTGCTTTTCGTCGTTTTCTATTTGCGCTCCTCTGCTTTTGCCGGTGTTTCTACTACACGCCTTCGCCTGCCTCTGTGTGAGTGCGTTTGCCTGTGTGTGTGAATCGTCTCGTTTCTGTTTGTGTGAATGTGTATATGTGTATATGTGTATATGTTTAGATGGGTATGTGTGTGGGTGTAAGTCTGTTGCACCCTTCACTTCCAATTCGAATTCCGGTAGATAAACGAACAAAGTAACTTTGGTCTTAGTTCAAATTCACACTCACAATAAAAAATCAGAAAAAAAATATTTACGTAAACAAATCACAGGCAAACAATTATCGAAATGTATTTCTTTCGTTTTAATTGGTTTGTTTATTGCTTAAGCTCAGGTATATTTTCGCGTAAAATGCCGCTTGATGCTTTTGTTTCGCTGGCGCCTATTCACGTTCGTATGCGTGTGTGTGTATGTTTGGTATGGCAAAAGGATTTTTCACGATTTCAAATTTGCTGATAGACGCATGCGCGCACAATAGGACCACAATATTCGGATGAAGAACACAACCGCTCACGACCTGCTCTCGAATTGGAATGGAAACCCGTTGCAGAGCCATATACAATTTAAATCCAACATGTCTGTTAGTGCGCTGTTAGCTCATCGATGCTGTTAACGCTATTGTGAGCGGCAATAACATAAGTTGCTGCCACAGAAAAGTACCAAATGAGTACTAAATGTAAAGATTATCAATTTGAGCTAGAATAAAATTAATTTGATTATACGAACCACTAACCAAACTCAAGTGATACTGTTTGTATGGCATTTGTTATTCTCGAATAATGTTAAGTATGACATACTGTTAGTGAACACTGTTGCTGCCAATCAAGTCTTGCCAACTCAGCGAAAGTGCTGTTAGAGGACGGTTGGGTTCGAAAAAAAAATGTAACGGTAAATGGGCAAAGGAAATGCGCATAGCTTGAACTTGACGAATTACCGCTAAATCAGCAGCCGCCACGCAATTTGATTTACAGCTATCCATGCATCCATCCATATTCACCCAAAGCAATGCTAATGCCAGTCAGCCAGCCAGCCAACTAACTAAATAACTAACTGCCCAACTGCAACCGACTGGGCTGCATGCTTGGAGTGGCAAGGCTGGTGTGCCGACTGTCGCCATGCTCTGTTAATTTTTTTAAAATGCGCGCATGCATCTTTAATCTGGCTGCATTCGCCCATCTTAAGTGCTTTGCGCATTGCATTTATTTTTCGTGTGTTAAAACAAAAGAGGAACAAAATAAAATGAGAAGAGAATTGGTCTGCTAGTCAGCTGCCGATTTCACCGTCACTGCAAAGGCAAGAGCAAACTTATCAAATCCTTAAACACACAATCCATTAATATTAATAATGATTGTACCATACTTAAGATCTACGAACATACAAACATAAGTATGTATGTATGTAACTACTAATCAGTTGCATATTTCTCCTTAACTAGCATTTTTAGTTTTAAAAGTATATATGTACATACATACACACGTATGCATGTATGTATATGCAATATATGTGTATATATTTGTGCATTGCATGCCTCGTGATTTTCTGCAATTTTAAACAAGTCAATTATGAACCGCAAATTATGTTTGGCACGCCAAATATAAGTACAAAAGAAAAAAAAGCAATAATGCTAAAATCGAAATGAGGCAAATTAATGATTTCAAAGAAATTGCCGGGGAACAGCTGTTCGTCAACTGTTATTGGATCGCAACGTTAGCGTAACAGTGCTGTCAAATGGCAGGCGATTTGTCACACTAGTTGGCAGCCCTGGCCCAGTTCACAGAGGCCGAGAAAAAACAGCTGACGTCTCAGCAGGCAGTCAAGTTGACAGCTTGGTCGCTGAGCCAGAGCCTAAAACCAGAACAACGCGAATCAAATACGAAACGAAATAATGCTCAGTTAATTTAAATTTAAATCGAGAGCAGCATTTTTATTTAACTTTTTTTTTTTCGTGAAAATTGTGTGCTGCTTTGTGTGCAACGACATTAAATTATTTTAAGTACACGCGACTGCAATTCAAAGGCGACGTTTTTCACCAGTTTCATTCAACAAGCAAATTGATTCCGCCCGCAGACCCGACCCGACCAGCCATCCAGCCAGCCAAACAATCTTTGGCCCTATTGGACAACGTCTGTTTTTTGTTTCTATTTCTCACAAATTTTATTATTATTTTTTTTGTTGTTGGTTTTATTTTTATTTTATTATTTTGCTTTTTTTACATTACGGGCGCAGTAATTACAACACCAAAACAATTGAAAGACTGCGGCATTGCATTAAAGGAAAGAAAACTAAAAGAATTAAGACAAAACAAAAAAAAACTAAGTAAAGGTCAAGAAAAACAACAACAAATTGCACAAGAAACGCTCAAATCGGTTGACAGGGAGGGGGTTGGTTGTCCCTAGCCAATACTCGAACCCATTTAACCAGCACTGAACAAAGCAAATGCAGCAGCTACGATGACACTATAACAACAACAACAATAACTACACTAAAACAAAATCTAAAGCCAAAAACCAACAAAAACAGTAATAACAAATAGTTCTTTGCTGCCATCGCTTGTTGTCTCACACGCTCTTTTTCGTTCGCACTGCTGCGATTTGGCGGGGGTGTAGAGTGTAGCGCGTGCTCAAACAAAAACAAAACAGAAAGAAAAAAAAAAACCCAAGCAAGCACAGACATACATGCAAACACACTCGCACTCGTAGAGACGCAAGGAGAAAAAAAAATCACAACATAGTAGTTCCGCCTTTGATATAAGACAAAACTACAAACATTTTTACATAGAGAACATTTAGGCGTGTGAATGTAAGCAGCAGGAAAACAACAAGACAAGAACAACATTAAACAATCAATCAATTAATCAAACAACCAAGGACGTATGAGCTGGACACACATACGCCGCCCAAATGGATGTCCTGGAATTGCTCCGTGCGAGCGTTAACGGCTGTTACAACACATTATTCTCAGATGCTTGGTCGCAATATGTCTCCAAACAAATCGCCACAACGGTAAGTTTCCCAGACTCAATCAATGTTAATGTTAAGTGCAACAAACTGTCAATGTTAAGTACACATTTATGTGCACATGCACGCGCACACGCATACAAACACACGCAAACGTGCACTGTGCGCGCTTTCTTTGTTTTGAGAGGGGCTCGTCGTGACTCATGTGAGTATGCGTAAGTGGGTGTGAGTGGTTGTGTGTGTGTGTGTACAAAGTTCTGCTCAGTTTAAGCAGGATAACATGCAGGTGGTTGCTGACTCTTCGCAGCGCGATCGTTGAACAGCGGCAGCAGCAGCTGTTATTGTTACGTTTTTCGGCATGTCTTATTTCTCATCTCTTTTATGCTAACTCGCACGCGCAAGCTATATACACTCATGCACACATAGGTACGCGTGTTCCGTGTGTGTGTGTTTGGCATTTTGCTTTGCGCACACTTCCGTCAACATAAAGCGTTCGGTCACCGTGTTTTGATTCGTAGACAAAAGCTGCTAACTTATATAAACATGCTTAAAGATACAATCAAGCATTTCTACACACATACATATGTATCATACGTATGCACGTGTATGCGTGTTTGTCTTATCGTTGGACATGGGAGTGATAATAGCTTAAAGCGTGACCCCGCAAGCGCATCAGCCATAACTGATTACGCTGATTAGACAGTCAATGCCAATTCCAATTGGATTTAGATGGCTAAAGCAACAGCGACGCACCCGCCCCCACCAAAAAAGGAAAATAAAACATTTGATAGCCAAATCAGTTTGCTATAATTCAATTAACCCCTTGGGGCCAAATCAATTGAGAGCCTTGTCTTGTGACTTTTTGTTGCCAAGCGTTGCTCTAACATACAAAGGAGATATCGAAGCTCAATTGGCGCGACTAGGCGCTACCCTCTAGCAGGCTCATGTTTATTTACATATGTCAAAAGCTCGCTATAGGCACCATAATAAATAAATATTTAGTTGATCTATGCTACATACAATACATACAATGCTATAAATATAGAGATTCAGTTAAAATTATTTCCATATGATACATACGCCTTGTGTAGGCTTCCGCCTGTTACAGACATTTCCTTGACTTGAATATACATAAACCTCTTTTTAGTCTATTTTTAATGGGTAGAAATTCACGTGCGTGTATATGTGTGTAAGAGTGTACAATAATAGAACTCGTCGTGTAGGTGCGTGCAAATACTTAAGTACACGCACACACACATTCATACATACATATGCACATACATAGATGTGCTTAGAGTACTTAGATTTTTGTTGCATGGTCATACTGCGTATTAAGAGTTATTCAGAAAATATTATTATCGTTTCAAATTAACTGGAAATAAGGCGATATCAGTCGTGCTTTTTTTCATTGCGCATTCTTAAGAGTTGTGCCGCTGCCACCAAGTTGTTTTGATTTTATCTCTGCCGCTTATGCTGAAACCTGTTACAGAAATAAATCATAAACGAATAAATAGCACCATAATAATTACAATAACAAACGCAAATGTAGCGACAACAAATGTCAAAAGAAAAAAAAATGCAATTCAAATGCGGAAGAGGCAGAGGGCCCAACAGCAACAATAATAAGAAAAAAAGAGCACCAACAACAACAACAAGTGTTGGCAGCGACGCGTCAATATTAACATCGCCGTCGCCGTCGCCGTTGTGCAAGTAAAAATGTGTTCAATTGGCAAAAGTGTGAGAGCATAAGAAGAATGAGAGCACAGCAGAGAGCAAGTAGAGTGAATGAGTGAGTGAGTGGGATGGTTAAGTGTGTGTGTGCTCGCTCATAGGATGAAAAGACATACACATTACGGACGTTTTGCATACAAATTAACAGGCGAGCAGAACTTCTAATACGCTACACACATTGTATGCTAATGCAGAGACTTAATATGGTTTTGCTCAACGACTGGTGTAATATATGCATACATACATATGTGTGTATGCACCTGTATGTATGTGCATATCCATGTCTTATGAATAATTGTTGATCTATCGCATTCTTCATGTGTTTGCAAGGCCATTCAGCAGTCAGTGCAGCTGATATCTTAATTGCTCTTTATTATTGTTTCTATTGTTTGTTTATCATGTTCACAATTGTTATTTGTATTTATTTTCTTCTTCTTCTTCTTCATCATCGATATCGATGTCCGCCCGCAGACGTACTGGTATGGCGCTTTGCTGGCTATCGGAATACTCTTTATCGCCTGGTTCCTATATTTCAAGCGCTTGGCATCGTTGCGCCTGCGCGATGAAAGCGCCCGTACATTGAGCGCTCTCACCGCCGCCTCGGGCGGTGATCATCGCGGCTTGCGATTCCGCAAGCGCGACAAAATGCTCTTCTATGGCCGCCGCATGTTGCGCAAAATGAAGAATGTGAGCGGCCAAATGTATAGCAGCGGCAAGGGCTACAAACGTCGTGCGGTGATGCGTTTCGCTCGGCGCATCCTGCAGCTGCAGCGCGAGAATCGTCCGCTCGAGATGAGGACAGTGGAGCCGCCGGCGGAATATCTGGAGGAGACTATCGATGGCAGTGATCGTGTGCCACCGGATGCTCTGTATATGCTCCAAAGTATTCGCATCTTTGGGCATTTCGAGAAGCCGATCTTCTTGAAGCTCTGCAAACACACCCAGCTGCTGCAGCTAATGGCCGGCGACTATCTGTTCAAGATAACCGATCCGGATGACAGCGTCTACATCGTCCAGTCGGGAATGATCAATGTATACATCTGCAATGCCGATGGCAGCACACTCTCGCTGAAAACGGTGCGCAAGGGTGAATCGGTAACATCGTTGCTCAGCTTCATCGATGTACTGTCGGGCAATTCCAGCTACTACAAGACAGTTACGGCTAAGGCCATGGAGAAGTCGGTTGTCATTCGGTTGCCCATGCAGGTGAGTTGTCAACTGAAAATGCCCAGAGAGACAGTTTCAGATTGAGTGCGAAGGATATAGATATATGAGAGAGAAGTGAAAGAGAGAGCGAAATGCAGAGGGAGAGAGGGGAGAGACAGACATATAGATATCCAGTACGTTTTCAGATAGAATAGATAGATAGATAGTCATATTTAGTTCACCACATCCTCAATTTATATGGACTAATATCCTATCCTATTCGACAGGCGTTCGAGGAGGTGTTTAACGAAAATCCGGATGTGATGATACGTGTGATACAGGTGATAATGATACGTCTGCAACGCGTGCTCTTCACAGCATTGCGCAATTACCTAGGCCTTAATGCGGAGCTCGTGCAGAACCATATGCGCATCAAGGGCAGCAACCCAGTGCCCGTTGCGGTGCCTGGACCGGTGCTCTCTCAGGTCTCACAGGCATCGCGTGCAATGGCCTCACGGCCAGCAACATCGCCGATCTCACGTATGTCGCGCGAGGAGCACACACTCTCCGATCCGGATCCCAATCCGAACGCCAGTTCCATGCTCTTCGCCGAGGTGCACGGCGACGCGCCCTACATTGATCTGTACCATCATCAGCAGCAGCAGTCGAGCGGTGTCTCGGTTGGTGGTGTCTCGCATCGCAGCTCGGGAACCTATACACCCACTGGCAGCGGCGGTGAATCACCCGAAGGCCCGGGCAATGCCAATGTCACCATCACCAACATCGATCAGCGTCTCGTGCAATCATCGGCCGTCGACAGTTTGCGCCGTGAGCTCGGCCTGAGTGAAGAAGATACGAGCATTATTGAGCCGTTTGTTGAGGTCCGTGAAATGGAGCCGAATGTGACGCTCATCACCGAGGGCAATGCCGAAGATGTGTGCATTTGGTTTGTGATGACCGGCAGCCTGGCCGTATATCAGAGCAACGCGGATGCTACGCGTGCCGCCAAGCAGGACTGCAAGAACGACATGCTCATCCATTTCGTGCATCCCGGCGAAATTGTTGGCGGCCTGGCCATGCTCACCGGCGAGGCGAGTGCCTATACCATCACGGCTCGCAGCAATAGCCGTATTGCCTATATACGGCGTGCTGCTATCTATCAGTGAGTATGCTCCGTAGTGCTTTGAGTTCCCAGAGTTCGTTCCATACAGATCCTTTAATTATTTCCTATGTTTTCCCACACTGCCAGAATAATGCGTCAGCGCCCACGCATTGTCCTCGATTTGGGCAATGGAGTTGTGCGCCGTTTGTCGCCGTTGGTCCGTCAGTGTGATTACGCTCTGGATTGGATATTTCTGGAGTCGGGTCGTGCCGTCTATCGGCAGGACGAGAGCAGTGATAGTACATACATTGTGCTAAGCGGACGCATGCGTTCGGTCATCACGCATCCGGGCGGCAAAAAGGAGATTGTCGGCGAATACGGCAAGGGTGATCTGGTGGGCATTGTCGAAATGATAACCGAAACATCACGCACCACCACAGTGCTGGCTGTGCGCGACTCGGAGCTGGCCAAACTGCCCGAGGGCTTGTTCAATGCCATCAAATTGCGATATCCGATTGTGGTAACACGCCTAATTAGTTTCCTTAGCCATCGCTTCTTGGGCTCGATGCAGACACGCGGCGCCAATGCATCCGGTGCGCCCGTTGAGGCCAATCCCGTAACGCACAAATATTCAACAGTGGCCCTCGTTCCCATCACCGACGATGTGCCGATCACACCCTTCACCTATGAGCTATATCATTCACTCTGTGCCATTGGTAAGTCTAGTGTAGCTATAGAGAGAACTCATTGAAAGTCGTTGGATAGTCTCGAACGATCTGAGAGGGAAGGCGTTTTAGTATAGATTCCCATCCACACATTTTTGTGTAGAAATTGACCTAACTTATGTTTAATCCTATTCCTCCCTTCTACAGGTCCTGTGCTCCGTCTCACATCGGAAGTGGTGCGCAAGCAGTTGGGCAACAATATATTTGAGGCGTCCAACGAATACCGTCTGACCTCGTGGCTCGCACAGCAGGAGGATCGCAACATAATCACGCTCTATCAATGCGACAGTTCGCTCAGTGCCTGGACACAGCGCTGCATGCGTCAAGCAGATGTGGTGCTAATTGTCGGCCTGGGCGAACGCTCCTATATGGTTGGCAAATTCGAGCGGGAGATCGACAAGCTAGCGATGCGCACACAAAAAGAGCTGGTCCTGCTCTATCCAGAGACAACGAACGCCCGACCAGCAAACACGCTCAGCTGGCTCAATGCACGTCCCTGGGTGACCAAGCATCACCATGTGCTGTGCGTCAAACGCATCTTCACACGCAAGAGCCAGTATCGCATTGTGAGTGGGCAGCATTGCATATTCCATATTCCATCTCGTTCCACTTATTCTCATCTCTCTCTCTCTCTCTCTCATCCTCTTTACCGTATAGAATGATCTGTATAGCCGTGTGCTGCTCTCCGAGCCGAATATGCATTCCGATTTCTCTCGTCTGGCCCGCTGGCTGACTGGCAATTCGATCGGCTTGGTCCTGGGTGGCGGCGGTGCTCGTGGTGCTGCCCACATTGGCATGCTGAAAGCCATACAGGAGGCGGGCATACCCATTGATATGGTGGGTGGCGTCAGCATTGGCGCACTAATGGGCGCCCTCTGGTGTTCGGAGCGCAATATAACTACCGTTACACAGAAGGCACGCGAATGGTCAAAGGTATGATTACCCAGTAGGGGCACTGCTATACTATATATCAGAATTCTTCTATTGCTAAGCTTGATTTCATATATTATAGAAAATGACAAAATGGTTCCTTCAACTGCTAGACCTCACATACCCTATAACATCGATGTTCTCGGGCCGTGAATTCAACAAGACCATACACGATACCTTTGGCGATGTGAGCATAGAGGATCTGTGGATACCCTACTTTACGCTCACCACTGACATAACTGCTAGTTGCCATCGCATTCACACCAACGGTGAGTAACCCATTGGCTGCTGTTGCTATCTCATGCACTCATTTTTTACTGCTCGTGTATGGATTAGCTTGCGTTTCATAATCTTACTCTTAATCTCAAATTTGCTATGCATTGTATGTGCGTTCATGTTTGTATACGTCTTTGGTTTGTTTATTATTGGTGTTTTGATTCTTTTACGTAGCTTGTAGATAGAACAGAAACACGAGCACACATTTCTACACCTACACATATACATTAACACATGCACGAATATATGCAAACAGAAATCAACGGAACTGAGAGACGTTTACGTAAATCCAATTTGCGAACGATATTTTTGGCTCTTGTGTGTGCCGCCATGTAGTGGCAGCTCTTACCTGTTGCCTTCGCAGAGCTCTCCTTGTAATAAATGTTAAGATTCTTGTTGTTCTTGTTGCTGTTATCATTGTTGTTATTCTTGCAGCAAAAAAAAAAAAAAAAAACACAACGGCTTTTTTAGAAGGAGCTGGATGGCTAACACTTTAAAATTTTCTTTTATGTTTTCATTTAACGTAAATCTAAATTCATGCTCAATGTTGTTGGATTATCTGTTGTCAAATGTGCTGCTCTTGTGTTTTTTTCTCTCTCTCACTCTGCTGCCTGCCCTATTTGTGCGTACGTGTGTTTGTGTCTTAGCTAACCTGCTGCCGAACGAAAAAAAAAAACCAAACAAAATAGAATTAATTAACGAACTGTGATTGGTCAATAATATTCTGACGCTCGCTCATACAAACGAAGCTCAAACTCAAAGCTGTTTTCCTCTCTCTCTCTCTCTCTCTCTTTATTTCTCTCCACACTCACATACACACACACACACACACACACACACACACACACACGTAAATATACTCACATGCATACACAAATACACTCTTACACACACATACATGCTCGCTCACTTGCCAAAAAAAACTGTCGCAGGATCTCTGTGGCGTTATGTGCGTTCCTCAATGTCACTCAGCGGCTATATGCCGCCCCTATGCGATCCACAAGATGGACATCTTCTGCTGGATGGCGGCTATGTAAATAATTTGCCAGGTAAATAACAATTAGCAACTTAGCAACTAAAAAAAAAAAAAAAAAACAACCAAAAAAAGAAAAAAAAAACACATCCGATATAATATATTCTTTCACTATAAATTTTCAATTTAGAGCTATTGATGGCACAGAGAGAAAAAGAGAGCGCAGAGTGTTGGATTAATGAGTCAATGAGACTGTAAAACTGTAACTGTAACTGCAACTCTACTTTGTTAATGGCATTGCTTTGCATATATTTCTTGTTCTCCTTTTCCGCTGATCCCATTGATCTCCCATTCCCTGATTGCCTGCGCGCACAATTGTACTTATTCCATTATGTTGGCAACGCTGTCAGCAGCTGGCGACGCTGAAACGTATTTCCAATTGGACATTTTGAGTTGGAACCCATTAGCACCACCCAAAAACACAGACATATACATACATACACTTAGACTTTCCCTACACGGAATTATTTGCAAATATTGTTTTTTTTTTTTTTTTTTTCTTAATTTATTATTATTTACGTTTCAAGAGTACAGACATGTAATTAATTTCGTTTGTATTTTGAAGCAGAAATATTTAGTTTTGCTTTGGGAGCTTTTGAGTTGTGTAATTTGTATTTGTATGTGATTTATTTGTTGTACTTTTGATGCTGTACAAACAAGTCAACAAACACCTTTTGAACCGTAGTTTAGTACCTCAGTAAATATGCATAAAACCGTTATTTCGTTTGCGCACATAAGCACACACACCTACTAGCATACATACGTAAATTCACACCCAGCAACGACGGCAATATAAATTGTGTATTCTTTTTCTCTCTCTTCCTCTCTTCTCTTTTTTACCTACACACACACACACACATACACACCAAACCCTACATGCATTTGCACATGTATAATATGTGTGTGCGTGTGTTTTTACACTCCCACTCTCATCACCACACACATACATATTGTCCATTCTGCGTGCCTGTGTATGTGTGCGTGTGTGCGCGCGTGTGCAACCGTTTGATCAGGTCATCTGTGGCGCTATTGCCGTGCCAGCATGTCCATTGCCGGCGTCTTTCCGCCTTTCTGTGATTATCGTGACGGGCACCTGCTGCTCGATGGATGCTATACGAACAATGTGCCAGGTAACCCAACAACAGTAACAGTAACAGTAGCAGCAACAGTAACAGTAACAGTAATAGCGACTGTGATTGTAACAGTTCACGTAACAGTGTCTGATTCGGAAAGAGTTGCCATGCACTGTTAACAGCAACATTATTCGTGTCTGTTACATTAACAGAATCCAACACTCTGCGTCCACTCTGGGCCCACTCAATCAATAGCTCTCACCCAACACAATTTTACATTCTCTGCTAACCATTTTCACCCACTTAACATTTGTATGCTAAAAATAACAAACGTAGCCGATGTAATGCACAATCTGGGCGCCGCGCACATCATTGCCATCGATGTGGGCTCACAGGACGACACGGACTTAACCAACTATGGTGACGATCTGAGTGGCTGGTGGCTGCTCTATAAGAAGTGGAATCCATTTACATCGCCGGTCAAAGTGCCCGATCTGCCGGATATACAATCACGTTTAGCTTACGTATCCTGCGTGCGGCAGCTAGAGGTACAAGAAGAATATCTATATAAAATATTTACTAATCTCCATTTTCAATTTCTCTTGCATTTCTTTAATAGGAAGTGAAAAACTCGGACTATTGCGAGTATATACGTCCGCCCATTGATAAATATAAGACACTCGCCTTTGGCAGCTTCGATGAGATACGCGACGTGGGCTACGTCTTTGGCAAAAATTATTTTGATAATATGGCTAAAGCGGGCCGTTTGGGCCGCTTCAATCAATGGTTCAACAAGGAGCCGCCAAAGCGTGGCAACCACGCCTCGCTCAACGAATACACATTCATTGATCTGGCGCAGATCGTCTGCAAGCTGCCAGAGACGTATGCCTTAAATGCGGTTGATATATTTAGCGAGGATGAGGATTTTGATGGCTATATTTCGGAGCCAACGACTCTCAATATGGTACAGTTTACATAGACTAACTGATCCAACTGACCCAACCGCTCAACTCTGTTTGCTCTCATATTGTGCAGGATCGTCATCGCATTCAGGTGCCACGTGCTGGCAACTCGTTATCCTTCTCAGAGACTGAACTGGACTCGGATGTGGAGATCGATCTGGAGCTGGAGCGCAAGGTGGATAGGTCGACCCAATCGACACCGCCGACGCCAAACAAGAAGCACCCATCGACACCGACATCCAGTCAGGGGAACCTAATGCATTTGCCATTGAGTATGAAGGCAAAGGATAAAATACAAATTCTCGATAAATTGGACAGGGAGCACAAGCGTCGACAGAAGTCGAAGCACAAGCGCGACAGATCGATGCAGCGCGACAGCAAAGCCACATTGTATCCGGCCGCAATGACCGAGGCGACAACTCAAACGCCTTTTAGCGACGTGGACATAGACACGAAACTGGATCAGCTGCGGAAATTGCAACAGGAAGTGGAACAGGAAAATGAGACGGACCAGGAGCAGGAGCAGGAGCAGGGCCATGTTCAGGAGCCGGAGAATGTTACAGAAGCCGATACCAAAAACTAGTTATAATTATGAAAGACCGCCAAAAATGATTGGCTAAATTACACACACACACACACACACACAATCATACATGAATGAATATATATATATATATATATATATATATACACAGGTACACACACAATCATACATGAATGAATATATATATATATATATATATCTATATCTATATATACACACACAGGTACACACACAATCATACATGAATGAATATATATATATAGATGTATATATATATATATATATATATATATATATATATATATATTTTATGGCAGAAGTCGGAGTCGGAATAGGAGTCGAAGTTGGTTAAGAAAACCTCCATTAATTATGTAGTTAATCCATGACAACAAAAGAAGTTTGTTAATGTTCAGTTGAATAAGTATACATATATCATATTTAGGCATAGCTTTAGCTAATCACACACACACACACACATGTACACATACCCTATACAAAAGACACACGCCTAGTATGTTATAGTGATATATATATATATATATTTATATATATATGTATACTCCTGATATATATACATATATATAAATAAATATATATATATATATATATATATATATATATATATATATATATATATATATATATATATATATATATATATATATAAATCAAAAGGTATATTTGTATATATATATATCTCTTTTGATCTATATTCGTGTGTATATTTGATGGCTTTTATAACAGAGCCATCTGTAAAATATATATCACTATATATATTTTTACTTACACAAACACACCTGATGAAATATACGCTAGATATATATTCATATGTATAAAAATGTAATATATATCTATGTATATCTATTTAGATGCCAGCTACATAGACTTTAGTATGTACAGCTGGCATCTCTGCAGCCCTCCATTCCGCTACACTATCTGCACACATGTTTAACTCTCACAAACTTTCTCTCTCACACACACACATGCGAAAACACAGCTCCTTAGCAACTAGTTAAAATAAATGAAATGAAAAACGTGTTTGTTAAAGTTCGATTTTATTTTATTCAATTTTTTTTTTTTTTAAGCTGAGCAAGCAAATAAATATAAAAAATTTGAAAGTACAATTCTGAAAGCAAGGCATATTATTTTGATAATATATGAATCAACATATTCATACACACACACACACACACACACGCATTCTCACACTTCTTTGTTCTCTTGCAGTTCATAGTTCGCGCCGAAAAGTAGGCAATGAAAAATGTTTATTCAGCAAATGGAAAGAATTGAATGAAAATAAGTTCGGAAATTTCATGTTTCGGAAATCGAACAATATTCAATTAAATCTAGGCACAGTTCAAAAATGGTCGAGCTCGAAATTATTTTCGAGTTTGTATGAAAATTTCCATATTGACTTCAATGGTTTATATTGGAAGCTACTTTAAGAACTCTTAGTTTCAAGTGCGATGTCTAAATAGTCTTCTTGGAAAACTTCTATAATGCGAACAACTATGCCTTTGTCAACAGTTTTGTATTGATTTTTCGATAATTAATGTTCGAAAAGTTATAACTTGACATGGTTTTAAAATTTTATAATGATTTCGATATCGAATCAGTACACCTTTCCCTAGATTTGGCAGATTTCACTAGAAGTTTTTGGATTTGTTAATGAATTCGGAAAGCATGTATATTACAGATAGATTAATGGTAAATAATCGAAACCACTGACAATTCGAACTTAAAATCGTAGTCAAGCTAGTACAGCTTTGCCTTTGATTCGAAATGTAGTCAAGAGCTATAATTTCCAAAGATCGAAACACATGCCCTAGAAGCATGCCTGTTATACCTATATATATGCACATTCATAATAGAGTTGATACTCTGGATTTAGTATATTCTCACTAGAAAGGAGGACCTTTACATAAATATGCATAGTATGCATGGTCTATAGAGAGTATGTACAAGAGGAAATACAAAGCAGGAGGGACAATGATCAGTCAGCGCAGAGGAGCAGCTCGTCGAAGAGTTCGGCCAGGAATCGGGCGTCGAGCACCTGCTGGACAATCAGCATGCACTGCTGCTGGTGTAGGTGTTGCTGTTGCTCCTGTAGTTGCTGATGTTGGCGCTGCTGCTGTTGCTGCTTTTGCAAGTGCAGCAGTTGCGGCTGTTGCTGCTGGGCCAGCCATGGCGGCAACTCTTGTGGCATGCCCAGCTCGAAGGGATAAGCCCTGTAGACGTACATATAGTCGCCATCCTCTAGCAGCTGCTCTGCCACCGGCGGACCACACTGGGAGTTGACACCAGCTGCGGCTGCTGCTGCCTCTGCTTCTGTTGCAGGGGCTGCAGCTGTCGCCAGTGGCTTGGTGGTGCGCCTGAAAACGGGTCGCATCGTCAGCTGCTGTCCAACCACGAGCAACTCCAACGGTTTGGCCGTGGCTTTCGATTTCTTGAGCGGCGTTGCGGCCGTTCCAGCTCGGCGGGGTCGGCCTGGGCCAGCAGCTCCAGTGCTGCGCATGCTCATTTTGGCCATCTCCATTGCCAATTTGTATGTTATATGGGTGTGGGTATGCGTGTGTGTCTGAATGTATGTACGTACAGCGATGTTTGGTATTTCAATTAGTTGTTGCTTTTGGAAATTGTTTGCTCACCTAAATTTAACTACAAGTTTTACTGAACTCTCAGGCAAAGGCTAGTTGGAGACATAGTAGGAATCGATCGACTCTAGTCCATGGAAGCTGATATTGATGGTATAAGGCGGCTGGCCACGCCCTCTACATAATGAGTCCTACGCCTTTGCTGCGCTTCGTCTTGCCAATAAGATTATTGAATGAATCTTCACAGATGATGAATGCTGCTTCCGCCAATGTGTTGAGGTGGTGGGGAGGGGGTATGGCGTGGTTGACCTCAAATAGATCATACTCCAGAACTGCAAGCCTTTGCTGTGCTACCTCTCGTTCTCCTTGCAGCCGCTAGAAAAGAATTTGGAAGAGGGGGTGAGACGGTGTGCGTAGATCAGTCTAGGGAGGAACTGGGTCATACTCCATAAGTGGGCTCGTTCTCATTGCAGACCCGAGTGATTCATCAACTGTTGTTTCTGGATATATTGTGGCACAGTTAAGATCAAGTCGGGTCATATTCCAGGAGTATCGAATGAACAACAACAACAACATGCGCTCAAATAACTTAAGCTTGAGGCCGACGTCAATTAATTATTGTTGGCAATTAGAAGCGTTCGAGCCCTTGCGAATGTGTGTGTCACCATCCGAATGTAAAATCTGAACTGAGTAGCGCCTAATGGTTCCGGTATCAGCGATAAAGGCGGCAGCTCGCCGCGCCTCCTGCCTCCTGGCTCCTGCAGTCTTAAAGCAGATTGTTTATTTTGGCGCTAGTGGCTGAGCTAGTGTTGGGAAATGCCAAAAATGCCAAAAATGCAGCAATTAGCACAAATTAGTGTTGCTCAAGACCGAAAAGCGCCTAAGAATTGCATGCATGGGCAGCACTGAAAGCGAAGCGCGTGCTTTGTTCAGTGAAAAAGCGAATCGCACAGATTTTTCTCGACTCATTCTGAAAATGGATTTGGATTTGGATGTGGATGCAGCTGTAGCGGCTGCAGCCGTTGAGATTGCGCAGCAGGTCGATTGTGCCGGATCGGTGTACGTGAGCATAGCCGTCCCATCATCATCATCAGGCAAGTGATATTTAACAACAAATAAAATACAATTCAAATGCGCCTCATGTGCCTCATTTTCTTCTTCTTCCGTTTCTTCTCCTTTCACTGGCAAGAGCTCTGACAAAACGTTCTTGACAACTTTTGTGTGTCAGACATTTTGATTTACATATACATACATACATGCATGCATACATACATACATACATACATATTTCCATTTATGTTTGTTCTGCTACTTCTATTTCATGCCACTGTTTTATTACGATAGCTTTTTGGATTCATAATTTATATTTATATAAATATTACATTAAATATATATTCATTCAGATTTTTTTAAGTTTCAACGTATATATACATACAGTAATTATTTACAAAAATTTAATTTAAAATTAATTATTTTTTGTTTCCTAAATCTACAATATATTATTATAATATTTTCTTAAATTATTTGTAAATTTTTTTATTTCGCTTAGCTAATATTTTATAAAAAAATTTTTGTCTTCTAGATTACAGCTTAAAAAAATATATATTAAATATGAATAATAAAATATATCTCTGTTTTCTGTTTTCTGTTTTCTGCTTTTTTGTGGTTGAGAACAGGTAAAAACAAGAAGAAACATCCAAATAATCAATCTTCGTATGTGATAAACAAGGATCCGCGCTATTTGCCAAACTTGACGAAGCTGACCTTTGGTAAGGGTCACATCGATATGAATGGGATTGTGATGCGCACGCTGTCGCTGCAGGAGCATCGTCACGATGCGGAGGCTGCGCAGAAGTCGCAGGAGCTGCGTTGCCCTGTGTTCGAGATACCGCCCAAGATGTTTCCGCGCAACGCTCCGTTGAATAAGATTATGTATTTGCCAGTGGAGTTGCTGCCGAAGGATTTTGAGGCTGGTGGCGTTTTTTTGACCGGGGTGCTGGCCCGCAAGTTCTATCCGAGCGGGCTGCTGCAGCCGCGCCACAGTGGAATGACGCCTCCGCTGTTCGTGGGCCGTCGCCGTGCACCAGAGCTTCAGCCGACGGCTGCGGCAGCGGCTGCGGCAGCGGCTGCGTGCGCCACCGTTCTGGGCATGCCGACATCCGATGATACCATCCTGCCCACCAACTACCTCCACCCGGAGATGTGCCTTGGCTACATCGTTGCGCACTCCGATTCGCTGGGCAAGGCGGATCGCCCTGTCCTGCGTAAGACCCAGTATACCATTTACGTGCCCGACCTGCGCACCGTGCCGATGATGGTGTACCATTCGACGCCGCTGTGCATCACTGTGCTCTCCCCACGCATCCATCCGCACGATAGGAATGCGGCCAACGCCGCGCTGGACGAGGATACACCCCAGGTGGACTTGCCATCCAAATATTTTTCCAGAGAAGCCGGCTTGGTCATACAAGATCCAGTTCATCTGCCAGTGCGCTACTTGCCGCCCGGCTTTGAGGCGGGCTGTGTGTTTGGGTCCGGCAGCCTGTCGCGGCTCCTCTTCATAGAGTTGGTCAAAGATGCTCCGCCGGAGCTGCAGCGCAACGTTCCGATAATGCCGCCGATCTTCATTGGCCAGTGGAAGGAAAAGATGACGCCGATGAAGTTTATATTTAACAAGGAATCCTATATGATGAACATAACGCCGTCGCAATCAACTATTACTCCGCAGGACGAGGTGCAGGTGATGCGCCGCAAGCTGAAGGGATTGCCCAAGCTCGGCGATATCGAGCAGCAGCTCGAGGAGAAAAGCAGCCGCCAGGATGAGGAGGCAGCGGGTGGAGAAGCAGCGGGTGAGGAAGCAGCGGAAGGCGACCTGCAGATTCGCCACGATGAGATATGCGCCCAGATGGTGGCAAACCGTCCCGAAAGAGAATCACGCAGTCGTCTGCCACGTCGCAAACCAAAGCCAGTTACTCCCACACCGGGCGCGTCCACGTCCGCATCCACCTCCACTGCTACGCCCACGTCCCCGCCTCGGCCATGTCCCGCGGCCCGGCTGAGCGGAAACTGAAAGAGCTGCGGCAAGTTGCGCAAATAGTTGTCCCAGACATCACACTTCTAAACAAATACTTATTGGCAGCAGCGCGCGCACTGCAATCTATCGATATGCATATCGATATACACGCGATTATAAACATAATCCCACACACATACACATATGCATGTACATACGATACATTTAACATTTGAAGTGCCTTGCGAAAACATGAATACATCATACTCGTATGTACATACATGTACATACATAGATATATATAATATTTGCATACACATGGCTGCAGCCATATTCCCATACACGTCCACTTATTTACACACACACACGCACACACACACACACATGATATGAATGATATACATATGAATACACGCAATACATACATGACATGCACATTCGTATTCCTATATACATACATACAAATATGTACATACATGCTGATTTATACCAACATCACTTACACTTAAACTTATTCCCGCATGTATGTACATATGTATACACATTTACACTTTTACAAACATATTTCTACACATTCGTATTATATTTCTCCAAATTTAAGTATTTTTTTTATATTTATAAAACAATAAAAATTCTGAAATGAAAAAAAAAAAAATGTAAAAACTTATTCATGCATGTATGTACATATGTATATACATGTATGCCTTTACAAACATATTTCTACGTAGTTATAATACATTTCTACAAAATTGAATTATTTTATTTGTATATTTGCAATTATTGTTGCTGTTGGTGTTGTTGTTGGTGTTGCTGGTGTTGGTGTTGCTGTTGGTGTTGCTGCTTTTGCAAGTGCAGCTGGACCAGCTATGGCGGCGACTCTTGTGGCATGCCCAGCTGCGCCAATTGGCTCCACAGCTCGAAGGGATAAGCCCTGTAGACGTACATATAGTCGCCATCCTCTAGCAGCTGCTCTGCCACCGGCGGACCACACTGGGAGTTGACACCAGCTGCGGCTGCTGCTGCCTCTGCTTCTGTTGCAGGGGCTGCAGCTGTCGCCAGTGGCTTGGTGGTGCGCCTGAAAACGGGTCGCATCGTCAGCTGCTGTCCAACCACGAGCAACTCCAACGGTTTGGCCGTGGCTTTCGATTTCTTGAGCGGCGTTGCGGCCGTTCCAGCTCGGCGGGGTGGTGAGGCAGTAGCTAGGAGGGGGTCCTCTGTATGGCATGGTTGACCTCAAATAGATCATACTCCAGAACTGCAAGCCTTTGCTGTGCTACCTCTCGTTCTCCTTGCAGCCGCTAGAAAAGAATTTGGAAGAGGGGGTGAGACGGTGTGCGTAGATCAGTCTAGGGAGGAACTGGGTCATACTCCATAAGTGGGCTCGTTCTCATTGCAGACCCGAGTGATTCATCAACTGTTGTTTCTGGATATATTGTGGCACAGTTAAGATCAAGTCGGGTCATATTCCAGGAGTATCGAATGAACAACAACAACAACATGCGCTCAAATAACTTAAGCTTGAGGCCGACGTCAATTAATTATTGTTGGCAATTAGAAGCGTTCGAGCCCTTGCGAATGTGTGTGTCACCATCCGAATGTAAAATCTGAACTGAGTAGCGCCTAATGGTTCCGGTATCAGCGATAAAGGCGGCAGCTCGCCGCGCCTCCTGCCTCCTGGCTCCTGCAGTCTTAAAGCAGATTGTTTATTTTGGCGCTAGTGGCTGAGCTAGTGTTGGGAAATGCCAAAAATGCCAAAAATGCAGCAATTAGCACAAATTAGTGTTGCTCAAGACCGAAAAGCGCCTAAGAATTGCATGCATGGGCAGCACTGAAAGCGAAGCGCGTGCTTTGTTCAGTGAAAAAGCGAATCGCACAGATTTTTCTCGACTCATTCTGAAAATGGATTTGGATTTGGATGTGGATGCAGCTGTAGCGGCTGCAGCCGTTGAGATTGCGCAGCAGGTCGATTGTGCCGGATCGGTGTACGTGAGCATAGCCGTCCCATCATCATCATCAGGCAAGTGATATTTAACAACAAATAAAATACAATTCAAATGCGCCTCATGTGCCTCATTTTCTTCTTCTTCCGTTTCTTCTCCTTTCACTGGCAAGAGCTCTGACAAAACGTTGTTGACAACTTTTGTGTGTCAGACATTTTGATTTACATATACATACATACATGCATGCATACATACATACATACATACATATTTCCATTTATGTTTGTTCTGCTACTTCTATTTCATGCCACTGTTTTATTACGATAGCTTTTTGGATTCATAATTTATATTTATATAAATATTACATTAAATATATATTCATTCAGATTTTTTTAAGTTTCAACGTATATATACATACAGTAATTATTTACAAAAATTTAATTTAAAATTAATTATTTTTTGTTTCCTAAATCTACAATATATTATTATAATATTTTCTTAAATTATTTGTAAATTTTTTTTATTTCGCTTAGCTAATATTTTATAAAAAAATTTTTGTCTTCTAGATTACAGCTTAAAAAAATATATATTAAATATGAATAATAAAATATATCTCTGTTTTCTGTTTTCTGCTTTCTGCTTTTTTGTGGTTGAGAACAGGTAAAAACAAGAAGAAACATCCAAATAATCAATCTTCGTATGTGATAAACAAGGATCCGCGCTATTTGCCAAACTTGACGAAGCTGACCTTTGGTAAGGGTCACATCGATATGAATGGGATTGTGATGCGCACGCTGTCGCTGCAGGAGCATCGTCACGATGCGGAGGCTGCGCAGAAGTCGCAGGAGCTGCGTTGCCCTGTGTTCGAGATACCGCCCAAGATGTTTCCGCGCAACGCTCCGTTGAATAAGATTATGTATTTGCCAGTGGAGTTGCTGCCGAAGGATTTTGAGGCTGGTGGCGTTTTTTTGACCGGGGTGCTGGCCCGCAAGTTCTATCCGAGCGGGCTGCTGCAGCCGCGCCACAGTGGAATGACGCCTCCGCTGTTCGTGGGCCGTCGCCGTGCACCAGAGCTTCAGCCGACGGCTGCGGCAGCGGCTGCGGCAGCGGCTGCGTGCGCCACCGTTCTGGGCATGCCGACATCCGATGATACCATCCTGCCCACCAACTACCTCCACCCGGAGATGTGCCTTGGCTACATCGTTGCGCACTCCGATTCGCTGGGCAAGGCGGATCGCCCTGTCCTGCGTAAGACCCAGTATACCATTTACGTGCCCGACCTGCGCACCGTGCCGATGATGGTGTACCATTCGACGCCGCTGTGCATCACTGTGCTCTCCCCACGCATCCATCCGCACGATAGGAATGCGGCCAACGCCGCGCTGGACGAGGATACACCCCAGGTGGACTTGCCATCCAAATATTTTTCCAGAGAAGCCGGCTTGGTCATACAAGATCCAGTTCATCTGCCAGTGCGCTACTTGCCGCCCGGCTTTGAGGCGGGCTGTGTGTTTGGGTCCGGCAGCCTGTCGCGGCTCCTCTTCATAGAGTTGGTCAAAGATGCTCCGCCGGAGCTGCAGCGCAACGTTCCGATAATGCCGCCGATCTTCATTGGCCAGTGGAAGGAAAAGATGACGCCGATGAAGTTTATATTTAACAAGGAATCCTATATGATGAACATAACGCCGTCGCAATCAACTATTATTCCGCAGGACGAGGTGCAGGTGATGCGCCGCAAGCTGAAGGGATTGCCCAAGCTCGGCGATATCGAGCAGCAGCTCGAGGAGAAAAGCAGCCGCCAGGATGAGGAGGCAGCGGGTGGAGAAGCAGCGGGTGAAGAAGCAGCGGAAGGCAACCTGCAGATTCGCCACGATGAGATATGCGCCCAGATGGTGGCAAACCGTCCCGAAAGAGAATCACGCAGTCGTCTGCCACGTCGCAAACCAAAGCCAGTTACTCCCACACCGGGCGCGTCCACGTCCGCATCCACCTCCACTGCTACGCCCACGTCCCCGCCTCGGCCATGTCCCGCGGCCCGGCTGAGCGGAAACTGAAAGAGCTGCGGCAAGTTGCGCAAATAGTTGTCCCAGACATCACACTTCTAAACAAATACTTATTGGCAGCAGCGCGCGCACTGCAATCTATCGATATGCATATCGATATACACGCGATTATAAACATAATCCCACACACATACACATATGCATGTACATACGATACATTTAACATTTGAAGTGCCTTGCGAAAACATGAATACATCATACTCGTATGTACATACATGTACATACATAGATATATATAATATTTGCATACACATGGCTGCAGCCATATTCCCATACACGTCCACTTATTTACACACACACACGCACACACACACACATGATATGAATGATATGCATATGAATACACGCAATACATACATGACATGCACATTCGTATTCCTATATACATACATACAAATATGTACATACATGCTGATTTATACCAACATCACTTACACTTAAACTTATTCCCGCATGTATGTACATATGTATACACATTTACACTTTTACAAACATATTTCTACACATTCGTATTATATATCTCCAAATTTAAGTATTTTTTTTATATTTATAAAACAATAAAAATTCTGAAATGAAAAAAAAAATGTAAAAACTTATTCATGCATGTATGTACATATGTATATACATGTATGCCTTTACAAACATATTTCTACGTAGTTATAATACATTTCTACAAAATTGAATTATTTTATTTGTATATTTGCAATTATTGTTGCTGTTGGTGTTGTTGTTGGTGTTGCTGGTGTTGGTGTTGCTGTTGGTGTTGCTGCTTTTGCAAGTGCAGCTGGACCAGCTATGGCGGCGACTCTTGTGGCATGCCCAGCTGCGCCAATTGGCTCCAAAGCTCGAAGGGATAAGCCCTGTAGACGTCTGGTAGCTGCTCTGCCACACGCGGACCACACTGGAAGTTGACATCAGGTCTATATAGACACATAGGTAGGGTACTCTGGATTTAGTATATTCTCACTATGTATGCATGGTCTATAGAGAATATGTACAAGAGGAAATACAAAGCAGGAGGGACAATGATCAGTCAGCGCAGAGGAGCAGCTCGTCGAAGAGTTCGGCCAGGAATCGGGCGTCGAGCACCTGCTGGACAATCAGCATGCACTGCTGCTGGTGTAGGTGTTGCTGTTGCTCCTGTAGTTGCTGGTGTTGGCGCTGCTGCTGTTGCTGCTTTTGCAAGTGCAGCAGTTGCGGCTGTTGCTGCTGGGCCAGCCATGGCGGCAACTCTTGTGGCATGCCCAGCTCGAAGGGATAAGCCCTGTAGACGTACATATAGTCGCCATCCTCTAGCAGCTGCTCTGCCACCGGCGGACCACACTGGGAGTTGACACCAGCTGCGGCTGCTGCTGCCTCTGCTTCTGTTGCAGGGGCTGCAGCTGTCGCCAGTGGCTTGGTGGTGCGCCTGAAAACGGGTCGCATCGTCAGCTGCTGTCCAACCACGAGCAACTCCAACGGTTTGGCCGTGGCTTTCGATTTCTTGAGCGGCGTTGCGGCCGTTCCAGCTCGGCGGGGTCGGCCTGGGCCAGCAGCTCCAGTGCTGCGCATGCTCATTTTGGCCATCTCCATTGCCAATTTGTATGTTATATGGGTGTGGGTATGCGTGTGTGTCTGAATGTATGTACGTACAGCGATGTTTGGTATTTCAATTAGTTGTTGCTTTTGGAAATTGTTTGCTCACCTAAATTTAACTACAAGTTTTACTGAACTCTCAGGCAAAGGCTAGTTGGAGACATAGTAGGAATCGATCGACTCTAGTCCATGGAAGCTGATATTGATGGTATAAGGCGGCTGGCCACGCCCTCTACATAATGAGTCCTACGCCTTTGCTGCGCTTCGTCTTGCCAATAAGATTATTGAATGAATCTTCACAGATGATGAATGCTGCTTCCGCCAATGTGTTGAGGTGGTGAGGCAGTAGCTAGGAGGGGGTACTCTGTATGGCATGGTTGACCTCAAATAGATCATACTCCAGAACTGCAAGCCTTTGCTGTGCTACCTCTCGTTCTCCTTGCAGCCGCTAGAAAAGAATTTGGAAGAGGGGGTGAGACGGTGTGCGTAGATCAGTCTAGGGAGGAACTGGGTCATACTCCATAAGTGGGCTCGTTCTCATTGCAGACCCGAGTGATTCATCAACTGTTGTTTCTGGATATATTGTGGCACAGTTAAGATCAAGTCGGGTCATATTCCAGGAGTATCGAATGAACAACAACAACAACATGCGCTCAAATAACTTAAGCTTGAGGCCGACGTCAATTAATTATTGTTGGCAATTAGAAGCGTTCGAGCCCTTGCGAATGTGTGTGTCACCATCCGAATGTAAAATCTGAACTGAGTAGCGCCTAATGGTTCCGGTATCAGCGATAAAGGCGGCAGCTCGCCGCGCCTCCTGCCTCCTGGCTCCTGCAGTCTTAAAGCAGATTGTTTATTTTGGCGCTAGTGGCTGAGCTAGTGTTGGGAAATGCCAAAAATGCCAAAAATGCAGCAATTAGCACAAATTAGTGTTGCTCAAGACCGAAAAGCGCCTAAGAATTGCATGCATGGGCAGCACTGAAAGCGAAGCGCGTGCTTTGTTCAGTGAAAAAGCGAATCGCACAGATTTTTCTCGACTCATTCTGAAAATGGATTTGGATTTGGATGTGGATGCAGCTGTAGCGGCTGCAGCCGTTGAGATTGCGCAGCAGGTCGATTGTGCCGGATCGGTGTACGTGAGCATAGCCGTCCCATCATCATCATCAGGCAAGTGATATTTAACAACAAATAAAATACAATTCAAATGCGCCTCATGTGCCTCATTTTCTTCTTCTTCCGTTTCTTCTCCTTTCACTGGCAAGAGCTCTGACAAAACGTTGTTGACAACTTTTGTGTGTCAGACATTTTGATTTACATATACATACATACATGCATGCATACATACATACATATTTCCATTTATGTTTGTTCTGCTACTTCTATTTCATGCCACTGTTTTATTACGATAGCTTTTTGGATTCATAATTTATATTTATATAAATATTACATTAAATATATATTCATTCAGATTTTTTTAAGTTTCAACGTATATATACATACAGTAATTATTTACAAAAATTTAATTTAAAATTAATTATTTTTTGTTTCCTAAATCTACAATATATTATTATAATATTTTCTTAAATTATTTGTAAATTTTTTTTATTTCGCTTAGCTAATATTTTATAAAAAAATTTTTGTCTTCTAGATTACAGCTTAAAAAAATATATATTAAATATGAATAATAAAATATATCTCTGTTTTCTGTTTTCTGCTTTCTGCTTTTTTGTGGTTGAGAACAGGTAAAAACAAGAAGAAACATCCAAATAATCAATCTTCGTATGTGATAAACAAGGATCCGCGCTATTTGCCAAACTTGACGAAGCTGACCTTTGGTAAGGGTCACATCGATATGAATGGGATTGTGATGCGCACGCTGTCGCTGCAGGAGCATCGTCACGATGCGGAGGCTGCGCAGAAGTCGCAGGAGCTGCGTTGCCCTGTGTTCGAGATACCGCCCAAGATGTTTCCGCGCAACGCTCCGTTGAATAAGATTATGTATTTGCCAGTGGAGTTGCTGCCGAAGGATTTTGAGGCTGGTGGCGTTTTTTTGACCGGGGTGCTGGCCCGCAAGTTCTATCCGAGCGGGCTGCTGCAGCCGCGCCACAGTGGAATGACGCCTCCGCTGTTCGTGGGCCGTCGCCGTGCACCAGAGCCTCAGCCGACGGCTGCGGCTGCGGCTGCGGCTGCGTGCGCCACCCTTCTGGGCATGCCGACATCCGATGATACCATCCTGCCCACCAACTCCCTCCACCCGGAGATGTGCCTTGGCTACATCGTTGCGCACTCCGATTCAGTAGGCAAGGCGGTAACCAGTACCCAGTATACCATTTACGTGCCCGACCTGCGCACCGTGCCGATGATGGTGTACCATTCGACGCCGCTGTGCATCAGTGTGCTCTCCGAACGCATCCATCCACACGATAGGAATGCGGCCAACGCCGCGCTGAATGAGAATACACCACAGGTGGCCTTGCCATCCAAATATTTTTCCAGAGAAGCCGGCTTGGTCATACAAGATCCAGTTCATCTGCCAGTGCGCTACTTGCCGCCCGGCTTTGAGGCGGGCTGTGTGTTTGGGTCCGGCAGCCTGTCGCGGCTCCTCTTCATAGAGTTGGTCAAAGATGCTCCGCCGGAGCTGCAGCGCAACGTTCCGATAATGCCGCCGATCTTCATTGGCCAGTGGAAGAAAAAGATGACGCCGATGAAGTTTATATTTCCTAAGGGATCCTATATGATGAACATAACGCCGCCGCAATCAACTATGGCTCCGCAGGACGAGGTGGAGATGATGCGCCGTGAGCTGGAGGGATTGCCCAAGCTCGGCGATATCGAGCAGCAGCTCGAGGAGAAAAGCAGCCGCCAGAACGAGGAGCCAGCAGGTGAGGAGGCAGCGGGTGGAGAAGCAGCAGGTGGGGATGCAGCAGGTTGGGAAGAGCCAGAGGGTGAAGAGACAGAATACTTAAAGGAGGAATACCTAGAGGATTTGGAGGAGGAAGACTACGAATACGAATATGAATTCGAGTATAATCCCGAACTCGAAAATTACGAATTCGAAGATGATGGATCGGCATTGTCGCCGACGGAAGAAGAAACCGATGAAGATAATCGCTCGACGACGCCCTTTGTCAACAGTGAAGATAGTCGGGAGACAACACTATTCGAAGGCAATAATCAGACAAACTCGGTACCATTTGGCACACATCCGAGGGGCGGCGTCTGGTTCTTTGAAGTCAACGATCAAGAACCGGGCATCGATGCTATGTTGAAAGATTTAAACACATCCGGCGTCCAGCTGGCCGCCGACACTTTTGATCAGGAGACGCTACGTCGTGCCCATGCCCAGTGGCTCGACCTGCAGATTCGCCACGATGAGATATGCGCCCGGATGGTGGCAAACCGTCCCGAAAGAGAATCACGCATTCGTCTGCCACGTCGCAAACCAAAGCCAGTTACTCCCACACCGGGCGCGTCCACGTCCGCATCCACCTCCACTGCTACGCCCACGTCCCCGCCTCGGCCATGTCCCGCAGCAAACCTGAGCGGAAACTGAAAGAGCTGCGGCAAGTTGCGCAAATAGTTGTCCCAGACATCACACTTCTAAACAAATACTTATTGGCAGCAGCGCGCGCACTGCAATCTATCGATATGCATATCGATATACACGCGATTATAAACATAATCCCACACACATACACATATGCATGTACATACGATACATTTAACATTTGAAGTGCCTTGCGAAAACATGAATACATCATACTCGTATGTACATACATGTACATACATAGATATATATAATATTTGCATACACATGGCTGCAGCCATATTCACATACACGTCCACTTATTTACACACACACACGCACACACACACACACATGATATGAATGATATGCATATGAATACACGCAATACATACATGACATGCACATTCGTATACCTATATACATACATACAAATATGTACATACATGCTGATTTATACCAACATCACTTACACTTAAACTTATTCCCGCATGTATGTACATATGTATACACATTTACACTTTTACAAACATATTTCTACACATTCGTATTATATTTCTCCAAATTTAAGTATTTTTTTTATATTTATAAAACAATAAAAATTCTGAAATGAAAAAAAAAAAAATTTAAAAACTTATTCATGCATGTATGTACATATGTATATACATGTATGCCTTTACAAACATATTTCTACGTAGTTATAATACATTTCTACAAAATTGAATTATTTTATTTGTATATTTATATTTGCAATTAATCAAAAAATCAAAATTTTAAAATTTAAAATCTACAAAAAAAAAAAAACAAAAAATTGAAAAATGTATTCGTGCATGTTTGCATATACATATACTTTTCATATATACTTTTCCAAACATATGTCCACATAGCTATAATATATTTCTACAAATTGATTTTTTTGCAATTGTTTAAACAATCAAAATTATAAAACGTAAACTTTCTAAAAAAATAATAATAATAATAAAATAAAATGAAAAAAAAAATTAAGAAATGAAAATGAATAAAGAAGAAACAAAAATTAACAAAATATTTTGAATTTATTGCTTTACATGTTTTTTTTTTTAATAATTACGAAAACAGCTACAAAAAAAATTAAAAATTAAATATTTTTCATATTTTATATACTTTTCCTCTCTCATTTAGTTTGTTATATATAATTTATATGTTTGTTTGTTTCCGTTCTATTTTTATGAATTAAATAATATACTAATTATGCATTGACAACTTTGCTTAGCTTAATTCTATTGAGTTAAAAAAAAAATAGAATAGGAAATAACGCGTGCAAAATTAATGCCTGCTGGTAGCTAATTGTTCCAAGCTCGTCGTACACCCTGGAATTAGAAAATTGCTTTTGTGTTTTTGTTTACCGATTTTTTTTTTTTTTTTCATTTAGTTCTTGTTTATACAGTTGTACATTAAACAATATTAGCTTGCAATTATTTAAAACTAATAACAAATTCACAAACAATTTTCACAATTCATTTTATGTTTTATTCTTTTAATATTTAATTTTTATTATGAATATGTTGTTTTAATTTATATATATATATATATATAATTTTTCAATTTATATATATATATATATATATATATATATATATATATATATGATAAATTTTTTAAATCGTTTTTAAGCGCTCCTCATCATCATTTTCTATGCTCGATTCTCACAATTCGCTTTTCGTTTAACATTTGTTGTGGAATATTTGATAACTGTATATGTGTTGCATATATTCTTGTAAATATCTATAGAGTTGTACATATATATAATATATATATATATATATATATATATATATATATATATATATATATATATATATATATATATATATATATATATATATATATATATATATATTCAATTTGCGTTTTCGTTTTTTACATGCACAAACTCATGAGGCCAAAGTTTTTGTTTGTTATCTGTTTGCTTGTGTGTGTGTGTGTCAGTGTTTGTGTGTGTGTGCGTGTCAGTAAATGTGTGTGTAGCTTAAATAAACCTAACCAAATATCGAGACTTGTAAAGTTATCATATATATCTATATATATGATCAGCACCCTGATCTACAGTAGTAGGGTCAGAGCTAAAGACGTTGCATAATTATTTCAACAATATAAGTCGTACAGTATTGTGTTTAGAATATATATATATATATATATATATATATATATATATCAATAGAGTTTATAGTTAGCGTATTATTGTGTCTTTTATTTGTTTTTATATAGTGATTTATTGTGTTGTTTTTGCTTTGCTTAGCTTTGTTGTTTTTTTTTTCAATTATTTTTATTTTCGTTAAGTGTATAC